>CAMRHE010000566.1:0-600000 GCA_947044405.1 Leptodactylus fallax | reverse complement strand
GCTGCAGGAAGTCGGAACATTTACTGCTGTTTTTCCCTGCAAATTGCAGGTTATTATTCAGAGTATTGTCAAGTGAGCCCTCTAATAAGTACAGACTGTCCAAAACTAAGTACCCGCTGTCATAGTGGAGATGATCATAGAGAGATATTCCTTGATAAAGAACCAGTTATATTGGGATGTCAGACTAAAGATATTTCATAAAAAAAACTAAAAAGATATACTGTAATATAAGATAGATAGATAAATAGATAGATAGATAGATAGATAGATAGATAGATAGATAGATATGAGATAGATAGATATGAGATAGATGGATAGATATGAGATAGATAGATAGATAGATAGATATGAGATAGATATGAGATAGAGAGATAGATAGATAGATAGATAGATATGAGATAGATAGATATGAGATAGATAGATAGATATGAGATAGATAGATAGATAGATAGATAGATATGAGATAGATAGATAGATAGATAGATAGATAGATATGAGATAGATAGATAGATAGATAGATAGATAGATATGAGATAGATAGATAGATAGATAGATAGATAGATATGAGGTAGATAGATATGAGATAGATATGAGATAGATAGATAGATAGATAGATAGATAGATAGATATGAGATAGATAGATATGAGATAGATAGATAGATATGAGATAGATAGATAGATAGATAGATAGATAGATATGAGATAGATAGATAGATATGAGATAGATAGATATGAGATAGATAGATAGATATGAGATAGATATGAGATAGATAGATAGATAGATAGATAGATATGATATAGATGGATAGATAGATAGATAGATAGATAGATATGATATAGATGGATAGATAGATAGATAGATAGATAGATAGATAGATAGATATTACATATTACATGGTTTCCCATTTATTTATGGCCTCCCCGGTGATCTCATATGACCAGGTGAGATTTTTTTGGAGGTTTCATATTCCAGAAATCAGGAACAATCACCTTTTCTCTTGAGAAGGGCTGGGGGAGGGGGGTGGGGGCTGATTTAAGAGAAATGGTCGTGTTGGTTAAACAACCCCTTTAAATGTTAAACACAAAGTTGATGTTCAGCTGTGACAACCCCATAGCAAAGCCAATAGTGCGGTGTCAGCCATAGAGTTGCGCCCATTCTCTGATACCAGCCACGCCAGTGCCCATTTACTTCTCGTAGACCATCTTTATGAGGCCGCTCTTGTTTTTGGAGTTAAGCTGCTGTGCCAGCCATAAGGAGAACATGGAAGAAAGTGAAATTTATGGTTCTTATTAAAAAGAAAGTAAAATCTGACGTGACTGAGTATAAATTGACAGAAATCTCTTCTGGAGCTTTCACCGTGCGGCGCAGTCAGCGAGATTCTCCTAATGTATTACACTGTGATGTAAATTTCCTTCCCCGTGAATAAGCACAAGTGAAGCCTCGAGCAGAAAGCTGACTCAGCCGAGACGTCAATGTGGAAGTTTTCTTGGCATGGGTGGTGGAATGATTACAGTGACATGGGCCGGGGGGTAGCCCGCTCCTCCGCTCCTCCTCTCATCTCCTTCTCTTCATTGCTTCTTGTCCAAACTGGTAGATATCAAAACCTCAATGACTAAAGTCTGAGGGTTATTGGTCACCTAAGCCCCCTTCATGGGGTGCGGACGTCTCCTGACATACCTAACATAATCTCTGTATTATCTCACTTATAGAAGGAAGGACGCTGCCTCTCTAGCGCCGGCTACAGGTAGTGCCGTAACGTCACCCGGCCACAGTACAGTGCATGGAGCCCTCTGATTCTCGAACAGTTGGTCTTCAGTGGCCGTCCATTGGCTCTCACTGGCCAAATATTTATGGTCTATCCTGAGCAGCAAGGCCAGGAGGTTGAGATTAGTAGTATTTGGGTTCCCAGTGGGAGTAACCTCTACCAGATGCCTCAAACCCTCATGGGCTGGTGCAGTGAAGAGGCGGCCTGCAGTGTGGACGATGGTAGCCGTTGTAGTTCACTGTAGTAAGTGCCAGTCTTCATAGATCTGCCCCAATATCTTCTCCTCTCAACAGTATGTTCAGTTGAAGGGAGTCCTATTGGGTTATACCATCTCCTCAGCTCAACCTGGTGGTAGGTTCCACTTAAAGTCACAGTTTCTTTACAGACAGGACAGAGATAGGGTATTGGGGCATTGCATAGTGGCATTTACTTGGCACTGTTATGAGATATTGGAGGCATTGCACCGTGATGTTTGTTTAATAGTGTTAGGGGATATTAGGGGTATTGCACAGTGGTGTTTGTTTAATGTTGATAGGAGGTATTTGGGGTATTGTACAGTGGTGTTTGTTTGGTGTTGTTAGGGGATATTAGATGCACTGCATGGTGGTGTTAGTTTGGTGCTGGTTGCTGTTAGGGGGTATTAGGGGCATTGTACTGTGGTATTAGTTTGGTGCTGGTTGCTATTAGGGGTTATTGGGGCACTGCACAGTGGTATTAGTTTGGTGCTGGTTGCTATTAGGGGGTATTAGGGGCATTTCATGGTGGTATTAGTTTGGTGCTGGTTGCTATTAGGGGGTATTAGGGGTATTGCATGGTGGTATTAGTTTGGTGCTGGTTGCTATTAGGGGGTATTAGGGGTATTGCATGGTGGTATTAGTTTGGTGCTGGTTGCTATTAGGGGTTATTGGGGCACTGCACGGTGGTGTTAGTTTGGTGCTGGTTGCTATTAGGGGTTATTGGGGCACTGCACGGTGGTGTTAGTTTGGTGCTGGTTGCTATTAGGGGTTATTGGGGCACTGCACGGTGGTGTTAGTTTGGTGCTGGTTGCTATTAGGGGTTATTAGGGGTATTGCATGGTGGTATTAGTTTGGTGCTGGTTGCTATTAGGGGTTATTGGGGCACTGCACAGTGGTGTTAGTTTGGTGCTGGTTGCTGTTAGGGGGTATTAGGGGTATTGCATGGTGGTATTAGTTTGGAGCTGGTTGCTATTAGGGGTTATTGGGGCACTGCACAGTGGTATTAGTTTGGTGCTGGTTGCTATTAGGGGGTATTGGGGCACTGCACAGTGGTATTAGTTTGGTGCTGGTTGCTATTAGGGGGTATTAGGGGCATTTCATGGTGGTATTAGTTTGGTGCTGGTTGCTATTAAGGGGGTATTGCATGGTGGTATTAGTTTGGTGCTGGTTGCTATTAGGGGGTATTAGGGGCATTTCATGGTGGTATTAGTTTGGTGCTGGTTGCTATTAGGGGGTATTAGGGGTATTGCATGGTGGTATTAGTTTGGTGCTGGTTGCTATTAGGGGGTATTAGGGGTATTGCATGGTGGTATTAGTTTGGTGCTGGTTGCTATTAGGGGGTATTAGGGGCATTTCATGGTGGTATTAGTTTGGTGCTGGTTGCTATTAGGGGGTATTAGGGGCATTTCATGGTGGTATTAGTTTGGTGCTGGTTGCTATTAAGGGGGTATTGCATGGTGGTATTAGTTTGGTGCTGGTTGCTATTAGGGGGTATTAGGGGCATTTCATGGTGGTATTAGTTTGGTGCTGGTTGCTATTAGGGGTTATTAGGGGTATTGCATGGTGGTATTAGTTTGGTGCTGGTTGCTATTAGGGGTTATTGGGGCACTGCACTGTGGTATTAGTTTGGCAGTGCTGGGGCATTACATGGGTATTTCTAGGTACTAATCGCTCCCCGGTGAGGCGTCTGATCTCTGTGCCGCGGCTGATGAATCCTGAAGCCTCCATAGTCCACATTTCACACTATCTGTAACACGCCAGAGGATCGGTCTCTTTTATCCTGCAGCGTTTCTGCATTTCTGGTTAGAGAGACGTCACATCTAAGGTGTTTATTAGAGATATCTCATAAAGGTCGTCCGGATCATTAGCCGCCGAGATTTATGACTTTACGCAGGATCATTGCATGACAAAAAACTGCAAGAAGATGAAATATTCTGCTGCAATATTTGACCATTTCACCACCATTTCTAGAGATTGTTCCTGAGACATTTCTTACATTTTAATCTTTTTCTGTTACTTAAAGAACCAAATTCACAAAATATTGATATAAAAAATAAACTAAATCCTTCAATGTTATAGGTGAAATCTGAAAAAAAAAAATTCCTGTTCTTACAGTAACATTTAGGAGCTTGGGCATTAAAGAGAGCCATTCACATGATAAAGCTGGCAGAATGTTACAGAGTAGGTGGAGTCGAGCAGATTGTTTGCTGCAATAGAAACCCCGCAATATAATAAGTCCCGCCCCTGTCCTTAAAGGAATCCTTACATATGAAAATCTGCAGGCAGTTTGGTATAGAGGAGGAGGAGATGAGCAGATTGATATACAGTTTATGGGAAAATTTCAGTCTAACACCCCTCTATGATTGTGGATACAGTTACAGCTGTCCATCACTGAAAGGACCGCCCACTGGACTCCTAAACATTGAACTTGAATTGTATATCAATCTGCTCAGCTCCTCTTGCTCTATAACATGCTGCCTGCTGATTGCACTGAATTTTCATTTAACAGGTTCCCTTTAAGTTGCATTATCAGAATTAATACATTGCATAGCTCCCAACTTTCTATCTCAATATAGGTATCATAAGTACAGCTGATTTTTCCACCCACGCCCCCTTTGGCACTGCCCATTTACAATCATGACTCTTTGTGCCCCGATAAAAAATCCTCCTTTAGTGGCCACACCATGGTATAATGCCCCTTTGTGGACCCCATGACCTATAATATCCCCCTCAATGTGGTCCCCACACAGTATAATATCCTCCTCATTGTGGTCCCCACACAGTATAATATCCTCCTCTTTGTGGTCCCCACACAGTATAATATCCTCCTCATTGTAGTTCTCACAGTATAATGCCCATTTCAATGTGGCTTCCACAGTATAAATAATGCCCCCTCCTTGTGGACCCCACAGAAAAATGCAAAATCAAAAAAGTTGGTAATACTTACCTTGTCTGGTTCCTCCAAAGTCTACTCTGGTCTCTGCTGCCCATGGTTTGGAGCAACAGGCACAATGTAGCAATGTCACCACCTCGTCTCTGCCTGCTCCCAAGCTGCCGGCAGGAGAGACAGGGGCAGAATGGTGAAGCAGAGTGTGGACGGCTCCCTGCTTCGCCACTGTACTCAACTCCATCTGCCTCCTCTGGAGGCAGAAGGGCTGACGGTGGGACATGGCTCCCAAAGACCTGTCCTGTCCTGCTGAATCAGAGATGGTTGGGAGCTGTGCTTAAAGGGGTTGTCTGGGGACTGTTAATTTACCTATCTGTCCTGGGTTGTTGCAGACGATGGACCCAGGGGTTCTGGCCATGTCAGCACCCTTGGGTTATATGATCTGAAGTGGCCATCAGCCTTCGGGGTTACTCCGCCTCGTCCTCTACTGATGTAACAGGTAATTATGAAGGCCACTTCGGATCCCATGACCCGGGGGTTGTGACGTTGGCTGCAATAATCCAGGACAGATAAGTGAATTAACAGTCCCTGGACAACCCCTTTAATATTTTGATTGGTCTCCACTGCAACAACCAAAAAAAATAATTTATTTCCCCCAAATATATTGTATACATTCTAACATTTGAGTATTTGTGGAATATTTTTGATCGCCCCAAGGACCAGGAATGACTTCACAACCTCCCAAAAGTGTTGAAATAAATTGAGCGGACATTTGGATAAGCCTCACCCTTATGAGGTACATTTTGTAGGATGTATAGTATCCCTGACGTAGGCCCTGGCACTAGATATGGCTAACATATTCTGCACTGACACTTTCATCAGTCATTATCCCTATTGGGGTATCTGATTTAAAGGCAATGTACAATTACTCAGCCAAATCTATTAGATAAAAAAAAAAAAATCTTCAAACTTTGCAGCAATATCTCTTGATTTAAAGCAACATATCGCTTAGTTTATGCAGCACCTGTGTAAACTTCTACATCTCCATGGTAACAGACAACAGACTCTGTATAAGCTGATCCTGTAGTAATACTTTCCTCCAGCACACCCCAACTTGTTAACTGTATGTTGCCATAAATTTGGGAACAGGTAGAAGAAAGTTTATGAGGTTCATTACTGCAGGATTAGACTTCCCAGGGTTTATTTGTAGTCTGTTACCATGGAGACACACAGATCTGCATAGTGCTGTAGAACAAAAGTGATTTGTATTAAAACCATTGCACAGTTACCTTTTTAATTGTAGATCCAGTAGGACAATACAAATGTAATCAGACATAATAAAATCCTTGAAAGTAAATCTTCAGCGTGCGCACCCTGACCTTAACCCAGTAGCCTAAGTAGTAGCCTGGCACCTGCCTGATAGTAATCTAATTTTACTAATTCTTGAGGGTCCTGCACACTATTAATGTGTCTTAATAGCGGTGGACATCTACTCTTTTAAAGCTAGCTTTCTGCAGAGGTTGTGCGTGTACATAGCAGCCAATCAGAACAAGCAGAGCTGCAGTGTAAAGCATGCAGAGTCACAACAGCAAACTGACCCTCTCATAGGACAGGCGGTTGGCTTTAGACTACCTCCATAAGACAATGCAGCTAACTTTGTCGTAATGGAAAAGAGCTGAAACACCTATTGCAGATGGGCATCCATTTATCCATTTTAATCCTCACGTTGATATAAAGAGTTAATAACTGAGCGGTACGGTCTGAGACGGTACATACAATACCAGCGTCGGAGTCTGGAAATAGTTCAGAGATGGGAGAAGGTGATCGATAGATATGGAGAAGGGATAAAAATAGAAAAATCAGAAATAAAATAAATTTAAATCTGAAAAAAAAACCAAAACCTAAATAGAAAAGAGCGTGCCCACAAGAGTTTCTCACCGTAAGGAAACTTTACAGTCTACTTTAGATTTTAATTCTGTAAGATTTCCAGGTTTCAATCCAGAATGGGAGAATTGATGAGGGTCCAAATGCTGAGACCCCCACCATTCTCAAGGACGGGGGGTTTTACCCCCATTGAGAATGTAGCAGTGGATGCAGAATACATGCCCTCGTCATAATGCAAGGTTGAAAGCCGGGGTCAACCACTTGGAAATCAAGGCTGAAAGTCTCAGCCAAAACAGCTGACTTTGGCTGTTTTTCGCCATGGTTGGGTCCAAGGTGGGCTGACCTCCCTGTAGTGGACATGACCTGTATGATCTTAGACTAAGACTCTTTGTTTTACCTTGTCTGACAAGGGGCAAAACTCTGGTGCAAAGTAAGCCAATTAATAAATGGTATAAACTTAGCAATGAAATTTTCAAATTTTGGCATAAAAAAGTTGCAAAGTACTACAATCCTTCACTCCACTTTTTTGATGACGTTAGCTCTGCTATATCCCCACTTACCATAGAGGCAGTCCATAACAATACTATTCGGCCTCACAGGTACAGACAGGGCACCCCAACAAAGTTCATGTTACAGAATCTCAATTTGTCACTGCAGACACTTTGCCATTGGTCCATGGATTTACAAAAATATCTAGGTAGGGGGTAGTGTTGGGTGATTTAGGCTGTACGTGACTGGAGTCAGCTGGCTATAATTGGGGTATAGATGGGATACCTAGATATTGACCTTGTTCCAATGGAATGATTCCAGCACCCGCTGGCTGAAGGTAGGTCAATGACCCACTTTCAGTCAATGAAAGGTGCTTGTTAGACTTTTTGGAAATATGGTATAACACCACATGTCCAAATAGTCCAGGTGTAGACAAATCAAAAAATTCTCATCTGACTCATCCCAGTCATCTTCCAGCCTCTTCTGTGTGGTCAGTGGCCCAGGGTCACCACGAAAGCAGTTATATGGGATGCATCGAACGTCACAATGCTTTGACGCTAGAATCATGATGCTGAATGACCACATCATGTTCATGACCACTGAACCCAAATTTTTTTGAAAATGAACCTTTTTAATTACAAACCGGTTCGCTCATCTGTTCACTACTTACCAGACACAGCATCATTGTTTCAATTCGAGCAACTGATAAAACCTGCCGATGTGATATTGATAAAAATTTCTAAAGGTAGGTGAGCAATATTTTACTGATTTTGGACCACCCATAGACTATCTACATACAGGTGGTCCACTCTTCACCCTGCATGGACATATCTCCCATAGAGAAGGCAAGGACAGTTTATTACCATCCCTGCCTTCCTGATCGCTGTGTGAGCCGCTCTGATGTGGCTGCCCTTCTGGTCCGATGGTCGTGTGACTGCCAGGTTCGGGAACACTATTAGTTGCTGGGTCCTAAGCTCTCCAATATTATTCAGGAGGCTGAATTCTTCTTGTAACTGGGGTGAAAGTCAGCAGAAAAAATCAAAACGGATGTTAAAATGGGCAGCACGGTGGCTCAGTGGTTAGCACTGCAGCCTTGCAGCGCTGGAGTCCTGGGATCGAATCCTGCCAAGGGCAACATCTGCAAGGAGTTTGTATATTCTCCCCGTGTTTGCGTGGGTTTCCTCCGGGTACTCCGGTTTCCTCCCACACGCCAAAGACATACTGATAGGGAATGTAGATTGTGAGACCTATATGGGACAGTGACTGACAATGTGTGTAAAGCGCTGTGGAATATGATGGCGCTATACAAGTAAGCATAATAAATAAATAAATGCCCCCAAAGATCTCGTATGACCTTAGAGGGGCCACAAAGTAAAAAAATAAACTAAAAAAATATCTGGCCACGACCACATTTCAGATACTAGTCCCGGCTCCGGCAACACCATAACAATATGTGTCACCTATGCAAAAATTAGAGGGGAAACTGTTTTTAACAAAAATTTGTAGCATTTTGTGCAATTCAAAACATAAAAAACATGAAAAATGTGAAAAACTGACACGTTTCCCCTCCTTTTTTGTTTACATCCTCTCAGATATTAAAATGAAGAAAAAACATGGAACAATCAAAACATAAAAATACTGCACTATTTATCTCCAAAAAAATCAGCAAAAATTATTTCAGTGATCCGACCGAAAAAAACATGTTATAGACCTCAAAACTGCATGTAACGAAAATACAGAAAATGCGTTAGCTCCTGAAGGGGTTAAGGTAAGGTAAGGTAATGCTCTTAGAGCCATTTCAAGATATCTTTTCCATAGAGTGAAGTTTTTACATAACAGATCTAAGACCAATGGCCTGTTGAGTTCCCCGCTTTGATATTCTTCAGAGACTTGGAGTTTTTTTCTTGCATCCTCACGTGAAGCATCATCTGGAGAGCACACATTGTTCTTATCCTTTGTCTTGCCTGCGTGGAATAAGAATCGTGTGACAATGACAGCGCCATTCCTATTCAGGCGGCAGCTTCCTAATGAAATTACGGAGAGGCCGGAGTCAGACTCCGCTGATCCTTTGAAAACCAATTACAGAAGCAATTAAGGCGGTAAATGAAATTTGGGGTGGTGCATGGTAAGAGTGTAATTCATACATGGATAAGTGCAACGGAGACGCAAGCCAACGCTGATAAATCTGCTAATACCATACCGAAGGGCCATGTCTACTTAATTCATATTATGTCAAAACAATGTTAAGGCAAGGTTGGTCGTCTATCACAATATTCAGTCCAGGATCTATAAAAATAGTTCCATAAAGATGAGCTAGGTATGGAGGTCCATGTGACCAGATTAGTCTACTTTCACATGAGCGTTTGGAGACTATGTCGCAGCGTCCGTCTAAAATCAGACAAAAAAATTCCTGAAAGTCCTAGTTACCTGACCAACCCCATTATAGCCAACAAGGTCCCTCGTTTTAATGTTTAGTCCACTTTTCTGTACCTACGATGGAACAGGATGGAAAACAACGTACATGTGAAATAGCCCTTATTAAGATAGACCATTGATATCAGATTGGTGGTAGTTCCACCCCCGGACCCCACACCGATCAGCTAATCTGGTAACCATAGCTGTGGACAGGGCTGGAAGCAGTTCTGCTCCTACTCCAGTAATGTTTGCGGCAGAGCTGCAAGACTGGGGCGCCCCCATTCTACAGTCGACAGGGCAGCTGGATGAGCTGATTGGTGCGGGTTCCAGGAGTTGGACCCCCCACCGATTGGACACTGACAACCTATCTTGTGGATAGATCAATAGTATAAGAAACCTCATGGGGACTGGAAAATCCTTTTAATGACTCCAATTTCTATCTATATAAATGTAATGCAAGATGGACAACTCACAACACGACATAGTTACATTATACAAATAGACATAAACAACTTTCTGCTACAAGTCTGCTGAACTAAGGACGGGTAAGGAAGGAGACACACAGAGATGGGGCCAAGTGGGGCATTGACCACAATAATGAGAACACTCTTTAGGTCATTCTTACTAACATATATTCATGATTAGTAAAGATCCCTGTGATAAATTGTTACATCCAATTCAGTAAAATATCTTGGGATAGAATAAAAAGTGAGTGATGTGATAATTCACAAGGAAAATTGAAAGAGAATATGTCAAATATTCTATAATTTCAGGATATTTTGACAATCTCCAGCCTTAAAGGAACAAACACCCTTTGTTTAAAAATGAGCCTGTGTGTAGAGTAATGTTATTGAATAGTGTACTAATAGCTCTATTGTGAAGTTATGTGCTCTCCTCCTGAGCACTGACCTCCTCTGATGCACACAGTGGCCCTCCTTTACTAATTGCGAAACAAGTTTGGCGTATCTTGGCACAGCTAAGCCACATACCCTTTGTCTGAGAATCTAGCAAGTCGGAAAAAACAGTGTTTGGCTCTATTCAGAACGTGTTTTTTTACATCCGTTTAACGAATGCAAAAAACAGACACAAACGGAGGGACAAACATGGCTAAACGGATGTCTAAACTGTGATCTGACTAAAGCTTTTCCTGTATGGACAGGAGATCAAACTATCAATTCCGGTCTATGGGAGTCAGAATGAAGCTGTAATAGACTGGTATTGTGAGTTTAACCTCTTATTTACACAGGAAATACTGGGGGGATTTTTTAAGACTTTCATTTTCTGCTCCAGTCTTAACTCCCTTGGTGGCGCTAGATGTGCTAGAATTATTAAGCTCTGTAGCATCTTGGAAGGTCCCGAACACCAGAATTGAAAGCTATACCAGTCCGGGACTGCAGTAGATTTCTGGTATAACTTATGGCAGTTTCCTGGCATGAGTTATAATAAATATGACTAGATAAGGTGTCACCGCCCGGGCCCATCGACTCTGCCCATTGCATTACAAAGTGTCAAGTGGGGCATAGGAAATGTGTATGTATTGAGACTTGTCAAGAAATGCACCAATTCAAATTGTCTTATGTGCAGCCCTTTTAGTAAATCTGAGCCAATGTGTGCATCAGAGGAGTAGGTAGGAGGTCAGTGCTCTGGAAGGGAGCACATAACTCCACAATAAAGCTGTCAGTAAGTCATTCAATAACATTACACTACACAAAGACATGTTAATGATGGGAACAATGGGCAGGATAGCTGTAATGACATGAATAGCCTTTAGGTCTCTCTTATGACCATGATAAGTTTCAAGGATCAATGAAAGAGATTATTGCACCTAATTTAATTAGGGCTAGATTGTGGTGTCACTTTGTGGCGCTGCACCTAATGTCCATAAGGTCACGTTACAACCTGCAACCTCTCTTGACACAACAGTCGCATAACATCCAAACCTGCTGCCTTTTTGGTTGCAGGTCTCACTGGACTTTACCACCATAGACAGATGTCAGTCAATGCAGCATTGGACTGTCCGTTACTGATTTGTGTTTTTACAGTCAAATCACAACTCTAAAAAATGTTTTTAGTTGTGCAACTTTTCTGTGATGTAGCTAATGGCGGGAACCTGGTCTACAGCGCTGTACACTGAGGTCCCATCAGCACACCCTGGTGTACAGCGCTGTTTGGTGTACTATAGAGAGTGTAGAGGGGGCGGATCATGTTTAGTATAGAGCTAGGAGTCACAACACTGTGGCCAGATTGCCGACCCGCAGACCGGCAAAAGACCCCCAACGGCCCAGTCCCGGTCTGTGGATCGGTGGTTCGGGACCCCTGGTATAGGGGACACAGCAAACATGGGGAAGAAGGTGCTCTGGTCAGAGGAGACCAAAGGTGAACTTTTTGGCCTAAATGGAAAGAGCTATGTATGGCGGAAACGTAACCCTGCTCATCCCCCTGACCACACCGTCATCCCCACTGTGACACATAGGGGGCAGCATCATGCTGGGGGGACAGGGAAGCTGCTCAGAGGTGATGGGAAGATGGATGGAGCTAAATACAGGCCAATCCTGGAAGAAAACCTGAGACTGGAGGCTGCAAAAGACCTGAGACTGGGAAGGAGATTCCAGCAAGACAATGACCCTAAACCTCCAGCCCGAGCTCCAGGGGATGGTTTAGATGACAGAATATTCCGGTGTTAGGCCCAGTCACAGTCCAGGCCCAAATCCCATTGAGCATCTGTGACAAGACATGAGAATTACTGATCACAGACGCTCCATCCAATCTGGCTGCAAAGAAGAAGAAGAGGCAGAAATCTCATCTCTACAGTCATGGCCAAAAGTTTTGAGAATGACACAAATATTCTATTTTCACATGATCTGCTGCCCTCTGGTTTTTATGTGTGTTTGTCAGATGTTTTTATCACATACAGAAATATAATTGCATTCATATTATGAGTAACAGAAGCTTATATTGACACTTAGAATGAGTTAATGCAGCAAGTCAATATTTGCAGTGTTGACCCTTCTTCTTCAGGACCTCTGCAATTCTCCCTGGCATGCTCTCAATCAACTTCTGGACCAAATCCTGACTGATAGCAGTCCATTCTTGCAGAATCAATGCTTTCATTTTGTCTGAATTTGTTGGTTTTTGTTTGTCCACCCGTCTCTTGATGGTTGACCACAAGTTCTCAATGGGATTAAGATCTGGGGAGTTTCCAGGCCATGGACCCAAAATCTCTATGTTTTGTTCCCTGAGCCATTTAGTTATCACCTTTGCTTTATGGCAAGGTGCTCCATCATGCTGGAAAAGGCATTGTTGAGCGCCAAACTGCTCTTGGACGGTTGGGAGAAGTTGCTCTTGGAGGACATTCTGGTACCATTCTTTATTCATGGCTGTGTTTTTAGGCAAGACTGTGAGAGAGCCGATTCCCTTGGCTGAGAAGCAACCCCACACATGAATGGTTTCAGGATGCTTTACAGTTGGCATGAGACAAGAGTGGTGGTAGCGCTCACCTCTTCTTCTCCGAATAAGCTGTTTTCCAGATGTTCCAAACAATCAAAAAGGGGATTCATCAGAGAAAATGACGTTACCCCAGTCCTCAGCAGTCCACTCCCTGTACCTTTTGCAGAATATCAGTCTGTCCCTGATGTTTTTTCTGGAGAGAAGTGGCTTCTTTGCTGCCCTCCTTGAGACCAGGCCTTGCTCTAAGAGTCTCCGCCTCACAGTGCGTGCAGATGCACTCACACTTGCCTGCTGCCATTCCTCAGCAAGCTCTGCACTGCTGGTAGCCCCATCCCGCAGCTGAAACACTTTTAAGAGACGGTCCTGCCGCTTGCTGGTCTTTCTTGGGCTCCCTGGAGCCTTTTTGGCACCAATGGAACCTCTCTCCTTGAAGTTCTTGATGATGCGATAGATTGTTGACTGAGGTGCAATCTTTCTAGCTGCAATACTCTTCCCAGTTAGGCCATTTTTGTGCAGTGCAATGATGACTGCACGTGTTTCTTTAGAGATAACCATGGTTAACAGAAGAGAAACAATGATGGCAAGCACCAGCCTCCTTTTAAAGTGTCCAGTGGTGTCATTCTTACTTAATCATGACAGATTGATCTCCAGCCCTGTCCTCATCAACACCCACACCTGTGTTAATGGAGCAATCACTGAAACGATGTTAGGTGGTCCTTTTAAGGCAGGGCTGCAATGATGTTGAAATGTGTTTTGGGGGATAAAGTTCATTTTCTAGGCAAATATTGACTTTGCAAGTAATTGCTGTTAAGCTGATCACTCTTTATAACATTCTGGAGTATATGCAAATTGCCATTAGAAAAACTGAAGCAGTAGACTTTGTAAAAATTAATATTTGTATCATTCTCAAAACTTTTGGCCATGACTGTAGATGTGCAAAGCTGGTAGAGACCGAGCCCAAAAGACTCGCAGCTGTAACTGCAGCGAAAGGAGGCTCTACAAAGTATTGATATAGGGGGGCTGAAGACTTTTGCACGTCACACTTTTCAGATTTTTATTTGATTAAACCTTGTATCATTTTCCTTCCACTTCACAATTATCTGTTACTTTGTGTTGGTTATCACTGAAAATCTCAATAAAATACATTTAAGTTTGTCGTTGTAAGGTGACAAAATGTGAAAAAGTTCAAGGGTTGTGAATACTTTTGTAAGGCACTTTAGTAAAGCAGACTCTAATAAAATATTATAAAAAATGTAAAAGAAAATAGCAATTTTATAAAAAAAATTAATTTATCTTGATTCTGGTGGAACACTCTGTAATTTACACCCCAGGCTACATATCAATATCAATTCGAGCCAGGTAGAAAGACGCCAAACCTCTCCTTGCTTTGTATATCCGGAGGGTTCATGACTCGACATTCACAGTATAAAGATGTTCATTGAACTAATTCCACATTCACATCGCCGTTCGCCTCCTCCTCCGCAATCCCAATACTAATTAGACAATTATACAGACCTGTAAAATTCTGATTGCTCTTGTAAATATACTCAAATATGGATCTAGAGACTATAAACACCAACGTGACATGCAGGATCGAAATGTTTGCTTATTATACAAAGTATGAAAGTGTCAAAGGATATGTGGTTTAGAGGACAAGCCGTACAAGATGTTATATAATACCTCCTCCCACTGCACCGAAAAAGATGAAAAACATTTTTTATTATCCTTTTTATGTGATTGTCCATATTCTTGTCTTCACACCAGCCACAAAACGCTTTGCTGAATAGGCTAGGACAGAGGAGCAGAGTCATCTCTTTATCATTAATGTTTTAAGGACGCGGATTAGTTTGATACTTGGTCCTGTTTTTTCCCTTGTCATGTAACTTTTTCATTTTGACGTTGGACTTGTTTTTTGTGCAACGAGTTGTATTTTTCTATTGGACCATTTTGGTAAAAATTTTGCTTATTCCTTAAAGAGGTTGTCCAGGAATAAGACAAACCTCTGTGGAGGCAGAGGGAGGTGTAATATTACAAAAAAAAATTTAAAAAAATTATACTCACTGGTCCGCCAACACTCTGTAGTCCGCACGGTGTCTTTTCAGTCTTGTGCCATACCCTGATAGCCGGAAGTCCTGCACCCCATGTGATCACTGAGACCACAGTGGCCTCGGTGGTCGCTGAAGACGGACCAGTGACATCACTCACATATGTCACCGGTTGCTTCCCAGTGGCTGCTGCGGCCACTGATTGGTATCAGCGACCACGAGGGGCACAGGACTTCTGATTACAGGGCATGGTGTGAGACCAGACACCGGCAGCGGACAATGGAGCACCAGGGACAGGTAAGTATAATTATTATTTTATGTTTGATTACTTTTGCACAATAAAATCATTTTTTTTGGCAAAAATATTCTGCAAACCATGACTTTATTTTTCCATCATCTGAGCCATGTAAGGGCTTGTTTTTTGCAGGATGAGCTGTAGTTTCTATTGGTAACATTTTGAGTTAGATGTGACCGTTTTTCACAACTCGCAGTCATTACAGCAGGATGCCGGCTGTGTGTTACAGCTGACATCCTCTCCCAACGGTGCGGCACAGCTCCTGCTGATAGGCTAGTGTTCCCCTAGTGTCCCCAAATCAAACAGTGTCGCCCCGTTGTGAATTGCTGCCTCCATTGCCGAGATATCCGAGTTTTTGTCAATATGTAAAATAAGCTTTTGGAGCGACAAGGGCACTGCCATTGCTAAAAAAAGGTAACAAAAAAGGCAATATTGATGCAATGGAGCTATAGATCCCCAAGGGGAATCCCTTTAAATATAGCCTGATAGTCCATCAGTTTTTTTGTTGGATCGCTGCCACTTCTACATGCAACAATTGCAATAATAACTTTACACTAGTGAATTGCTTAACATACAATTCCCTGATCTAATCACTGAAGCGCACGACTAGTAATATTAAAATTTCCAGTGTTTCCAAACACATCAATCAGGTGCTTGAAATTCTCCTCTGATAGTTTCTTCTACCCGTCTCCAGCTAATTATTTCCAGCCAACAAGTCTCACATCTAAGACAATGCAAATCTAAATGACTCTTCCTTCCACCTGATTCTGTATCTTAATAAAATACCAGATGCAAATTAAAAACTAAAAGGATCTGCGGGTGAAAACGGGACGACAGCTGACAAAGTGAGTGAGTCATAAAAACACATTCATCTGCGGATTTAATCATCCCATAAAAAAACTGTACAGAACAGGTTTATAGAGATGGTGACATCATGGCGTCCTTCGTACCGGTTAGATTGACTTTCCGAAAATTATCAAAAAGTGTGTGTGTCCCCATGTCACTCTTTTTATTCGTGTATTCCTAGCTAAGATCGTATTCTTGTTTTCACACCAACCACAAGTAGCTGATATTGTATTTCTTCATCTTACTCATCTGCTTTGCTGTATAGACTGGGACAGGCGAGCAGAGTCATCTTATCTTAGGTAATGACAGCTCTGTTGAGATTGGCATCAGTGGTGATGTGTGTATATAGCCACCTAACTGCTACAGCCATGTATATATATCCTGGCAGGAGCATTGTAGTACAGCGCTAGTGTTGGATTAGGGTCAGACAAGCAATTTGTTTTCTTAGGTCAGTCACTGCTTTTGCCCACTTTTTTTATACTTCCCTCTCAGAAAACCTCTTTAAGGTTTGAGTCAACACTAGAGATGGGCAAACCAGTTTGTAACAATCCGGGTCATTGCAAAATTTCCAAAACATTCCGGTTCAATCAAACATTTTATGGAGTTTGCCACCCATGAATCATTACAATACTTTGGTGTATTGACTCAAGGCGCCATGATATTGACACCCTGCACATGATCGCCAGAGCCTGATCACAGGTCTCTGCAATGACCTGGTGCTGATGACTTTAGAGAGAGCCAGAACACAATGAGGTGCGATGTGATGACGTCACTCATATCGTGCCTGTAGCTCCCTCATCAGTCCGGAGAGGCAGACCTCAGACAGAGCAGCAGGGGAGCGAGGAGAGGCGAGTATCAGTGTTTTATTATGCTAAACTGTGGGGGCAAATGGAGGGGGAACATTAAACCGGGGCAGATGAAAAGGGGGCTTTGAAAGATCCTCAGTGCGCCAACACCGCGTTGGCCCACACCTGAGACTTCTTTACTAAAAACCACACTCACCGCCAGTGAGTACTGGGTCCACAAGATAAATACAAGACAAGCTTTCTAAATTTTGTATATTTATTAACCCCTAAATGGGTCGGTATTAACATCTAACACATACAGTTCAGAACAGATATGCAGATGTATGCAAGCATTAACAGTTACAATATACAGTACAATAAATAAAAAGGGAATAAAATTGAAATAATTACTTTACCATACATATCCTGGATGTGGCTCTATAATGCAACCCTCACACATGGCATGTGGGGATAAACAAAGGAGGCAGCAACATCAATACAACATTCCAGCCTGCATGATCATCACAGTCTCCCAGTAATAGTCTGTCTCACTGACCTCTTACCTCCTCTTTTATACCCTTGATTACACCACCCAGAATGAGGTCACCGACGACGGCAAGTCTGATTGATTAACGCACTCAAGTCAAGATTCTTTGTAAGGAGCTAGGACCAAGTGGAGTGACACAATGCCTTCTGTATGTTATCAACTATGTCTGATCAACAGCCCAGGCTGAACAATGCATATGTATTTGATCACTCAGGGCTATGTAGGAATTCAATGGAGCCATTCTGGGATGGATACAAAGCCCCATTGTTACATGGTTGCCACTACTGATAACATACACCTAGGATTAGGGCTGCACACATTATGAGTAAATGGAACTAAGAGGGAGATACGCTACCCAGAGATCAAAATCTATCTTTGAGTTGTAGCCATATTTAAGTGGAATCATCACAGGGACATTAAACTGAGGTCAGCTGAAGGGGAGGCGTTAAACTGGGGGGCAGATGGAGGGGAGAATTAAAATGGGGCAGATGGAGATGGGGCATTAAACTGTGGGAGATGAAGAGGAACATTAAACTTGGGGGGGGGCAGATTAAACTGGGAGGGTGACATTAAGCTGGGGGCAGATGGAGGGGGACATTAAACTGGGGGCATTAAACAATGAGGTTTGCCGGACGGGGACATTAAACTGGGGGCAACTGGAGAAGGACATTAAACCGTGGGGGTAGCTGGAGGGTGACATGCCTTCCTCTAGTTGCCCCCTAGTTTAATGTCCCCCTCCAGCTGCCCCAGTTTAATGTCCCCCTCTAGTTTCCTCCAGTTTAATGTCGCCCTCCAGCTGCCCTCAGTTTAATGTCCCCATCCAGCTACCCCCATGGTTTAATGTCCCCCTCCATCTGCCCCAGTTTAATGTCCCCTCTAGTTTTTTCATACTGTGGGGTAATTGGAGGGGAACTTTATAATGTGGGGGCATATAATGTTAGGGTGACTGTAGGAGGATTATACTGTGTGGGGCCACATAGAAAAATGGATGAGAATGGGTGGAGTCAATGTAGAAGTGGGTGCAGCTAAATTTGCATAGTGTGCCGCACATTCTGTGTCCCTCTTTCTATCTTTTGAAAGTTGGGAGGTATGTTATAAATATTAGCCCCATAAAAAATTAAAGCTTTTCCCTTATATACAATAGTTCCCCCTTAAAAAGCCCTCCTTAAAGATAAGTTTCCCCCCTCCTTATAAATAATAGTTCCCCTGTATAAATAAAGGGGAACTATTATTTATAATGGGGGGCTATTAGTTATAAATGGGGACTATTATTTAAAAGGGAGAACTATAAAGTAGTACTATTATATATAAGAGGGAACTATTTAGAAGGGGAAATAATCAATTAATCATAAGGGGGACTATTATTTATAAGGAGGGACAATTACTGACAAGGGGCGCTATTTATAAGCAAGGACCCTTATTTATAAGGGGGCATTATTATTTATAAGCAAAGAATCTTAGCCCCCCCTTTAAATAATAGTCCCTGAATATAAATAATTATTATTGATAAGGGGGCAGATAGCTGTGAACAGGACATATTATTTATAAGGGGGGACTACTATGTATAAGTGCAGGGGCATGGCTACTTATATTGTATGGGCCCAGTAAGAATGAATTATACTATGTGGGGGCCATTTTATTTTTGGGTGGGTCAGGTATGTTGGTGATGGGAGGGCCCACTTATGAAACCTTTCCACTGGGCCCACCAATGTGTTAAAATGGCCCTGAGTATGGGACCCACCACCTGTATAGCTGTTCTGCCATACCGGGGCCCTGAGGAGAAGGAAGTCCAGCCAGAGAGCAGGAGTTGGAAGGAAAGAGGTGGTAGAGTTCAGGTAGAGTTTCCATTATCGTTTCACCCATCAAAAATAAGTGGAACTTATGCAACAAGGGTTGGGGTTATATGTCCAACATGTGAGTAAAATATGATTGTTTGTAATCCTCAAGTAAGCACTGTAGGGGGAAATTCTCTTGTTGGTGCAAAAATAAGGCACAATTGTTGGCACATGCTAATTTTGAACCAAAAATTTTATAGTTAATGCAGCTTCGGCCACTTTATAAAACATGGTCAGGACATCGGCATGGTCTTTAGGGCTTTAAATTTGTCCTGCCTGCATAACCGACTAAAAATACCAATAAATCCGCCTCGTCTACTTTATTAGTGTCATTTGTGTTAGTTGAATGTCTAGTGAAAGATTTGCCACTGGTTTAGTGTTATGTCTCTCACTGCTAAAAAGTCAGAATCAGTATGGTGATGGCTAGACTGGTGGGAACGAGGAGATAGGGATTTTGACGCACAAATTCCTAGGTTTCACTCCACAAAGTAATCACTAACTGGCAGCAGTTGACCAAAAGGAACCATTAAACAGTCTGTACAGTAGCCAAGAGATATATGAGGCCGGAGCTACAGCCAAAAGTTAGAACCAGGAGTAGAACAACAAGTGCGAAGCAAGTATTCAAGGAGCGAGAACAAAGGACAATCCAAAGACAATGTCAGGACCATAACGAGGAAAAAATAAATTCAAATACCATAATATTAGTGGTCTCTAATACATGTGTGCAGTGTGTGAGTAACAGTGTAAGATGCTGTAAATGAAATGATTATTCTCTTCATTTTAGTCCTGACAATTATAAGTAACACCTTCCAAAAAATATAACTACAATAATACTGCCCCTATATACAAGAAAATAACTGCTATAATACTACTCATATGTACAAGAATATAACTACTATAATACTGCTCCTATGTACAAGAATATAACTACTATAATACTACCCCCTATGTACAAGAATATAACTACTATAATACTGCCTCCTATGTACAAGAATATAACTACTATAATACTGCTCCTATGTACAAGAATATAACTACTATAATACTGCTCCTATGTACAAGAATATAACTACTATAATACTGCCCCTATGTACAAGAATATAACTACTATAATACTACCTCCTATGTACAAGAATATAATTACTATAATACTACCTCCTATGTACAAGAATATAACTACTATAATACTGCCCCCTATGTACAAGAATATAACTACTATAATACTACTCCTATGTACAAGAATATAACTACTATAATACTACCTCCTATGTACAAGAATATAACTACTATAATACTGCCCCCTATGTACAAGAATATAACTACTATAATACTACCCACTATGTACAAGAATATAACTACTATAATACTGCTCCTATGTACAAGAATATAACTACTATAATACTGCTCCTATGTACAAGAATATAACTACTATAATACTGCTCCTATGTACAAGAATATAACTACTATAATACTGCCCCCTATGTACAAGAATATAACTACTATAATACTGCTCCTATGTACAAGAATAGAACTACTATAATACTGCCTCCTATGTACAAGAATATAACTACTATAATACTGCCTCCTATGTACAAGAATATAACTACTATAATACTGCTCCTATGTACAAGAATATAACTACTATAATACTGCCCCAATGTACAAGAATAGAACTACTATAATAATGCCCCTATGTACAAGAATATAACTACTATAATACTGCTCCTATGTACAAGAATATAACTACTATAATACTGCTCCTATGTACAAGAATATAACTACTATAATACTGCCCCCTATGTACAAGAATATAACTACTATAATACTGCTCCTATGTACAAGAATATAACTACTATAATACTGCCTCCTATGTACAAGAATATAACTACTATAATACTGCTCCTATGTACAAGAATATAACTACTATAATACTGTCCCTATGTACAAGAATATAACTACTATAATACTGCTCCTATGTACAAGAATATAACTACTATAATACTGCTCCTATGTACAAGAATATAACTACTATAATACTGCCCCTATTTACAAGAATATAACTACTATAATACTGCTCCTATGTACAAGAATATAACTACTATAATACTACTCCTATGTACAAGAATATAACTACTATAATACTACCTCCTATGTACAAGAATATAACTACTATAATACTGCTCCTATGTACAAGAATATAACTACTATAATACTGCTCCTATGTACAAGAATATAACTACTATAATACTGCTCCTATATACAAGAATATAACTACTATAATACTGCTCCTATGTACAAGAATATAACTCCTATAATACTACCTCCTATGTACAAGAATATAACTACTATAATACTGCTCCTATATACAAGAATATAACTACTGTAATACTACTCCTATGTACAAGAATATAACTACTATAATACTGCTCCTATGTACAAGAATATAACTACTATAATACTGCTCCTATATACAAGAATATAACTACTATAATACTGCTCCTATGTACAAGAATATAACTCCTATAATACTACCTCCTATGTACAAGAATATAACTACTATAATACTGCTCCTATATACAAGAATATAACTACTATAATACTACTCCTATGTACAAGAATATAACTACTATAATACTGCTCCTATGTACAAGAATATAACTACTATAATACTGCTCCTATATACAAGAATATAACTACTATAATACTGCTCCTATGTACAAGAATATAACTCCTATAATACTACCTCCTATGTACAAGAATATAACTACTATAATACTGCCCCCTATATACAAGAATATAACTACTATAATACTACTCCTATGTACAAGAATATAACTACTATAATACTGCTCCTATATACAAGAATATAACTACTACAATACTACCTCCTATGTACAAGAATATAACTACTATAATACTACCTCCTATGTACAAGAATATAACTACTATAATACTGCTCCTATGTACAAGAATATAAGAATATAACTACTATAATACTGCTCCTATATACAAGAATATAACTACTATAATACTGCTCCTATGTACAAGAATATAACTCCTATAATACTACCTCCTATGTACAAGAATATAACTACTATAATACTGCTCCTATATACAAGAATATAACTACTATAATACTACTCCTATGTACAAGAATATAACTACTATAATACTGCTCCTATGTACAAGAATGTAACTCCTATAATACTGCTCCTATATACAAGAATATAACTACTATAATACTGCTCCTATGTACAAGAATATAACTACTATAATACTGCTCCTATGTACTATAATATTAATAACATATTTGATTTATAGGTTTATGTGCCTATGTATATAAATTATTCTCTTGTGCTCCTATTTTCTGTATTTCTTTTATCTACAGGTGTGTCTCAATAAATTAGAATATCTGTGAAACGTTCATTCATTTCAGTAATTCAGTAATACAATCCATAATCAGCGTCTTCCATGATTGTGTGTCCTACTGAACCAGACTGAGGGACCATTTAAAGGCTTAGGAAACCTTGGCAGGTGACACTGAATTTACAATATTCTCATTTTCTTAGATTTGGGTTTTCATTCCCTGTAATCCATAATCAACATTTACAGAAATAAAACACTTGACATAGAAGACTATGTGTGCAAAGAATGTAGAAAATATAGGAGGTCACTTTATTAATTTAATTACTGAAAGAAATAAACGTTTCAAAGATATTCTAATTTATTGAGATGCTCCTTTAGATTTGTGTCTCCTTTTCTTGTTGATTTGGTTTTGTTACTTATTACATGACAAGACTTTCTATCGGATATGATGTAGATTCTCCTGTATTTGTATGACTGACCTTCACTATAGACTGCTGGATAGATATAATAGATAATCGTTGGGATGTTCTACAGTCTCAGATATTTCTCTTCACTTCAGTTTTGCATATATTTTAGCCAATGGGGCAGATTTATGTCACCCTTTAGGTTTCTGGTGTACAAGAATGGAAAAATCCTTAATTGTTGTCACTCAAGCTTCTTTTTTTTTTTTTTGTTTTCTTTTTTTGTTTTTTTTTCCAAACCTTTTGACACTTTTCCCTAATCCTAGACAACCCTTTAATAAATGTCCCTATAGCCAAGGGCTACGTCTGTAAGAACTAGCATGGCCACTTCTCGGCGCTTCCTTCATCACGTAGGTCCTATCACTTTATATGATGCTCCTATAGATGTCACTCCCAAACTTGTCTACTGAGACTACAATGTTGGGGCATTTTACTGGTTTGCATAGGGAATGAGAACGGGGCAAGTCTAAGTTGGGGGCCATTCTCTACATGGACCACATAACGGCACCAGAGTCCCTTCCCATGGGTTCCCGACTTTCCACCCCTAGTGCAGTGCCCCATTAGTATTCCGACCATGTAGGACCAACTCTCTGCAGAATAATGGGATGTTTTATTTGGGGGAGGGGGAGACACTGTATTTCTTTGGTGACAATTGGTAAAAGCTCCCGTCACACTGATTATGTGGTGTGTGAAATATCTCCATGCCAAGAATATTGAGGGCTGGGCTGAATGCTGCTGTAACAATCCTTGAGGGACTCCCTATAGAGCGGGACGTGATTATAGTGCACGGTGATGTACGGCTCTGTATTTACAATCTAATAGGACGATGACGCACCAGCTAAAGGAATGGATTGATTTATGGCTGGAGAGCTCTATGAACGGGAACGTCACGCTGCGTGACCGAAATCTCAATGGTTATATGTATGGTATAGAGAGTCTTATACAAGTGTACTACAATATACAGTAATCCCTGAAGACGTGTGCAGCTTAGAGGTGGCTCCCTGGCATGATATGTAGGGTCATAACTAAGGGGTTGCGGGTTCTGGTGCAAAAGCTCAGCTTGGGTCCCCCTACACAACTTCCATCAGAATCCATTGTGTCCCATCCATACATTTTAGCAGTCTTTACATTTCCCTTTCTTTCTCTAGCTGGCCCAGACCACCATGATGACTTCTTCACAATATGTCTGTGCATATAAGCTTCCCATCATCCCCATCTCCTGTTAGTGCCCCCCATATAGTAATTATGCCCCTTTTTCTGCCACAGAAACCCTCCTTGACTGTTAGCTGCTATTTTTGCCACTGAGGGGTTAATTTCCTCCTTTCTGACAGTGAAAGGCTGTGTATCATAAAACTCACTTCAATGCACTAGAGGGCAGGGGGGATAAATTTATAATGCACAGAAAGGAAATCAGAAAGGAGATCAAACCCTATTGTGGTGAGGGACACCTGTTGGCCCCTATGGCTTAAGGGCCCAGCCACAGCTGTGACCACTATGACCCTCTAGTCACCAGACCCCTATAGAACAGAGATCTGGTGAGTCCCACGTTACAGATTCCCATCTGCCACATTCTACACTTAAAATGCCCAGAACAGCCATATCCCTTTAAGTCATTAGTATAATAAATTTCTATACAAGACATCCCATATTTATAATATATCTGCTGGATAACACTGCGGCCATTACAGATTATGACCATTTCCCTGACGTCTCACATCTCTCTAATTATAGACCATTACATGCAAGAAATGTTCTAGAAAACCATTAACAGCTCTGATTAGCGCCCCCCGCAGGAGACAAGTCCACACTGGGCCGGTTATTAATAGGTTTATTAATTAGAATCTCCTCTATTTCTGGAAATACAGAGAAGTCTGCAACACCGGAGGGAGAAATATCGGATTACTAGAAAGACTATTATTATTACATTTATTATTAACCCCTTGGTGACATCAGCCGTACATCTGAGCAATATGGGCACACGGGGCAATAGGGAGCGTGCTCAAGAGGGTGACACTGTGCCATATCTGGGGGGTCCGGTTATAGTATACAGCAGATCACCAACCAGTGATAGTATCAAAAGCAACTGCTTAACCACTTAGATGCCACGGTCAAACACAGCATCTAAGTCATTAGATTTCAGGGTCGCCACCTATAAACCTATTTGTCTTGACATAAAAAACTATATAAATTTGGTATTGCAATAATCATAGTGATCGACAGAAGGAAGGCCACATGTAGCGATGGGCGAAACCTCCAAATAATTTTGCAACTATTTCCCGGGTTCACCCACCAGGGTCGTTTCAGACCAAACTTGTTTGGTCCACATCGAAAGTTATTTTACTCTGGGGTCCTCTATAGGGCTCTTACGGCTACTTTTGTAACATTATGGGCTCCTGGGTCCTATGAGAGGACCTCAGCAGTCACATGGGGCATGCCAACGTCTTGACACTGACACACAGAAGCAGTCTGAAGAAGCCCGAAGAGGATTGAAGATGCTGAGGCACTCACACTGAATCTGCGAGGGAGCCCAGGGGAGGGGAGGGAAAGTGGGTATCAGTATTTTAATAGTGGTTAATAGGTAGTGACCCCAAAAATCTCATATTCAGCCAAGCCCAATAATTTTTGAAAATTTGTAACAAACCTGGCTCATTGCATACCGGTTTGCCCGTCTCTAGTCACACGTCAGTTTTACACAACAACGAACAGCGTAAAAACAAAACCCAACACACAACGTCAGAATGTCTTACTTTTCCATTTCATTCAGGAAATAATTTTTTATACTGTTTTGTTATATGTAAAAAAAATTAAATGGGGCTATTAGAAAATAAAACTTGTCCCACAAAAAACAAGCCCTCATACAACTATATTGATTATAAAAATTAAAATTGGCTCCTCGAGGATGAGGAAGAAAAACTAAATAAAAAAAATGGAAAATTGTTGTGTCATAGGGGTTACAAAAGAGATACAAATGTCTTGTGGGTGGGGGTCCCACAGCTGAGACTAACAACTATGCAGAGAATTGGGGTCACGTAACCCTTGTTTAGCTGTAGTGCTGACTAGTGGCAAGTAGAGAGGAGTTCTGGCATACATAGCACCCTAATCCTGGTAACAACAATTGAAGGGGCATGATTATACAGACAACGTATACACGACTGCCATGAGGGCCCCTGACGGGAAGGGTCAAGTACTAAACTCCGTCCCCTGCTTGCCGTGACACTTTTATACAAGCTACCTGCAGCCACCACTAGGAGGAGCCACTGCATATACGTACATACAGCGCCCACTAGCTATATACATTGATATGCAGTGAGCTCCCCCTAGTGGCGACTGTATAAAGCTAGAGTTATATCAGTTATCGATTCCAAAAAATAGAGCCCCCCATACTGATATATTTTTGGAATTGTGGACTTAACAATATAACGATGGACACCAATTAGGGCCAAAGTCCCCTTTCATTTCTGCAATACGCCCATCAGGCCATGCACACGTATATAAATCATGTGATCTGCTCACTGGAGCGTGGATCAATAGTTTCCTATATCTGAGGCTTTGTGACTTCATGTCAGTTTGACTTTCATTGATTTATTCAGCTGTAATGTAGAATTAGCGAAGCGGGATCAATGTGTCTCATCTACTGCCTGTCTGAAAACACTTTCATGTATCTTTACATATCTCTGACTGATTTTTGGACCTGACCTTTTGGTTACAAGGTAGCAGAATTTAAAGTGCACCTGTCATTTCATGAGACTTTTCAGGATAGGTCATTACTTCTGGCCATGATATGACTTATATTCTGCATTATTTAGCAGTTTTTCCCTCTGCATCCTGTATTTAGACTTTGCAGTTCTCTCTGAGCTGATGGGTTTAGAGTGAGGCTAGCTGCCATACACTGCACTCAGTGAGTAGAGGAGAATCTGCTCTATAACTGTCTCTCTCACTCTGAACCATATAGAGAGAAGCACTGACCTGTACTGATGTGAGTAAAGTGCTTTGGTTGTGATAGAAAGCTTCTATTCAGCATTAGACTAAGCCAGTCTTTCTTCTCTTATCTCCTGCATTTCCTGATCACTCCTCCAGAAAGGAATGGATAACTCACAAATACGGCCAACTGGTAGAAAATAACCTTCACTACAGTCTATATTATTCACCTTTCCAAATTTTTTTGAGGGAGTGTTACTTTAAATGAAGACAACCAAAGAGAACCACAAGGGAGCCCAGTAGAGGTGAGGGAAGGTGAATATCAGTGTTTCTGTTTCTGCACCCCTTCCCCTGGGGCCTCACCTTATACTTTTTATAACAATGATTTGTGAGTGGAAAACTCCAAAATTTTTGGATTTGGTTGAACCTGAAATTTTTGTAAAATTCAGAACAAATCCAGTTATTTACAAATCGGTTTGCTCATCTCTACTCTGGATCCCCCTATACAACCCTGTTTATTGGTAAATCACGGCCACGTGTAGATGTAACTCACGTGTGACACGCGGCTTCAAAATTTCCTGTTGAAATTTATTAAATTAGTAAGAAATATATCTACAATTATCCAACGTCAAGCCATGATACGCTAAGTCTGCTTTCTATCAGTCTAATCGAGATAATGACATCCCGCACGACCGATCCTCATCACGTTCATTAACCAATTCATCAAAATCTGACGGATTTCTGGCCTGAAAATAAACTGCAGTTTCGAAAACCTCAGTCGTCTTCCTCTCTGGAGGACATTCATTAGAGCAGAAATATCCGGTGTGCCCAAAATCCAAGAAACAAGGGGAAAAAAAAAATCACAATCCAAAAACTTACACGAACCATAGACCCCCCCCATCACCACAGGCTAATATGCCCATATTAAAGAGAAACTCCCCCTTTAAAGGGAATCTGTCACCAGAACCCAACATATCAACCAGCCCCGCAGATAGATAGGTTAGGCTTAGAGATGGGCGAACTCATTCGTTACGAGCCTGGTTCCGCACGAATATTCCAAATTGTTAGTTCTTTAACGGAACTGAACAATTGAAGTCCGTGAGGAGGCCCAAAAGAGGGGAGGGAAGGTGAGTATAAATGTTTTTTTTGTTTTTTTTACGCTTCCCCTGGGGCTCCACCTATTATACTGAGGGGTCTGAAGAGAACTCAGAGTACAATAAATTCACTTCAGGTTCTATCTGAACCAACAAATCTGGGACCCAAGCTACCCGAACCTGAAATGAAATGAATCTTGAGAGGTTCACCCATCTCTGGTAGGGTCACCTGAATTAAGCAGTGTTTTCTCATTTTGAATTGCTGCCTCCATTGCCGATATATCCCTGTTTTTGTCAGTATGCAAATGAACTCTTTGGAATACAAGGGCGCTGCCATTGCTCCAAAGAGCTCATCTGCATATTGACAAAACCGCTGATATCTCGGCAATGGAGGCAGCAATTCACAAATTACTTCTGGTGACGCTAACCTATCTATCTGCAGGACTGGGGTGATACGCTGGGTCTGGTGACACTAACCTATCTATCTGCAGGGCTGGGGTGATATGCTGGTTCTGGTGACACTAACCTATCTATCTGCAGGACTGGGGTGATATGCTGGGTCTGGTGACACTAACCTATCTATCTGCAGGACTGGGGTGATATGCTGGTTCTGGTGACACTAACCTATCTATCTGCAGGGCTGGGGTGATATGCTGGGGTCTGGTGACACTAACCTATCTATCTGCAGGGCTGGGGTGATATACTGGTTCTGGTGACACTAACCTATCTATCTGCAGGACTGGGGTGATATGCTGGTTCTGGTGACACTAACCTATCTATCTGCGGGGCTGGAGTGATATGCTGGTTCTGGTGACACTAACCTATCTATCTGCAGGGCTGGGGTGATATGCTGGGTCTGGTGACACTAACCTATCTATCTGCAGGACTGGGGTGATACGCTGGTTCTGGTGACACTAACCTATCTATCTGCAGGGCTGGGGGGATATGCTGGTTCTGGTGACACTAACCTATCTATCTGCAGGGCGGGGGTGATATGCTGGTTCTGAGGACATTAACCTACCTTGATGTGTCTGGGTTTGGGAAGGAATGTCTCCTTAACTCCTTAATACTGTATGTGATATATCTGCCTCATGGAGAGGGGGGGGGGGGGGTATATCTGTATGTGGTCTATCTCATATCTATCTATCTATCTATCTATCTATCTATCTATCTATCTATCTCATGTATATGCATTTGTCTGTCACTTTATCTTTCTGTCTAATGTGAACAGGTGCAGCTGCTATGGCAGTAAAACAGAAACTAGAGCAGCAGTGAGATATATAAAACTAAAGTAGATAATACATGACTGCTATTACTTATTATCTACACATATAAATTAGAGGTTCTTGGTTATACAGATTTAATCCTATAGTAAGAATCCCTGTACCTGCCCCTGTATTTGCCCCTGTACCTGCCCCGACAAGGCGACCTCATTAAGATGGGACCCTACACTAAATAAACAGACCTCTCTGGACCAGGAACAGGTCTATAAATGTGAATATAACAGGGCAAGTAGGATCCAGAGCCGTACTCCATTCCAATAACAATAGTCCTACACAAATGGGAGACAAGTAAAATCTAAGGGCGTCCTCTATTCCAAGTAAATATCCTGTCCTGTCACATTAGGAGGTGCTGTCTGAATCTCCTGGGTTTTTTGCCCCTCCTCTTTTGGACTTGCAATACTTCCAGTTCTCAAACTTATCTATTTATCTATCAATCACTATATCACATATCGATCTGTATTATGTCTATCTATTTATCTATCACATATCTATCTATCTATCTCATATCTATCTATCTATCTATCTATCTATCTATCTATCTATCTATCTATCCCATATCTATCTATCTATCTATCTCATATCTATCTATCTATCTATCTCATATCTATCTATCTATCTATCTATCTATCTATCCCATATCTATCTATCTATCTATCTATCTATCTATCTATCCCATATCTATCTATCTATCTATCTCCTATCTATCTATCTATCTATCTATCTTATATCTATCTATCTATCTATCTATCTATCTCCTATCTATCTATCTATCTATCTATCTCATATCTATCTATCTATCTATCTATCTATCTCCTATCTATCTATCTATCTATCTATCTATCTATCTCATATCTATCTATCTATCTCATATCTATCTATCTATCTATCTATCTATCTATCTATCTCATATCTATCTATCTATCTTTCTTCTATCTATCTATCTATCTATCTATCTCATATCTATCTATCTATCTATCTCATATCTATCTATCTTTCTTATATCTATCTATCTATCTATCTCATATCTATCTATCTATCTATCTCATATCTATCTATCTATCTCATATCTATCTATCTATCTATCTCATATCTATCTATCTATCTATCTATCTATCTCATATCTATCTATCTCATATCTATCTATCTATCATCTATCTATCTCATATCTATCTATCTATCTATCTATCTATCTATCTATCTCATATCTATCTATCTATCTATCTATCTCATATCTATCTATCTCATATCTATCTATCTATCTATCTATCTCATATCTATCTATCTATCTATCTATCAATCATCTATCTATCTCATATCTATCTATCTATCTATCTATCTATCTATCTATCTCATATCTATCTCACAATGTAATATAGATAGCAGGAACACTATATGGGCCCCTTGTTTTCCATCCCAGGGCCCCCCTTACACTGTCTATAGCTCAGTCTGATTAGGGCTGGTTGGGGCCCCTCACTCCCTCACTCCCTCACCCCAGGGCCCCTGCACAGGTTGCACATATCTACCTTATCTTACCTCTTTTTTAGGCGGATGATTGGGGTTGTAGTGACTCATCCTCCTCTGCTCTCATTATACAATGGATCCGTCTGGGCCTGACTAAAAATACGTATGCTAATAGTGCGCTGTGCACTGTACACCCAGCTGGTGCGACTCCTACTCTGCTCTGGATGTTGCCTCCGTATACGTGGACATACAGCCAGGGGGAGACACGTATAGTATACAGGGCTGGTGGCCTGGCCAGTGACATCCCATCAGATGTAGCAGAGCTGAGCTCCTGGTGCTGGCACTCAATGAGTTGGCTTTGCCTGCAGTCATTTATAAACCACAGAAATCTATTGAGACATGACTGGTAGCCAATGTCAAAGTCAGCTCTACTGCACCCAATACAATGGTTACACATACTGTACATTTACCAATGCCACTTTATTAGAGCATACAAAAGAAAATCTGACATCTCAGCTCTTCTATATCTGACACATACAGCTCCACTACACACGGCAAACTCAGCTCTGCTGTATCTGGTAAACTCACCTCTGCTATATGTGACAAGCAAATACAGCTATTAAATCAATGCCTGCGACACCTGACAAACCCAGGTCTATTATAAAGGATTAACACAGCAAGGATATCTCTGACAAACTCAGCTCTGCTACATCTGACAAAACCAGCCATGATATTTATGACAATATCAGTTTTCTAAAAGCTGATAACCCAGCTCTACTATATATAAATGATTCAGCTCTGCTAACAAGCTCAGCCTGCTACATCTGATAAGTTCAGCTCTGCTACATCTTTAAATAGACTGCGTCATTTTCACTCTACAGTAGTTTTTCACAGAATCTTCAAGCATCTTGTTCAGCTCTCAGGCTTCCTACAATACATTGTACACATCTTGCTGAACATCCTGAGATGTAGCAGAGTCCAACCTGTCAGTACAGATTCCGCCATGACATTTATTATAGATGGAGAGGGCTTTCCCCTACTGGATCTGTTTTGCACTGATATAGCAGAGCTGAGTACACCATTTGGCACAGCTGTTGATGATATCAGTATTATTGTGTTATGTCCCAGCACTGCAGCTTTCCCCACAGAGTAGAACAGTCCAGTCACTCGCTCAGCTCTGCTACATCTGTATCTACTTTGGTTAGTTAGATGAATGTATTTGTGATCATAGCTGTGTGTGTATATATATATATATATATATATATATATATATTGATAGTGATAATGGTGATTGATATTATTATTTTAAATGATAATATTAAAGCTTAACAAATAATAATATAAAAGTAATACAATTTTCATCTCATAATGTAAAAAATAATAATAAAATTTATAGTTAAATATTCCAATAATGTAAAAAATAATATTATGAAAATATAATAAATACTGTACTAAAATAATAATATACTGTATTATATACTAATTGAAATAATGTAAAAAATATAATAAATAATTTTAAAAAATATAAAATAATGTAAAATGATAATTATATATAAAATAAATGCAATAATAATAATGTTAAACATTATATAAAAAATAATTGTAAAAATAATGTAAGATGATAGTTATGAATTATATACTAACTACAATAATAATGTAAAAAATATATAAAAATAATAATTGTAAAAAATAAAGTAAAATTATATATTATATACTAATTGTGATAAAAATGCAAAAAATAATATAAAATTGTAATGAAATAATGTAAAATAATATTTGTATATGATATATTTATTGCAAAAATAAGAATGTGAAGAGATTATAAAATAATAAAAATTGGAATAGAGTCATGTAAATTGATAGTTATACCTTATATTCTAATTGTAATAATAATAATGTAAAAATGAATAAAATGAAATAAAAAAATGACACAATTCTAATAGCTAAAAGTGACCTAATAATAAACACAATGCTCGTACTAATAGTATAATAATACAGCACTCCTCGTCCTGATAGTATACATGTATACAGTCAGTCCTTCCTGCTGTATAACACACAAGGATACAAAGTATCCAATACCCAGATACACACCTCAATGTATCCCATATGTGTATATATGGATATTTAGATATGGTTATGGAATATTTGCAATGCACACATGTAGGGTGTGTAAATATCAGGGTGACCATGAGCTGCAGAGTGAGCAGAATACATTGTCACCAGAGGAGCGGATATCTAGCTACAATGTTACTAGTTGAATGCTCAAGGTTAGGGGGATATTGGGATCAGGACGTGCGGTAGAGACCTGGAGCCTGCACTACAACATATCCAATGATCTCACTTGCCACAAGTCATTAGGAATGGCTCAGCAGCAGCAGCAATGAGCGGGGATGATGGGCTCCCAGTGGCTGGGGCGAGCACTTTGCAGGGCTTACCTGGCTCCCTTGACCTCTTCCTACCGCAGTATCCTGCTCCCCAGCTGGTTCATAGGACGAGGCCGGTGGTCAGTGCTGGCAGCCGGGGATGGGAGGCTATTGATAAGGGCAGAGCGTTGCTCCGCTGCTAGAGATGCAGCCTGTGTTGTAGCTCTGGGGAGAGGAGGCGATGAGGAAGGATGAGGCTGGTTCTCGCTGTTGCCATGGTTATTGAACTCGGAGAGCTCTCTGAGCAACAGCTGCTAGATTGGACTTAACAATGCGGGGCTGGAAAATACATCTGTTCTATGGGAAGACCGCCGGCCTGCGCCAAGGGCGGCCTGTGGGGCTACCGGGTCATCAGGGGTTAAACCGTAATGGCTTTCTTATGCAGATGGCCTGTACTGTACCAGGCTGCCATACAGATGGGCGACGCATCCTACGGTTAGGTACACATGCTGCAGTTTTTTTTTTTTGCAGAAATTTCCTTGACTGTCCCATTCATCTAAATGGGGTTTGCAGAAATGGCTCCGGATCCAACTGCCGCAACAGATCTGTCATGTGTGAACGTGTCCTTACAGTCCGCTTAACCCCTCCATTACCAGCCTAAACCTAGAACAGAGCACATACATGATATAAGAGGTCAGGGGCATAACTTGAGGTTCTTGGGCCCCAATGCAGAATCAGTCATGGGGCCCCTACCTACCATGTGCCATGTTAGAATAGCGCTATATTTTACCTTTGGGGTCCCCTCTGGGTGCAGGGACCAGTAGCGACTGCTAGCACTGCACCCCTATAGCTAAGCCCCTGTCTCTTAGCTGCAAGGGGCAATTCTATGGCATGTCCATAGATGCATGCGGCGGGGGTAAACTCTGCATTCTGGTAAATGTAGGGTTAATGTTCGCTGTGTCTTACTGCAATATGGATGACTCATCATAACAGTCTACTGGGTGCACCATCCATAATACCGGGTGAGATCCTCACCTCAGGCGGCATCCATCCCTGCCTGCAGGGGGCAGCAAAAAGGCTGAAAGTGCCCCAGCCTGTAACCCTTCCATTGCTAGAATGCAACTTGCACCGCAGCCAGGGGATATAAGAAGTTAAGCTCTGTTTTACCAACAAGGGGCAATTCTATAGCAGGACCGCCGGCAGTGTATAAAGGGGTCTATGTGTACAGCTGGGGTAAACTCTGCATTCTGGTAAATGAGGGGTTAATGTTAGCTGCGTCTTACTACACTATGGATGGTTCATCTAGTGGGTGAACTATCCATAAGGCTGGGTAAGAGCCTCATCTCCTTCCCTGCCTGCAGGGGGCAACATTTCATATCTCCCCTCAAGCAGCAAAAAGGTTAAAAGTGCCCCTGCTTGTAACCCTTCGAGGGCCAGAGGGCACCCTGCATTGCACCAAGGTGGTATTGCCATGTTTTCTTCTACAGCGTTATTGGATTGTACTAGTGTGACCAGGAGCGTATACATCCAATACACCCTGCCTGTGTATACGGGGGCTTAGGCCAGCCTTGACAAGGAAGGGTTAACCCCCAGCACATTTTCTTTTATAACTACAGTATACATTGTACAGGGCCAGGCCCTGGGATATTGGGCTCATTATTACAGTCCACGTGTAACCCTTCCACTGCCAGAGGGTCTTGTCCAGGGCAGCCTGCAATGATATTGTGGTAAGGCCTTGAGTGACAGCGACAGCTGATAGGATGTAACAGTGTTATATACCAAGTACAGACCCCCACAGAGGGGGCTAAGTCTAGTATTTGGGATTACAAAGAGTTAACATCAAATGGATTTCTTTGTGCACAGGACCAGAGGGAGCTGCGGCCTATTTATATCTATAGATAGCAGGAAAAAGGCATGAATTTATTTTCAGAAACAGCGCCACTGTCGTCTATAGGCCACGTCTGGTATTGCACCCTCGGTCCCATTTCAGCTAATGCTGCTATACCAAGCCGGGCACTTGTAACCCTTTCATTGCCACATTGCACCTTGACCGCTGTTGTACCCGGATTGTGAAGTCAGAGCCCGACAACAACAGCTGCCGGGTAGGCTTTACCAGGACAGGCCTGGAAGTACATTGGGAAGATTGCCAAGCTGCAAATATGGGAACTGATGTGGATGGTCGTGGTTAATGAGGCATATAAAGGGTTAATACGAGGCAGATTTTATTTTTACGTGATAGATTTTCTATAGGGAGCTGCTCTATCAGGATTTCTATTATAAATGACCAGTTAACCTTTCCATGACCAGAGATCCTATGCAGTCTGCATTGGCCCCTCTGTCATGTGGTCATGTGACTGTCATGGTGGTGGGGTATGGGTCAGTGTGTGGCAGTGTTTGCAGCGTTGTGCTCTTCGCTTTGTGTCTATCAGTGTAATTAATGGCAGCCGCTGACGTCACTCTGATTTCTCGGCCAGCGTGCTGTGGATGTCTGCGGCGGTGGCGGAGAGAGCAGGAACGCTCTGACAACAGCGAGGAGATGATAATCTTTTCTTTTCTGTGTCTGTTTGATCAGCGGCAGAAATAATAGAAAGCGTGAGTGTCAGGATTAGCGGCTTCCAGGAGGAAAGACTGAGGACTTCTATATCCATTAATACAATATCATCAGTAAAAAGCCACTGCCAGGAGTCATTGTTCTCCACTACACCCAGGGTAACAGCAGATGTCCATTTTGGTGTCACACAGCTTTCTACACACCCTGAATGGCGCACTTTCCTGTTTCCAACTATTTTTCCTGTGCAAGTGTCAGTAATCACTGTAGTTTTAGCATTTTGTTCATGAACCAGGAGTCTCAGGATGAGCAAATACTGCCTGTATAAAGAAGGGCTGTATGATATTGATTGGGGAATAGAAAACACTGGACTTAAGGCTAAGCCGCTGCCAAAAAGCGCTACAGGAAAAACCACGGCAGAAATGCATCAATTTACCTCTGCGGACTTTCTGCTTCCATTATACCTATAGGGAAGCTGCCAGCGTTTCCGTAGGTATAATCGACAACAGTTTTGGAAATCGCAGCATTTCAGCTGCGCGTATTTTTCTGCAATGTGTGGATGGGATTCGCTAGAACCTGGCAGTGCCTGTAAAACGTTGCGTTTACGCCGCGGCCTAAAGAGGTTTTCTGGTTTTATGTAAGCACAGCGTATATAAATGTGTATAATTGAAGAGTTCTAGAACTTTCTACTAGACCTTATATTTCACTTCTTCAACATTTCTAAGATACACGTGTGCTGTCAGTGAATGCGGACACTCCTGGGCAGTGACCCTGGACATAGCGAGTCCTGCTCTCAGCTGAGAAGTGGAGACAATTGTATCCAGTCTAGACAATGCTCTGTGAGATCAACACATCAGCAGGTGCTGCACAACTCTGATAATTTGCCACAATGTATCAGTCTGGAGTTCAGAATATTTAGCACATTAGATAAAAGGACAAGTGTGATATCTCAGCCAACCTCTAATAAGGGGCATAAGAGGCAGAGCAAACACATAAAATACACACGGTGCTAGGCAACACAGGAGCCCTGTCACATAGAGATTGCGATGTGTGTACATAGGCAGAGAGATGGGTCCATTACCTTACTGCTGATGTATCCTGGAAACAAAACCATAAAAGAGTTGTAACCTACAAGTGTATGTGATAAAGTCTTACACCGGCATCTTATATTGTTAGAAGAAAACTGAAAAGAAAGCAAATTGCCATTAAAGTGGGGCTATTATCGTTACATCCTGTATTATACTCCAGAGCTGCGCTCACTATTCTGCTGGTGCAGTCACTGTGTACATACATTACATTACTTATCCTGTACTGATCCTGAGTTACATCCTGTATTATACTCCAGAGCTGTGCTCACTATTCTGCTGGTGCAGTCACTGTGTACATACAGTACATTACATTACTTATCCTGTACTGATCCTGAGTTACATCCTGTATTATACTCCAGAGCTGCGCTCACTATTCTGCTGGTGCAGTCACTGTGTACATACATTACATTACTTATCCTGTACCGATCCTGAGTTACATCCTGTATTATACTCCAGAGCTGCGCTCACTATTCTGCTGGTACAGTCACTGTGTACATACATTACATTACTTATCCTGTACTGATCCTGAGTTACATCCTGTATTATACTCCAGAGCTGCGCTCACTATTCTGCTGGTGCAGTCACTGTGTACATACATTACATTACTTATCCTGTACTGATCCTGAGTTATATCCTGTATTATACTCCAGAGCTGCACTCACTATTCTGCTGGTGCAGTCACTGTGTACATACATTACATTACTTATCCTGTACTGATCCTGAGTTATATCCTGTATTATACTCCAGAGCTGCGCTCACTATTCTGCTGGTACAGTCACTGTGTACATACATTACATTACTTATCCTGTACTGATCCTGAGTTACATCCTGTATTATACTCCAGAGCTGCGCTCACTATTCTGCTGGTACAGTCACTGTGTACATACATTACATTACTTATCCTGTACTGATCCTGAGTTACATCCTGTATTATACTCCAGAGCTGCGCTCACTATTCTGCTGGTACAGTCACTGTGTACATACATTACATTACTTATCCTGTACCGATCCTGAGTTACATCCTGTATTATACTCCAGAGCTGCGCTCACTATTCTGCTGGTGCAGTCACTGTGTACATACATTACATTACTTATCCTGTACCGATCCTGAGTTACATCCTGTATTATACTCCAGAGCTGCGCTCACTATTCTGCTGGTGCAGTCACTGTGTACATACATTACATTACTTATCCTGTACCGATCCTGAGTTACATCCTGTATTATACTCCAGAGCTGCGCTCACTATTCTGCTGGTGCAGTCACTGTGTACATACATTACATTACTTATCCTGTACCGATCCTGAGTTACATCCTGTATTATACTCCAGAGCTGCGCTCACTATTCTGCTGGTGCAGTCACTGTGTACATACATTACATTACTTATCCTGTACTGATCCTGAGTTACATCCTGTATTATACTCCAGAGCTGCACTCACTATTCTGCTGGTGCAGTCACTGTGTACATACATTACATTACTTATCCTGTACTGATCCTGAGTTACATCCTGTATTATACTCCAGAGCTGCACTCACTATTCTGCTGGTTCAGTCACTGTGTACACACATTACATGACTTATTCTGCTGCAATGACATGTAACACGTGAATTTTGTGGCCATGACTTCTCAGTAGAGAGATCTTATGCTGCAGCAAGTTTCAGCGCTAACATCAGTATATGTAAAAGCCCCACCTCTGAGTAAGTACTTCATTTCTATTGGCTATACAGTATCTTTAGACTGTGACATCACAGCTCCCGGCCATCTCTGTATAATGTGAAACTCCCTGCTTTTACTTACCAGCTCCCCTCTACATTTGGGCCCTGAGGGTTCTGTGTGGCTGTAGAGAGGTCATGGACATTTTTCAGTTTAACCTTAGAAAATTAGTGTTTAGTGGCAAATGGAGAGCAAACAGTGTCAGACTGGCCCACCAGACTACGAGAGGCTCTAAGACTAGAATGGTCCAGCAGAAGACACTCAATGTTGAAGGGTACTATGGTCTATACTATATCCTAGGGGTTCTTGCAGGGTGGGCCCCCAGAATTATTATATCTAGTGAGCCCAAGGAACCTCAGTCTGACACTGTGATGCGACCCACATGGGCAGTAGAGTTCTTCCAGTCTGTCGGTCTATACGGATGTGACCTGGCAGGTCGTGGAGTAACACACAAGATTTTGCTTCTCTCAGAGCGGGTCATCTTGCACCACTTATTTTTGGATATCTCAAGCCAAGAGGAAGATAAAGAAGGACACGTTGTAATTATGTCTGGACTGAAGCCTTGTTACTTCCGAGACGGCTCGTAGGTCACCGCATCTTCTCGCTCCTCAGCAATGTCATGCACATCGAGAGGACAGTCTGGCGGCTATTTATACCTCCAGCTCCGGCTGCCAGGATGTCCAAGTGACAGCAAAGAATTGTGGACTTATTTACTATGGTTTTGATGACTTGTTTTGATCTATTTCCTTATTGGAGAGGGCACGAGGGGGCGGAAGTGTTGTTTTTTTTTTATTCCTCTTTTTCTTCCATGTGTTACCTCTGGTGCTGCTGCCAATCTTTGCAGGTTCTGGGTAGAATCAATCTTCTTCCCCCTCGGGCAGTTGACAATTAGAGATGGGCAAACAAGGCGTGATTTGTTTCACGGATATTCGCAGGTTTGCCAACCAGTTTCCTTTCAGACCAAACTTGTTTGATCCAAAACAGAATTACTGTAGGGTGTCTTCAGACCCCAGAGTATAATAAGAGGAGGTCCAGGGAAGGTACGGAAAAATAAGTCATGCTCACCTTTCTTCACATTGTCACTTGCGGGCGTCCATTGTTGGCGTCTTTGGTCTTCTTCCATCCTCTTATGGCTTAATGGCTGACAACAGCAGCCCCGGGGCACTGCTCAGGCATGTGATTGGGCCTCAGAGGTTACATGGGAAGCACCAACGCTTTGACAAAAACTGAAGTCACCCAGGAGGCCAGAATTCTCACCACCCAGCTTTGGTTCTTTCCATACCACCATATGACATCACCTGACTAGCCTACCCCTCTCTGGACCAATGCCTGATGAAGGGACAAGTTCCCGAAAAGTTAACGTTGTGAATAAACACTTTTTGCAAAAAAAAAACAGAGTGCCGTTACATTTGTTTACATGGTTTCCACTTCGGAGTTGGTCAGTTCCCTAGTGATCATGCACCCAAATTTATTTTGAGTCTTTTGGAGTCGAGTGCCGCCCTGTACCCCATTTCCCATAGGAGAGGACCAAAGAGAGGGGCACCTAATGCCTCAAAGGAGCCTGGAGAGGTGAGGGAAGGTGAGATAATAATAGCACGTCTGTTCTGGATTGAACCAGTTTGGTCTGAAGAGAAACTGGTCGGGAATCCTCGCAAATATTCGAGAAACAAATCCTGCAATGTTTGCCCATCTCTAATTGTCAACTACCCCTAGAGAGACCCCAGAGTATAATAATGATTTGTGGGTGGCAAACCTAAAATTTGGGGAAAATGTGTTCTGAACCCAGCTGGCTACGATGTGGTTTGCTTATCTCTACTGACAATGACAATGATGTGCCGTCCTATTTCCTCGATAGAAGAAGTCTCTATTCTGCCATGTTACTGCAGAGGCTCCGCTCCTTTCAGGGGTATAACTTGAGGGGGTGCAGATGGTGCGGTGACACGGGCTCAAGAGTCTTCATATGTTGTCTCTTCCCAATATAAGACCAGTACTATAAACAATACATTATAGTTATGGGGCCCGGTAAAGATTGTGCATTGGGGCCCTGGAGCTTCATGTTATGTCTCTGGATCTTTCCCTACAATAGTAATTTCTATTGGCTGCCCAGCAACGAACAGAGGATCACTATGTAGAGACCTGGCCGTGGGACAGTGACTGAGCATGTGTGTCCACCAGAATCTAGTATACTAGGTGGATGTACACACTGCTATACACTTTGAACACCAGGTGGTGCAATATTACGTAAGATGCCAGCTGTGTTACATTGCTGACCCCTGCCAGCAGCTTCCAGGATCAGGCTTATCTCTGATGTAACCCTTCAGATACCACAGTCAATAGCAACTGCACCATGTGAGAGGTTAGTTAGGGGTACGGTTTCCTCTGACACCAAAATGACCCCCCTGCAACAAGATTTATGGATGCTGAGCTATTGTCATGGCAGGGACCTAGTTAAGGCACCCAGGTCTGCCATGGTAGTCATCCTATTAAGCCCTGTCTTTGACGATAGAAGCAACACAGAAGTACAATATTGTCAATGCATTGCACCAGTGGACTTTATGAAGCCCATAACTACCATGACGACCCATCGGCCCCCACAATCATGTGATTCGGGAGCTATAGGGGTGTGATTCACTATTGACCGCAGCACCTAAGGGGAATCTGTGCTCCCAGGCACTGCAGCAGTGTTTTGGTTGTACTTCACAGCTGACACCACCATTAATGACATTGGCTCAAACCCTGATCTAGCGCCACCACTGCACTGTATATGCATGACGCAGAGTGTTAACTACCCCCAGGGCAGGATGGGGTTAAGGTCCTAATTTTATGTTTATTAATTTTATAATAGAAATTATATAATTCTGGCAGTATGCCACTACCAGTAGGGGGAGCTATATAAATGTGTATGTAGGGACTCCCCCTAATGGTGGCTGCAGATAGTCTCCATGACAGTGCCATACTGCTTCCTACTACATTTCCATAGCTTGCCCTCTGACTCCTGACTTCTGGTAGGGACACTTACGACTATAGGGATCATAACCTGGCCCGCTATCAATATCACCCCAAATGTTCTGCGTCTCGTGAGATTTTGTTTTCTTGGTATTTTCAATCCTTATATCAGACCATATTTCACATTTAGTCGCTCGCCTGTGATCTCTCGAAGCCATCTATTATCCCTAACATCCCCGTACTCCGCTCTCGTCTTATACCGCCAACCAACGCCGCCGCAATTTATAACACGTATCTAATATGCAGTAAACAAGGTCACTGACAGGATGATGAAATGGTTGTTTTTGTATCAGTAATCCCCCTGTGGGGTCCCCGCTATACTATATACAGTAGTTCTGCTCTACTAGCAACATGTTCAAGGATATCACAAAGGTTTCTGTGGTCAGAGGAGTCAATTTAAAGGGGATGTCCAGGTTAACAGAAAGAGGTCTGGCTTTTTATCCAGATACAGCGCCACTCTCATTCCGAGGTTGTATCTGGTACTGCAGTATTCACGTGAATAAGTTTGAGCTGCAATACCACACACAGCCCAAGGACAAGGGTGGCGCTGTTTTGTAAAAATATCTTACAATACCTTTAATTCTTTCCTACCATGTGCCTTAAATTCATTGCACTGGACCTTAACTAGTAGTTACCTTTTGCATTTTTTGCATTTTGATCACTCGGGGAGAAAAGATTGGGGTCACCAATGAAGTCCATTGAACCCATTTGATACAACAATGTGATGGTAATTGTGATGGTGATTGCCAGGACTGGTGGTTTTTAAGGAAAATCCAGGGCATAACAAAGGCTTGTAGGACTGTCCTGAAATAATCACATTCTTATGCACCAGAAAAATCAATGGGGATATTATAGATGTGACCAAACTTAACGTACCTCCAATCTGGTAAAGGACTCCCATTTCTCATGAAACCATTATAATATAACAACATGAGAAAAGAAAAAGAAAAAACCTTGACAGACTGCAACTCAGCACACAACCACTAGGGGGGTTGAAGCATATAGGATAGATAGCATATTAATTAGTGATATCATGTTGCAAAAAGCTGCTCATCTTGTGACCTACATACTGTATCTGAACATACCAGAAGTTCGTCGTGTGAATGACGCGATGCTGGGCACAGATGTGTGGGCACGGGTCCATTCTCTTCCATAGGGCTGCCAGAGATTGCCATCCCAACTGTCCTATAGAAGTGAATGGAGCAGGGGCCACATAGGTGTTTAGTGAAGACTGCACCTTCCCAGGCAGCCAGATGACGATGGTCTTACATATCCAGCCTTAGAACCCTAAGCTTGGGAGTGCAGTAGGAGGAAATATCTCACCAGGACTTTGGCACCCATTGGGCAGCTGGTGTCCAGGGGGTCTGAGAGCAGGACACAGGCTGGAGGCTGGGAAACAAAATGGAGGCACCAGAGTCCATAGAGAACCAGATGAGGGGTGGAAGAGCATATATTGGCAGCTCGGAGTCAGGTGAACACCAGCAGCAGGTATAAAGAGGAAGATGCAAATTGCAGCAGGATAAGCTCTGTGTGAGGGAGAGGGGAGGCTCCCCTTGTGCAGGCCTAGCGCCTGAAGACCACAAGTGACAGACGTTAAGGTAATTCTTCCTTGCTCGCTCTTATTTTCATTCTAACTCACCAGTAAACTGGTTCTCGTTTTGGTGCTACATGTGCACCACGTTGCAGCTCCTTGTGATTTGTGCAGGTCCCGGTGGTCGGACCCCCAGTGACCACACACTTGTCCCCTATTCTGTGAATATAGACAACCCCTTTAAACATTAAATTTAACCCTGTATAAAGCTCTTTTGACATTTGTCATACACTTGCTGTCAAAAGCAAGTAAGCAAATGTGAACAGAGTTACAGTATTCAGAGTAAAAAATAAAAAAAAATATGGACAATTATTTTAAAAAAAAACACAAAAAAAAGAAACAAACAGCACCACACCTGTCCACAGGTTGTACATCGTATTGCAACTTAGCCATATTTAATTCAATTGTCCTGAGTTGCAGTACCAGACACAACCCATGGAAAGGTGTGGCACTGTTTCTGGAAGAAAGCGGCCATGTTTTTTTCAGGAGCACCCCTACTTATTGGGAGGACAAGGAGGAAAGTAATAACAGAGATATTTTACTCTCTCCACTGAAGTCTATGGAAGTGACGGGTACTAGTGGTGTTATCTACTGTGCCCTGGTCAACTAGGGATCTTGGTTACTCCGAAATATAAAAGGGGCATATGGTAGCATAGCAATGGGTTTAATTACTGTAATATGTAATAATGTTATTGATTTTAGGTTGTGTGATGTCATCATTAGAGATGGACAATCCAGTTTGCAACAAGTTGGGTTCTTTCCACATTTTCCAAAATTTCAGGTTGGGCCAAATCCTACATTTTTGAGTTCACCACCCACAATTCCACTAAAATTGGGACCGTCACAAGGTTTGCCCATCACTAGTCATCATTATGTGCCGTTGGACAATGTGTGACATCATTGCATCAAGGTTAATGGGTCTCAAGAAATGTCTATCTTGGGATGTATGCTACATGCAAAAAAAAAAAATTACAAAAATGTTATCAAAAAGATGAAATCTGCTTGTACCGTGACTCTATTGTCCTTGCATAAACCAGAATGTCTATTTTCTAATGTTCTAGTGTTTGGCTCCGCTCGGCTGCTGCAGCTACTACACTAGTAATTTACAATTATATTGGCCCGCCGCCCAGGCTGCTAGAGTACATTAATAGATACTGAGTAGAAAATCCTTCCAGAATCACAATGGAGTCAAGCAGTGGTATCCCCGCTCCCCAAAGACTGCAGACAGATGAAATAAAGATTGCTGTAAACAAGACATCAATACCCCAAAAATAGCGCAAGCCTCGTGAATGAATCTGCCGCAGCTTTCGGAAAATCAGTGTTGTCTAAGGGCTGAATTATTAGATGTAAGAATCCTACAGTGTTGATCCAGAAAATTGTCACCAATAGCCCCATATTAGGGATCAGTATCCAATCTCTCAAAGTGTGCCCATGACTTGTAAGATTATATTTCGTAAGGCATCCACTAGAGATGAGCGAACCGCTTTGGCATGAGCCGTGTTCAACCAAATTGTTCAGTTTTTACCAAAACCAAACAATTGGGGATTCGCCTCGAATGAACTAAAATATCCGCTACAACATACTCACCCGTGCACCAATATAAACTTACATCTGCATAAGGCAATAAACACTGCTTTTACAGTAAAGAATCCTCATTTATGTTGAAACCATACAACTCTTTGCCACGACATGTGATGGTTGAGAGTAGAGATGGGCGAAAATCCCAAGATTTCTGGATTAGTTTTCGGTTGAACAAGTTTGGATAGAATGGAAGTGAAATTATTATACTATGGGGTTTCTTCAGACCCAAGAGTATAATAGGTGGAGGCTCAGGAGAGGTGTAAAAAATAAAAAAAACATTTATACTCACCTTCCCTCATCTCTTTTGGGCCTCCATTCGGTGTCTGATGCTGTCCTGGTGATGTCATGCACCCAGGGTCTCCACTGAAGCCCATGATTGTGCCTCAATGGTGTGTCCATCCAATCAGAGGACTCAGTGATGACCCCGGGCATATGACATCACTGAGGAGACCAAGAGAAAGTGCTGGACACCACGACGTGGCCCAAAAGAGCTGAGGGAGGGTGAGTATGAATGGTTTTTATTTTTTTCATCTCCCCTGAAGAGGCAACAGAGTATAATAATTTCGCTTCCATTCTATCCAAACTTGATTGATCTGAAACTAATTTGGGACCTGAGCCAACTGAACCTAAAACAAATCGTGGGAGGTCGCCCATCTCTACCGTCAACCATGTGTCAAGAACCTCCTAATGGAGCCCTCTGGTGGGTCATACTGTTATACCCCACCAGTCTCACACAGTTAGACCTGAATATTGTTGTCCACTATCTTTTATCAGGGCAAGGGATGGCAAATTTGTAGAGGGGAAAGGGCAATGTGTGCCAGACCCACTTTTTACAACCTATCCCTGGACTACAATTTTATTTTGTCCATTGTCTCTATCCTTTGTGTTGGACCTTCCTATTTATCTTTGGGTGGGTTCATACATGGCCCAAAGGAAATGTGGAAGAGGCTGGTCTCAGTTGGGACATTTCTCCAGAGGTGAGTGCTGCAATGAAAGTTGTCGTGCCCAGGACTCAAAGTTCCATCTGTCCTATAAAATATGCCAGTATTCACGATGGCATACGTTAGTAGGGGCGCCATGCCAGGGAGCTTCAAGTTACGCCTCTGTCTGAAGAGACCTCAGATAATAACGATTCGATTCAAACCCCAAAAATCTTGGAATAATTTTTGAAAAATTCCTAGCAAATCCAGTTTCCTCCTCAGCCTTTGCCACCTACTAGTCTCCATTACCCTTCTTACCTCGGGACTCTGTCCCATCACGTGCAATGATAAAATGACATCATCACATAAGACGGACGGGTCACCAGATCAATACACTTTTCTCCTGCTGGTGACATCATACCTATCATCTGATTGGCTACAAGGTGTTATAACCCCGCCCACTTCAGAATAGATGAAAAATGGCGGAGATTAGTCGCTGAGTCTCTAGTCATATTCTGCTACACGGTGGATGTGACTCTGTGATTGAAGACGGCAGCATCAGGAAGGGATCATCAGGCATCGGATTGTAAAGTCTTCTCCAAATAACTATAATACGTTTCAATCATCCTGCATAATGGTAGCGAGATGTGGCGGGGTTGGCAGTGCCAGCGCTCTCCGTTCCCATCAGTATCGCTTTATTACATCACGTCCATTCCTGGCGGTTATTACACTTGATGAATGTTGATCGCACAGAATAAATGAAGATGGGAGAAAATCTGATTTGTTCTTCATCCATTTATGCAAATAAATTTGATTCCAAACCTGTAAAACATTTGTTAAACGCCAATAAATTGGTCAAGATGGAAATCTAAAGCCGAGCACGAGCAGGATCAACGGGTGCGCTCACGTAGGTCTCACACTGCGCTAAAATTACCAATACGATGAAATTTACCAGCGGTATGGCACCATCAAATCTACCAGAACTTTAGGTACAGAATAAAATGTTACAGAATTTACAGATACATTCCAGAATATTCTCAGATCATTTGCTTTTATATATTGTACAGTACAGACCAAAGGTTTGGACACACCTTCTCATTCCAAGAGTTTTCTGCATTTTCATGACTATAAAACTTGTAGATTCACACTGAAGGCATCAAAACTATGAATTACCACATGTGGAATTATATACTTAACAAAAAAGTGTGAAACAACTGAAAATATGTCTTATATTCTAGGTTCTTCAAAGTAGCCACCTTTTGCTTTGATTACTGCTTTGCACAATCTTGGCATTCTCTTGATGAGCTTCAAGAGGCAGTCACCTGAAATGGTTTTCACTTCACAGGTGTGCCCTGTCAGGTTTAATAAGTGGGATTTCTTGCCTTATAAATGGGGTTGGGACCATCAGTTGTGTTGTTCAGAAGTCAGGTGGATACACAGCTGATAGTCCTACTGAATGGAGTGTTAGAATTTGTATTATGGCAAGAAAAAAGCAGCTAAGTAAAGAAAAACGAGTGGCCATCATTACTTTAAGAAATGAAGGTCAGTCAGTCTGAAAAATTGGGAAAACTTTGAAAGTGTCCCCAAGTGCAGTGGCCAAAACCATCAAGCGCTACAAAGAAACTGGCTCACATGAGGACCGCCCCAGGAAAGGAAGACCAAGAGTCACTTCTGCTGCGGAGGATAAGTTCATCCGAGTCACCAGCCTTAGAAATGGCAGGTTAACAGCAGCTCAGATTAGAGACCAGGTCAATGCCACACAGAGTTCTAGCAGCAGACACATCTCTACAACAACTGTTAAGAGGAGACTGTGTGCAGCAGGCCTTCATGGTAAAATAGCTGCTAGGAAACCCCTGCTAAGGACAGGCAACAAGCACAAGAAGAACACAAGGAATGGACATTAGACCTGTGGAAATCTGGGCTTTGGTCTGATGAGTCCAAATTTGAGATCTTTGGTTCCAACCACCGTGTCTTTGTGCGACGCAGAAAAGGTGAACGAATGGACTCTACATAACTGGTCCCCACCGTGAAGCATGGAGGAGGAGGTGTGATGGTGTGTGGGTGCTTTGCTGGTGACACTGTTGGGGATTTATTCAGAATTGAAGGAATACTGAACCAGCATGGTTACCACAGCATCTTGCAGCGGCATGCTATTCCATCCGGTTTGCATTTAGTTGGACCATCATTTATTTTTCAACAGGACAATGACCCCAAACACCTCCAGACTGTGTAAGGGCTATTTGACCAAGAAGGAGAGTGATGGGGTGCTACGCCAGATATCCTGGCCTCCACAGTCACCAGACCTGAACCCAATCCAGATGGTTTGGGGTGAGCTGGACCACAGAGTGAAGGCAAAAGGGCCAACAAGTGCTAAGCATCTCTGGGAACTCCTTCAAGACTGTTGGAAGACCATTTCAGGTGACTACCTCTTGAAGCTCATCAAGAGAATGCCAAGAGTGTGCAAAGCAGTAATCAAAGCAAAAGGTGGCTACTTTGAAGAACCTAGAATATAAGACATATTTTCAGTTGTTTCACACTTTTTTGTTAAGTATATAATTCCACATGTGTTAATTCATAGTTTTGATGCCTTCAGTGTGAATCTATAATTTTTATAGTCATGAAAATACAGAAAACTCTTGGAATGAGAAGGTGTGTCCAAACTTTTGGTCTGTACTGTATGTAGAAGGCAATCCCCTCTTAGATTACGTTCACACACAAAAGATATAATTGCAGAAATTTTGGCAACTAAAAATCTGTTCCATTTATCTTACTGGAGTTTGCAAAAATACATATATTAGACCCAAAAGCAACCCCATATAGATGAATGGGAATAATATTTAGTAGCAGATATTTCAGCAACAAAATCTGCCACATGTGAATATACCCTTACCGGGGTTGCCCCATTAATGACATACATATTCCCCTAACCAGTCCTAACCAGTGCCTTTATGCCCCCGCATGGTAACAGTGCCCTTCCTTCTGTACCACACAGTATAATGCCCCCTTATCAGCCACACAATATAATGCTCCTTATAGTAAACCTCCATAGTGTAATGCCCTAGAGGGGACCCCACAGAGTAAAATGCCCCATTACTGGCCCCTTACATTATAATACTCCCTTAGTAGCCCCCCCTCACATAATAATACTCCCTTAGTGCCCTCATACAGTATAATGCTCCCTTGTTGTCCCTTATTATACAGTATAATGCCCCTTGTTGTCCCTTATTATACAGTATAATGCTCCCTTGTTATCCCTTATTATACAGTATAATGCTCCTTGTTGTCCCATATTATACAGTATAATGCTCCCTTGTTGTCACTTATTATACAGTATAATGCCCCTTGTTATCCCTTATTATACAGTATAATACCCCTTGTTGTCCCATATTATACAGTATAATGCTCCCTTGTTATCCCTTATTATACAGTATAATACTCCTTGTTGTCCCTTATTATACAGTATAATGCTCGCTTGTTGTCCCATATTATACAGTATAATACCCCTTGTTGTCCCATATTATACAGTATAATGCTCCCTTGTTGTCCCTTATTATACAGTATAATGCTCCCTTGTTGTCCCTTATTATACAGTATAATGCCCCTTGTTGTCCCTTATTATACAGTATAATGCTCCCTTGTTATCCCTTATTATACAGTATAATACCCCTTGTTGTCCCTTATTATACAGTATAATGCTCGCTTGTTGTCCCATATTATACAGTATAATGCTCCCTTGTTGTCCCTTATTATACAGTATAATGCTCCCTTGTTGTCCCTTATTATACAGTATAATGCCCCTTGTTGTCCCTTATTATACAGTATAATGCTCCCTTGTTGTCCCTTATTATACAGTATAATGCTCCCTTGTTATCCCTTATTATACAGTATAATGCCCCTTGTTGTCCCATATTATACAGTATAATGCTCCCTTGTTGTCCCTTATTATACAGTATAATGCTCCCTTGTTGTCCCATATTATATAGTATAATGCTTCCTTGTTGTCCATTATTATACAGTATAATGCTCCCTTGTTGTCCCTTATTATACAGTATAATGCCCCTTGTTGTCCCATATTATACAGTATAATTCTCCCTTGGTGCCTCCCTCTGCAGTAAAATGCCTCCTTAGTGCCCCCACAAAGAAATTTTGCTAAGAAAAAAAAAAAGACTCCCTGTGCAATCTTTTCATAATTCTTACTGTGAGGGGTCTAATGTTAGTCTCCTATGCAGTAGCAACCACGCCAGTGACCATGACCATTATCATCTACAGTAAATCTACCCTGGTGGATACTCAAGAGGTAATGAAGAGGTTAATAGTCACAGTCTGCAGAAGACAATGTGGTTTGGGGGATATTTGCAATAACTACTAATCTATGTGAATGTTATTGCAACACTGAAGTGATGCTGACAAAGAGATATCCACTGACTCACATCATAGATGATGGCTACTTTGCTTACACCATGTTTTATACTGAAGCTCTTTCTACATGGTAACCTTGTAACCTGTGGAGTTGTCGTCATGGAGATGGAATTGTAGTCGTAGTCAGGGCCAGTTTGGGAAGGAGATGGAATAGAATTCATCGATTCTGGATTCAGCATAAAATGATTCATTATTGTTAATGATATTTTATAATTAATAAGATGTATAGTTTGTTGTATATTGACTTTCACTGCCTTTTTTGAGAATTAGAGGGACTTTACCTCTTCTGTCTGACCATGGTCAGCCATTCATGAAGGAGTTGGAGTTGGAGTAAGAGTCAGAATCAGAGCCAGGCTGTGGAGAAACAGAAGAGTCTGTGATTTGGCCTTCCAACCCCACAGCCCGGAGTAATGGACTTACTTATGCTTAAAGAGCCCGGACAGGATTTAGGAGGTATGCCTCACATTTTCTCTCCATTTGACCGACAGTTTTAGGAGATGCATTTGTGCCCAGCAACTTCATAGAGCATTGAACAATGGGTCCAAGCACCAGGATCCCTTTAAGACTGAAACATTCATCTAGGTCTTTGCAGAGAAAGGTCTGGAATACTTCTCCCACTCTATTGTCATGGCTGAGGCTCAGACCAACCGCAGTGACAAGACATATCGAAACAAATGAGCTCCCCAGTGACAACAATAATATTTTTAGACTAAGAGCCCTGAAATCCATTGCTGAGGGGATAGACAGGTGTGTGCTGCTCAAAGAGCTTATGACGGCTAGGAAAAAGTAGAACCTCCATCAGTCGGCGCGGCTCCCTGCAGAGATTCGTGCACAGAACATTCTCATTTTTTCTATATTCTTTAAGGATTTGCTAAATCCCAGAGCTGAAATCTGAAGTAAGAATGTTAAAGGTAAAATAACAGGTCTGAGTTCATTATGACTTCCTAATGTCGCTCCGGAGGGGTCCGCATGTCTTTGTGCCGGGTCTCTGCAGCAAAATAAAGGCTTAAGGGGTCACAAACTTTTTAACAAACTTTGCATAAATGAATAGTCCAAGTGAATATGAGATACTTTGTAATAGATTGTATAAGAGAAAAATGCTTCTTTCTCCTTATCTGACTCTTTTGCTCTCCCTATCTCCTAAACTGTTAATCACTCTGAAATATCTGCTGAATCTGTCTTGCAAGAGTGAGACGGGCTGCAATAATCTGATTGAGGTGTCATATTACAGCTCACAATAAAAGTCTATGGAGTAGAGAAGATTGAGCAGATTATTGGTGAGAGAGAGGAGAGATAGAAGCACAAATAGAGGCTTCTAGAGCTAAAGAGGAAGTTTCTATCTCATCTCAAGTGCTTTATTCACATCAAGATAGGTAGGCACTTCTCTATAGTGCCCTATATAATCCTACTGCTGCTTCTGAGTGTGGAAAAGAGAGATATGGAGATGAACCCCAGTTCTTAGAATGAAGTCATCCCTGTGATCAACTGATCATCACAGATCCATCTCTAGTGACTGTTCCATGTTGTATTATATATCGCCCATTCATATGAATGGTGGGACATGTCATAGATGGTTATGTGAAGTTTACCAGAGCAAGGCTGCAGTAACTCTCTGCTCTGTGTTATAAAAGGAGGCGATACTGAGAACCAAACCCTCCTCCATGATGTCCATATATCCTAATGGGACACTTTTAATATTTCATTAAGCACTTTTCAGACTGTGTTTTTTCCTTATACATTTATTGTATGCATCAGAAAACTCTGAGCCTGTGTTACCTCCATGTCTGTAATGGCTGCCATGAAGTGGAGTCCATCACAAATAGAAAATCTTGTATACAGTCATATGAAAAAGTTTGGGCACAGTAATATTTCAGGATTGAAATGAGGTTTATTGTACTAACAGAAAATGTGCAATATGCATTAAACCAAAATTTGACCGGTGCAAAAATTTGGGTACCCTTATCATTTTATTGATTTGAATACTCCTAACTACTTTTTACTGACTTACTGAAGCACAAAATTGGTTTTGTAACCTCACTGAGCTTTGAACTTCATAGCCAGGTGTATCCAATCATGAGAAAAGGTATTTAAGGTGGCCAATTGCAAGTTGTTCTCCTATTTGAATCTCCTCTGAAGAGTGGCATCATGGGCTCCTCAAAACAACTCTCAAATGATCTGAAAACAAAGATTGTTCAACATAGTTGTTCAGGGGAAGGATACCAAAAGTTGTCTCAGAGATTTAACCTGTCAGTTTCCACTGTGAGGAACATAGTAAGGAAATGGAAGACCACAGGGACAGTTCTTGTTAAGCCCAGAAGTGGCAGGCCCAGAAAAATATCAGAAAGGCAGAGAAGAAGAATGGTGAGAACAGTCAAGGACAATCCACAGACCACCTCCAAAGAGCTGCAGCATCATCTTGCTGCAGATGGTGTCACTGTGCATCGGTCAACAATACAGCACACTTTGCACAAGGAGAAGTTGTATGGGAGAGTGATGCGAAAGAAGCCGTTTCTGAAAGCACGCCACAAACAGAGTCGCCTGAGGTATGCAAAAGCACATTTGGACAAGCCAGCTTCATTTTGGAAGAAGGTCCTGTGGACTGATGAAACAAAGATTGAGTTGTCTGGTCATACAAAAAGGCGTTATGCATGGTGTCAAAAAAACACAGCATTCCAAGAAAAACACTTGCTACCCACTGTAAAATTTGGTGGAGGTTCCATCATGCTTTGGGGCTGTGTGGCCAATGCCGGCACCGGGAATCTTGTTAAAGTTGAGGGTCGCATGGATTCAACTCAGTATCAGCAGATTCTTGAGAATAATGTACAAGAATCAGTGACGAATTTGAAGTTACGCCGGGGATGGATATTTCAGCAAGACAATGATCCAAAACACAGCTCCAAATCTACTCAGGCATTCATGCAGAGGAACAATTACAATGTTCTGGAATGGCCATCCCAGTCCCCAGACCTGAATATCATTGAACATCTGTGGGATACTGAACTGTTATTTTTGCAAAAGGAGGATCTACTAAATGTTAATGTCACTTTTCTGTTGAGGTGCCCATACTTTTGCACCGGTCAAATTTTGGTTTAATGCATATTGCACATTTTCTGTTAGTACAATAAACCTCATTTCAATCCTGAAATATTACTGTGTCCATCAGTTATTAGATATATCAAATTGAAATGGCTGTTGCAAACACCCAAATATTTAGAACTAAAAATGATTAAGATTAATAGGGGTGCCCAAACTTTTTCATATGACTGTATATACCGCACTTAGTGGATTCCACAGTATCGAATAGCGCAGTCCGCTGTTCTATTCCAGTAAAAATATGTAATCCCTGGTGGATGCCACACTACAAGATCACTTTTACATTATGTTTTTTTCCAAATTCCTCATAATTTCAGTAGACTTCCTCCTGTAGGCTCCGGTCTGATTTCGCTGTCACCTGGTCACTCAGATCCTTTCCGCTTTAGGCCGTCTCCTCCAGTCAAACAACCGCAGTAACAGGACCTCAGCCCTTTCACTTTACAGGAATATGGATCAGACAGGCCAAAACCTTTTCTCTGATTTGTGACCTGGGAAGTTTACTTTACTGGTGACCTTATTTAGGAAGGAAACAGTTGGCTTCTCCTCTTACTTAAGGCGTACCTAAACTTTTAGATAACTTTTGGTTTTCTGGCAGCATTTGCGGCAGCATTTGTAATATACTTTGTTAATGGATTTTGGCTCCTTCCCTTGAAATTCTGTGCTGAAATCGACTTCACTCCCTTCTGCATTCTTTGTTTCTCTCACTGCTTCTCATTGTATAATACAAGGAAGCTGAGGCTCAAGAGGTCACTTCAAATAGCTATAGCTTCAGAATGATAAAACCTGTTTTGGTGTTGTATTAGAGATGATATTCTCAGCTTTCATATGACACCAGGATAACATCATATCTGTTTTATTATTGGACATATAATCAGCTAGGATAGTCAGGATTGGGAGCAGCAGCAGCTGAATATAAATTTTCTGATCCCAACTGTTTATTCAGCTGGTGACATCTCTGGGAATAATGCGAGAAGAACTGCAATCTGATGGGAATCTCATCTTTCATATGACACCAAAACCATTGTTCTAAGTTTTATAATAAGATAATAGGACTGAGATATAACTGTTTGAAGTGACCCTCAGCCTCAGCTTCCCTGCATTATACAAGAGCCCAAGTACTCTCATACTCCAGTGAGTATGAAACAAGGGTAAAATACAGAAGGGACAGAAACTGGATATCAGTGCAGAATTTCACAGAAAGGAAGCAAAATCCGTTAATAAAGTACATTTACAATATTTATTAGTGAAATGAATGCTGCAGAAAGTCAAAAGCTGTTTAGCGTTGTTTAGGTACACTTCTTAAAATCAATATAGCTGACATCAGATTTTTAGAATGGCCATTGGGATGCAGGGAACCACATTAGGACCCATCATTTTTGAGTTTAGAATGGGAGCTTGTGGCAGATCCACTAGGGATCAAAGAATCAGTTTGTAATGAGTTTTCCAAAATTTTTCGGATCACTTGAACCTGAGATTTTTGGAGTTCACCATCCACGAATCATTGTTTTACTCAATATAGTAATCAGAGGCGCGGAAAAATCATAAACACTCATACTCCCCTTTCCTCATCTCTGTAGGGCACTGTCACGGCATCCAGTCTTCTTTCCCAGCCTTGTGGGTGACATCAGGTGCCTCAAGGGATTGCTGAGACCTGTGACTGGGACAAAACTTGCAGATAGTCATTTGAGTTACCAACCTAAGTTTCCCACGACCATTGCAGATGATGGTTGTGAAATTCTGAAGCCAGACCTGCTATGATCACATTGCAACATTGTACCAAGTAGATGTTAAGCATCTGGAATCTGGATGACTGACTCCTACTATCATCCTTGAAGTAGTGTCTTGTTCATGACTACTGTTTTTTGTTTTTTTTTGATGGGGGGTCTTATGACTTATATGAATGTCTATGGTTTGTTTTTTAACATTGTATATTTTAATAACCTATAACTCCATGTAAGTCGCCTGGTCTGGGACTCGATGAGATCTGAATATATTGCAGTAGGGCACAGCTAATTGCGGTAATTTAATACTGCCGTCATTATTGTGGCTTCGATACGATGTTCTCGGCGTCGGATCCTGCCGTCATTTGTCCTACTTACAATCATTACAACAATTTCATCTGAAGACATCCAGTGTTACAGTACGTTGCCACCTCCTCGTATCAGACATCAGGACTGCATCGGCTCTAACAGAACAGGAAATAGCAAAAATTTATTCCAGAATCCTCATAAATTTTCTCCATTATTGTCTGTACCTTCTCCTCCCCTGAGCGGTTTACCTCAATCTTCTCCTGGCTCTTGTATTCTGCCCTTTGCTTGTATTATATGTTTTGTGTGGATTCTCTTTATCACATACAGTGGTGCTTGAAAGTTTGTGAACCCTTCAGAATTCTGAAAAATTTGACCTAAAACATTAAACCTAAAACTAGATAAAGAGAACCAAATCAAACAAATGAGACAAAAATATTAGACTTGATTATTTATAGAAGAATATTATTCAATATTGAATATCTGCAATTGGTAAAAGTATGTGAACCTTTAGGTTTAACAGATAATTTGAAGGTAAAATTAAAGTCAATGGGATGATAATGGAGGCCATTTTAATTAAAGAACAGGAATACCGGGCAAATTTGTGGTTCAGGACCAGACACATTTTCAGGTTTTTGTATGTGCGGTTTCGAGGGCTGTAACATTTTTAACATTTGCGTTATTTAACTAATTTCTGCGTCTTTTTTCGGTGACACATAGGACTTTATTTTTTTTTTGTTTTTATTTTTGCATGTTTTTTTTTTTTTTTTTTTTTATTTTTGTATCCGGGAAAATATAAACAAAAGAGGAGGGAAAATGGGTCTGTTTTTCACTTTTCATGTTTTTTTTTATTTAATAACACAAAGTGCTACTAAAAAACTTTTGAAAATAGTTTTTCCTCTCTGTTACAGTAATTTTTATTTTGTATGGTATCGTTGGGGGTGGGGCAAGATCCTATAATAAGGGCGTGTTATTGGTAATTTTTTTTTTTTTAAATTATTTTACTTACATTTTATTTTTATTTTATTTACTTTTCTATTAGTTTTATTTATTTATTTTTTTACATTGTGTCCCCATAAGGTCATAATAGACCCCATTTGATCACTTTTTTTGGTTGGGGGAATGATTTCCCCTGCAACGGGGGCTGAGACCTTAGCCTCCGTTGCAGGAGGAATACAGCCTCCTGCCCATAACTACAAAGCTGATCTGGGTCCTGTAGGATCCAGCAGCTCTAACAGTCTCTGATCCCGGCGGATCACGTCAGAAGGGAGCCGCATCATGGCGGCTCCCATAGCTGTGTTTACAGCGCTCATTGAGCTTGTCTAGGGGAGCTCCGGATCTGGTTACAGCAGAACAACACAACCACTGCCGGACGTAAGCACTCTATGGGCAAGTGGTTAAAAATGTAGCACATTTTGGCAGTATATCATGGTACAAGGAGGTTTCTGAGGACCTCAGAAGAAGAGTTGTTGATGGTCATCAGGCTAAAAAAAGTTACAAAACCTCAAGAGATGCATCAAAGACATATCGCCTGGCCAACCAATACCCTGCTTTGTATAGACAAGGACCAGGTCCAGATGAGAGGTGATAGTTTGACTTTTTGATAACTTGTCGAATCATGATATCTTAACAACAAAAGCTATTGAGAAGTCATTGAAAGACTTGAGATAATATTCAGTTTCAGTCCCCCAAAGTATGCCAAATATCTGAACTCACCAATCCAACAATTTGGCAGACATTTTTTAATTTTGCCTTCATTTGTTTTTGTTTCAAAAAATTAGCCAAACCAGACAAATCTAAAGTAATTAATGAAACCTAAAAAATATTTTCTTTAATGATGTCCTCATATTGTCCTTGTATCAATTGACTAGAAATCTAATATACCAATCTGACTAGAGTAGCGATGTGCGAAAACAGATTCAACCTAAGTTTTTCAAAAGTTTCAGGCTTGACTCGAATCCAAAATTTTTTGGGGTTCATCACCCAAGAATCACTATTAAACTCTGGGTTCTCGTCAGTCAGTGGAGGATCAGGGGAAACATAATAAACACCTTGCCTCACCTCTGCTGGGCTCCTTCAGGGTCCTCTTCAGGGGTCTTCCAGCCTCCTGGGTGATGTCATAGTTCACTAGGAGGCTCACAGTCTCTGGAGGTCTCAGCAGTCATGTGGAGCATGATGATCTCATGATGCTTGCGTCTAAGTGTCATGACATCAAGAGTCCAAGAGAGATGAGGAAAGGTGAGTATAAGTGTTTATTATGTTTCCGCACTTCCTCTGGGCGTCTGTTTATTATACTTTGGGGTCTGAAGAGGTCCCAGAGTATAATATTAACACTTCTAACTTCGCCTATCTGTAGACGAAAGTGACAGCCAAAAGACAATGACCTGGGTGTCACAATTTACCAATTTTTCCCCCTTTGCCACAGCTCTGATTTTAGAGTCCAGGTGCCTATCTACTACGGAGCTTAGGTGCTTCTAGTTGATCTGGTTATTGGTTCTTTGGCTAATGTCTAGCAAAAGTGGAACCAGATCAATGGCAGTAGTTGGAGGTAGGTTTCATGGTCAACTACAAAAGGGAAGAAAAATCACAAAATGTATCTCTGAAGAGAAAGGGTTTTAGTAACGTGACCAGGCGGGTGGGTAGTTGGTAAACAGGTTAGGCAATTTTTTCTTATGGGGTTCCTGGAGATAGACATGGGCATAGGGGATCAAGACAATGGTCAAGGAGCAGTATCATTGGGGTAGAGCAAGACAGTAGTCAGATAAGCCCGACTACCAGTAATGGTGGTTACGCAGAGTTTAGAATGCAGTTTAATTTGAATATGATAGCTAGAGATGGGTGAACTGCTTCGGCATAAGTCGGGTTCGACCAAAATATCCCAAATTGTTCCCTTTTTAGCAAAACTGAACTAAAATGGCTGCCATGACATGCATTGTGTTAAATTATTATTCCATGGAGTCTCTTCAGACTCCAGAGTATAGTAGGTGGAGGCCAAGGGGAGGTGGAAAAAAATAAATAAAACACATTCATACTCACCTTCCCTCACCTCTTTTGGGTCTCCTTGTGGGATCTGGTGCTTTCCTGGTGATGTCATGAGCCTGGGGTTACTGCTGAGGCCTGTGATTGGACCACAGCAGTCACATGGGCACACCGAGTGTCATGATGTCACTAAGACCAAGATCGAACGCCAGACACCACGAGGAGGCCCAAAAGAGGTGAGGGAAGGTGAGTATAAATGTTTTTTATTTTGGTCACCTCCCCTGGGCCTCCACCTATTATATTTTGGGGTCTGAAGAAACATCGGAGTATAATAATTTCACTTTGTACCAAACACTGACCCAAAACGAATCAGGGAACGGAACCATCTGAAATGAAACGAATCTTTGGAGGTTCGCGCATCTCTAATGATAGCTCACAGCTAAAGTTAAGTTAAAGTTTGCTGTGCTTATCTAGTTAAGTGTAAAGTTGACGGTTGCTACATCCAGCTGGACGAGATGTTTGTCACATTAGTCTGGATGTCAGTAGAATACATAGCGCACCATCTGTAAAGTTGGTGTTTGCTACATCTGTAATGCTGGTGCTTGCTACATCTGTAATGGTGGTGCTTGCTACATCTGTAATGCTGGTGCTTGCTACATCTGTAATGTTAGTGCTTGCTACATCTGTAATGGTGGTGCTTGCTACATCTGTAATAGTGGTGCTTGCTACATCTGTAATGGTGGTGCTTGCTACATCTGTAATGGTGGTGCTTGCTACATCTGTAATGGTGGTGCTTGCTACATCTGTAATGTTAGTGCTTGCTACATCTGTAATGGTGGTGCTTGCTACATCTGTAATGGTGGTGCTTGCTACATCTGTAATGTTAGTGCTTGCTACATCTGTAATGGTGGTGCTTGCTACATCTGTAATGGTGGTGCTTGCTACATCTGTAATGCTGGTGCTTGCTACATCTGTAATGGTGGTGCTTGCTACATGGTGCCCTTCACTATGGTGCCTTTCGCTCTGATGGGTCGGGCGCCTGTGCCCTTCGTAGTTTTTGAGAGGTTATAGTTTATTTCTGTGACTAGTCTGTGACTTATATACTGCTCAGTCCTGTCTGGAGTCTATTGAGGAGAATGCATGTACTTTCATCTTTTCCCGTAGATATAATTTTTTGGCCGTGGTCGCCGGCGTCAGGTGATATACGGTTTGTGCTGCGAAGTCTTCTGTATAAATTTCATGTTCTCCTGAGCGTAAAGAGCTCAGCATTTCCCTTCGTGCTGAACTCGACGAATGTTTTGTTAATTTCAGTGCTCTTGGATTTATTTGCTGTCGCGGCTTGAATATGATTTCCAAGGACGTTTTATAAGTCGGGTGTTTAATATCATGTTCTGACTCACTGCCTACAGCAGAATAATCTCCTACTACAATTACACATTAAAGTGTTACCCCAGCCATAGAAGGAGCAGCACGGCTGTTCCTGTTCCCTTAGTCTAAGCAGCATTTTATTTGTTTGGTAGCAGTTTGTACTTCAGAGCTGCTCATCAGCTGTAACTGTAGATAGGAAATTGCAACCATTGACTTAAATGGGAGCTGAGCTGCAATACCGCGACATGACCAGTGCACAGTGTATGGCGCTGTCTGCTGCACCCAGTAATGTGATATTCATGACCTATGCTAAGGATCATAGGCCATCAATCAATCTTGGCATGGAGATCCCTTTTAGGCTAAGGCCCCACATTGCGGAAACGCAGCTTTTTTTGTTGCAGATTTTGTTGTGGTTTTTTGAGCCAAAGCCAGGAGTGGCTAAAAGAGGAATGGGAAATATATAAGGCGTTCTTATACTTCTACCTTTGGTCAATCCACTCTTGGCTTTGGCTCAAAAAACCGAAACAAAATCTGCAACAAAAAAAGCTGCATTTCCACAATGTGGGGCCTTAGCCTTAAAGGTATTTTCTGACCCCACTGCAGGTTTCATACTGAAAACCTATACACAAGATAGCTCATCTATATCTGATCTGTGGGGTCCAACACCCAGACCCTGCACAAACTAGCCTTCTGGGTGCTGGAAGCTACTGCATTGGATGGGGAGGAAAAGCAGCTCTGGAGACTGCGAAATAGCTGATCTGTATAGGGTCCTGGTGTCAGAACCCACAGATCAGATACTGATGAGTTATCCTGTCGATAGGTCATCAGTAGACATATACGAACCGCTTCGGCATGAGCTGGGTTCAACCCAAATATCCCAAATTGTTCAGCTATTAAGTTCGTCCAAGACTAACCCCAATTTTTTCGGTTTCGTTAAAAAACCGAAAAATTTGGAATATTCGGGTCGAACCCGGCTTTTGGCAACCTATGAAGACAACAGATGTCACCATTAAGTTGGTTAGAGAAAATCTATAAAACGCTGCAAAATTTTTAATGATTTAGATTTGGAAGAAAGTCTAACTTTTTGTCTACAAATTGTCTACAAATTTAGTTATTGTTACGTACATGGGAAAATTATTATTTAAATTTAAAATTTATAAAGTATATGAAACATTTGGAGAAATTTGGCAATCTTTCTACGACAGAAATCTGGCATAGAAGTGGCACATTTTGGGCGCAAAATGGGTTATGCCCTACTGTGATGTTTTACCGCCATGGTTGCCACTTTCTAAGACAGTAGTTGAAGCTGGGTGGGAGTCAAGGTTGGCCGGGGCAGGGACTTCACAGCCCTTCACATTGGACTGAGTTATGCCTGAATTCTACACCAGCCCCATTCTGTATTTTATTCCAGCTTCCCAGTATATGAAATGGAATAGTAAATGGTACCTGTAAGGGAATTACCAGTTGAGCAATTCCCTAGTACTGCTGCTGAAACAGTGAGTCCTAAGCTGAACCCACCAACCTGTCCATGCCTACTTGCCACAACTGTCCTAATGACAGGGACAACTGGGCGACAGTCCCTTCTCTAGATAAGTGACAACACAAAACACAGACAAAACAACACAACATAGAAAAGGAGTCAGCCAGCCAAGGGTTAAAGCCAGAGACAAAGAAGTACCAAATCACAATCCAAAATAGTAGTCACAAGAAAAGCCAAAGGTCAGAAATCAGTAAAAATATACAATATCAAGAGAAATGCTTAGCGAGGACAGAGTCACAATAGCCAGCAACCAAGTGTGGGCTCATGGGCTGTAAATAGGAAGTCAAGAACCCGTCTCAGGATTGATTGGCAGATAGACTGTCAATCACAAGGCCAGGCTGAGATTAGCTATTAGAGGAGCAGAGGGAAACAAAGGTGTAAGAAATGGGTGTGGTGGAAAATCAATAACAGAGGTGAGGAAATAGGACAGTGTTCAGACAAGGTACACAAGAACCTAAAGCTAGGAATCATAGCCGGACACGCCTCCTGCGCCGTAGCATGCGTCCGGAGGATGGCACTGAAGTCCAAACGGGCAAGGATGTTACAGTACCATTGTGAAGTGCAATTTGTCCCACAAAAAATAAGTTCTCATAAAGTCTGTGAATGAATAAAATAAAAAAATTATGGGGAATAAAAGACTAAAATGCAAGAGCGACAAATGGCTCATCCTCGACAAGCTGGGAGTAATTTATTACCCTTTCTGTGTCAGGAGGAGCACAATATGTCACAATATTAAATGGCGACATTATAAAGTACAACTTGTGCTGCAAAAAATAAGCCCCATATGGCTCCGTGAATGGAGAAATCGAAAAAGTTGGGACATTGGAAGGCAGGGAGTAAAAAAAAAAAAAGGAAAATGCAAAAATGAAAAATGACTGTGGCTGGAAGAAAAATAAAACCACCCATATGGCTCATCTCTCGATAAGCTAGTATATTCATCCATTCATTCCCCGTAAAGAAGCTTGTAAAGTATCACAACATCACCACAAACTGCTTCAAGCTTTGATGAACTCCACATCTTAATGTCCTTACGATTTTCCATCCATAGGACACCCCCCCCCCCCGCCCATAAATAAGCCCAGTCCTTACAAAGGCGACACATTTGTTGCTTCTCAGCGCGTTTCGAGGGTTTGCTCTTGACTAACTTGAGGGATGTTTTTAATATGGGGCTGGAAATAGACATAAGCGGTGACACGAGAAGCATCGATGTAAGTTATGTCGCGCATTACAGAGCACAGCCGCTGCCAGATACTGTATTTTCAGATGATTTTGAAAAACAAAAAAAAATCTCCGGCAGTTTCTCGAATTCTATTCAATTTAATTACAAAGCGTTGGCTGAAGCTGAGCCAAGGAGAACATTAAGTGCAAATGATCGGCCATAAATCATCCAATGGAGAATCTGCAACTCAAGACAGCGGTGATAGAAAACGATGACATCCGCGGCAGCCAGACAGAAGGATCTTCCTTGGATTCTACTGTGGCGGCCATTGTTTTATGTCCCATCACCATCAATTATGGGGGGCTAAGCTGTAAGAAATCTTCAGGGTGGCTGCCAAAAAAAGGGGGTGGGTATATGTTAAAGGTTGGACTCCATCCTGTATCCAGGAATGTTTTATTAAGGGGTGTGTATACTTTTGCAACCATTTTTGATCACTCTATTACATCTACAAAAAAATAAGCCCCTTCACTTCTGGTTGGGCCAGGTAATCACTGCGGGTGATACATGACCAGTACGCAACATGCGACCTGACCCCCTTTACTTCTGGCTTGACCAGTTTGGATCAGAACGGAACATCGGGAAACTGACCCCACAATAGGATGGGGATGGGTGAGTATCCCTTCTTTTTTATTTTACCCCACCACTTTCTTGGGTTTTACAGTTTGACCGGAAAACTTCTTTAAGGGAATTTTCAGATTTAGACCCAAATATTCCCTTCCCTTGGAATAACCATCCTCATGTCTCTCTACTGGCTGGAGTAACCCACCAAAGAAATGGAAAAAAGTCAAAGGGGTGAAGCAAAACTTGTGAAAAAAATTGTATTAGAAAAGATTTTTGGGGCATTTTAGGTGAAATGGGCTGAGGCTGACAACATTTCCCCATTATTTTCAGTACAGATATGTCCTTTCTTACCTTTTCTCTTGGCTCGATTTGTGAAAAAAAAAACATTATTTTTTTGGTACTCTGTCAGGAGATGTCATGCTATGTGTGTTTATGTGGCCACCCAGTGGTTGAGATATGAAGTGCAGCCTGAGGAATATCATGTAACAAGAATGTATTGAATTTGTATCTGGAGAAACTGGAGACCTTAAAGGAGTTCAGAGGATACGGGATAGCCTGCAGATAGGTGGGAGTGTCATGTCCCTTATTCTGAAGGCAGTGCTGGATATCCTGGTTCTTCTGACTGGTGGTGGCCTGAGTGGTCGGACCACCAATGAAGTTATCCTCCTTACTGTGTATAGTCAGGGGTGTAGCTATAGGGTCTGTGGTGGTAGCGCTGGACCCCAAGGGAACCCCTAAAAACGTACAAGCCACCATTGAAAGCGATCCCAACCCTCCGTATCTCATTATCGCGAGTATGAATGTTTATTCCAACAGTCCTGATGAATGCAAATCCATGTCTGGGGATGTTTTGCCTCCAGACTTGATGAAGTGATTATTTTTCCCTTTGCAAAAGCAAAACAAAAAAATTGGAGTCATCTCAGGCAGATTAAAGATTGTGACTCCAAAAAAAAAAAAAAAATTACCATAATATCGTACGGTTCAATTCCCAGTATTTACACACATTTCTAGCGCGGCTGAATAATTTTACAAGTATTTGACTATTTTTGCATTTTTAGACTCCTGGATGAGAGTTACATTACACAACAAGGACAAAATTAGACTGACATGTTGGCCCCGAGCCAAGCGTGTCATTTTTTGTGTAATTTGAGTCACATGATTGTCCTCCTATCTAATGACAGTTTATGGATATTAAAGGGGTGGTCCAAGAATTTTTCATTTACGGCTTATTTTTGGGATAGGCCATAAACATGTGATCGGTGGGACTGACAGGTGGCCCCTGTGCGGATCAGCTCTACGAGGGCCATTTCTGACACCTGTGTTATACAGAGCAGTTGGCGCCGGTCCCTGTATAGTGGCTGGGCACCTGTACTGCAGCTCAGCTCCCATTGACTTTACCCTAGATTTGGATATTAACCCTGTCTCTGCCCTAGACCACCGTTGCATTCAGTTTTTGTTCCCTAGGGCGCCAGTGTTGCAGCAATAAAAACACTTTTCTGCCCTAGACCTCAAGGAATGGTATAATTAACTCTTTCTGTGCCCTTGACCACCACTAATGTGATATTAACCCTTTCATAGCCCTAGACCTTTAAGGGATTGTATCGTTAGTCACTTCGCTGCCCTAGACCTACAGGATCAAAACTTTGGTCCTACCAGGGAAGGTGGCGTTAACCCTTTAACTGCTTTGGCCTACCAGGGACGCTGATAACAATCCCCTCCTCAAACCTAGACCACCAAGGGATACAGATATTAACCCTTTACTGCCCTAGATCACCATAGTTACAAACATTAACTACTTCTTTGCTGTAGACTACTATAAACTTATGTGAGATATTTTTTGGGGAAAAAAAAAAACATTAAAATGGTTGCAAACTGCAAATACCCTTTAAAGGTTTTTTTTTAAATATTGAGGACCTATGTAATAGGTGACCGTTTGGGGTCAGACACCCAAGATCCCCGTCGATCAGCTGATTGAAGAGACCTTGGTGTAATGGTAAGTATTGCGCCCTCCTTGCTGAATGCCAGAGTATAACACAGCAGAGTCCTGGTCAGGATTTCACCATTATCCTGTAAGTAACGCTGTGAATGACGGCGGCCCGTCAATGGCCATAACCCAGAAGGCTGTTCTCTTGTGGTAAGGGTTAATTTTCTTCCTTAAGTGAATGCAGCCCTAGGGTATAAACCACAAATAAGAAGCTAATAGGTCTGCATAGTAATGAGAGGTTTTATTGTCTATTGATCCCAGACGCCATGCTGCCTAATGGGGAAAATTCCTGCGGCTATCGATATTTCACTTTACTGTTAACCTGGTCATCGTTCACACTGTGTCCTCTATTAGGCATATTCGTCACCTCCCCCAGAAGGCCTTGACTCCCGGGTCTTGGCCGAGAGTTCATCGCTCATGTGTGGCAGTCACCGGTCATGTCCAGGGGAATTCTGAAAATAGCTGAGACGTCCTCCTCAGGCAGTGTCAGACTGGGATGTCTGGGGCCTACCAGTGGAATTGTTTCTAAGGGCTCAGCACCAGGACCCTGCGGATCAGCTGTACCAAGACGGTTACAGATAACATCTTGGGAGCCATGCTGCTCACCTGCCATACGATGTGCACCATTGCACTAACTAAACCCACCGCTACACTGTGCGGCAAGTGAACAGCTCGTGGAATTACCTGCTCAGTCCTGGAAATACTCCAGAGGCCCCAGCTGTCAGACCCCGGAGATGTAATATTGTACACACATCACTAATATAGTATATACAGTACACACAATCCATACACATATCACTATTATAGTATATACAGTACACACAATCCATACACACATCACTAATATAGTATATACAGTGCACACAATCCATACACATATCACTATTATAGTATATACAGTACACACAATCCATACACATATCACTAATATAGCATATACAGTATACACATTACATACACACATCACTAATATAGTATATACAGTGCACACAATCCATACACATATCACTAATATAGCATATACAGTACATACAATCCATACACACATCACTAATATAGTATATACAGTACACACAATCCATACACATATCACTAATATAGAATATACAGTATACACATTACATACACATATCACTAATATAGTATATACAGTATATACAGTACAAACGTTACATACACACATCACTAATATAATATATACAGTACATACAATCCATACACATATCACTAATATAGTATATACAGTACACACAATCCATACACATATCACTATTATAGTATATACAGTATACACATTACATACACATATCACTATTATAGTATATACAGTACACACAATCCATACACATATCACTAATATAGCATATACAGTATACACATTACATACACACATCACTAATATAGTATATACAGTATACACATTACATACACACATCACTAATATAGTATATACAGTATACACATTACATACACACATCACTAATATAATATATACAGTACATACAATCCATACACATATCACTAATATAGTATATACAGTGCACACAATCCATACACATATCACTAATATAGCATATACAGTATACACATTACATACACACATCACTAATATAGTATATACAGTATACACATTACATACACACATCACTATTATAGTATATACAGTATACACATTACATACGCACATCACTAATATAATATATACAGTACAAAAATTAAATACACACATCACTGATATTAATATCTGGTCTGGGGTCTGATAGTAATATAGGGGTCTGGTCTGGGGTCTGATATTAATATAGGGGTCTGGTCTGGGGTCTGATAGTAATATAGGGGTCTGGGGTCTGATAGTAATATAGAGGTCTGGGGTCTGATAGTAATATAGGGGTCTGGGGTCTGATAGTAATATAGAGGTCTGGGGTCTGATAGTAATATAGGGGTCTGGTCTGGGGTCTGATAGTAATATAGGGGTCTGGGGTCTGATAGTAATATAGGGGTCTGGTCTGGGGTCTGATAGTAATATAGAGGTCTGGGGTCTGATAGTAATATAGGGGTCTGGGGTCTGATAGTAATATAGAGGTCTGGGGTCTGATAGTAATATAGAGGTCTGGGGTCTGATAGTAATATAGGGGTCTGGGGTCTGATAGTAATATAGGGGTCTGGTCTGGGGTCTGATAGTAATATAGAGGTCTGGGGTCTGATAGTAATATAGAGGTCTGGGGTCTGATAGTAATATAGGGGTCTGGTCTGGGGTCTGATAGTAATATAGAGGTCTGGTCTGGGGTCTGATAGTAATATAGGGGTCTGGGGTCTGATAGTAATATAGAGGTCTGGTCTGGGGTCTGATAGTAATATAGAGGTCTGGGGTCTGATAGTAATATAGGGGTCTGGTCTGGGGTCTGATAGTAATATAGAGGTCTGGGGTCTGATAGTAATATAGAGGTCTGGGGTCTGATAGTAATATAGGGGTCTGGTCTGGGGTCTGATAGTAATATAGGGGTCTGGGGTCTGATAGTAATATAGAGGTCTGGTCTGGGGTCTGATAGTAATATAGGGGTCTGGGGTCTGATAGTAATATAGAGGTCTGGGGTCTGATAGTAATATAGAGGTCTGGGGTCTGATAGTAATATAGGGGTCTGGGGTCTGATAGTAATATAGGGGTCTGGTCTGGGGTCTGATAGTAATATAGGGGTCTGGGGTCTGATAGTAATATAGAGGTCTGGTCTGGGGTCTGATAGTAATATAGGGGTCTGGTCTGGGGTCTGATAGTAATATAGAGGTCTGGGGTCTGATAGTAATATAGAGGTCTGGGGTCTGATAGTAATATAGGGGTCTGGGGTCTGATAGTAATATAGGGGTCTGGTCTGGGGTCTGATAGTAATATAGAGGTCTGGGGTCTGATAGTAATATAGAGGTCTGGGGTCTGATAGTAATATAGGGGTCTGGGGTCTGATAGTAATATAGAGGTCTGGGGTCTGATAGTAATATAGAGGTCTGGGGTCTGATAGTAATATAGGGGTCTGGGGTCTGATAGTAATATAGGGGTCTGGTCTGGGGTCTGATAGTAATATAGAGGTCTGGGGTCTGATAGTAATATAGAGGTCTGGTCTGGGGTCTGATAGTAATATAGGGGTCTGGGGTCTGATAGTAATATAGAGGTCTGGGGTCTGATAGTAATATAGAGGTCTGGGGTCTGATAGTAATATAGGGGTCTGGGGTCTGATAGTAATATAGGGGTCTGGTCTGGGGTCTGATAGTAATATAGAGGTCTGGGGTCTGATAGTAATATAGAGGTCTGGGGTCTGATAGTAATATAGAGGTCTGGGGTCTGATAGTAATATAGAGGACTGGTCTGGGGTCTGATAGTAATATAGAGGTCTGGGGTCTGATAGTAATATAGGGGTCTGGTCTGGGGTCTGATAGTAATATAGGGGTCTGGTCTGGGGTCTGATAGTAATATAGAGGTCTGGGGTCTGTGTAAGATATTAGAATATGGTTTTCACTTTTTTCAAGTCCTCTGGGGACTCTTATATTCTTGTCGGCATCCTTTCTAGCCATTATTGAGGCTACTTACTGTAGTCTTCTGTGACTCAGCCTGCTGTATCCTGCTGTGTCCTGCTGTCATGCTGTGTCATGCTGTATCCTGCTGTGTCATGCTGTGTCCTGCTGTGTCATGCTGTATCCTGCTGTCATGCTGTGTCCTGCTGTCATGCTGTGTCCTGCTGTCATGCTGTGTCCTGCTGTGTCATGCTGTATCCTGCTGTCATGCTGTGTCCTGCTGTCATGCTGTGTCCTGCTGTGTCATGCTGTATCCTGCTGTCATGCTGTGTCCTGCTGTCATGCTGTGTCCTGCTGTGTCCTGCTGTGTCATGCTGTATCCTGCTGTCATGCTGTGTCCTGCTGTCATGCTGTGTCCTGCTGTCATGCTGTGTCCTGCTGTGTCATGCTGTATCCTGCTGTCATGCTGTGTCCTGCTGTCATGCTGTGTCCTGCTGTGTCATGCTGTATCCTGCTGTCATGCTGTGTCCTGCTGTCATGCTGTGTCCTGCTGTGTCCTGCTGTGTCATGCTGTATCCTGCTGTCATGCTGTGTCCTGCTGTCATGCTGTGTCCTGCTGTGTCATGCTGTATCCTTCTGTCATGCTGTATCCTGCTGTCATGCTGTGTCCTGCTGTCATGCTGTGTCCTGCTGTGTCATGCTGTATCCTGCTGTCATGCTGTATCCTGCTGTCATGCTGTGTCCTGCTGAGTCATGCTGTATCCTGCTGTCATGCTGTGTCATGCTGTGTCCTGCTGTATCCTGCTGTGTCATGCTGTGTCCTGCTGTGTCATGCCTCCTCTTCCTCTGTGTCCTCTCTCATATATTGACAGTCTTTGTGTGAAGGATTTAGACCCCGATCTGTTCCCTCCATCCTGGTATGTAGAATATTATGTTCGATTTATTATTTTCCACCCATAAACACCCACAACCGGGCATTAACTAGAGATAACAGCTCGTACTAAACCAGGTTCTTTACAAATTTTCAAAAACTTTCAGATTCGGGTAAACCCAAAATTTAGAATCATGAATCATTATTTTCCCCTCTTCAGACCTCAGAGTATAATAATCGGAGGTCCGGTCTGGTTTTCATTCCCATCATCTTCCAGGGTCCTTTGTGATGTCAGATCCCCGGGTCACCACCTCTGTCATTGGGCCTCCGTGGTCACATCATGACGTCTAGCAGATTGGACTTAGCTTTTTCTGCTACAGAGCTCCAATATCCCTGCAGTCTATCAACTCCCAAATGCTTCTAGAATGGGGTCCTGTATGAGGGTCTATTAGGACTATGGTCCTACCTGGAGGACCACAAACGGATCGGTAGATGCTGTAATATTCATCTGTATATCTGTATGTTATAGGACATACAGTATTGCCTTTAATATTAACCTTTTCCTGTATCTTCTTAAAAGCCAGCTATAAAGTGCTAACAGCAGTCACAACTATCCTGTGTGTCCTAGACTTGCAGTCTGTAAGTACATGCGCCAGACGATCCCTGCTGTGCGCTGACATCACTATTACTACTGCCTATAGCATCACTTGTGTGTGGACTGTGAAACAAGTCCTAAAAACTGGGGGCACGACCAATAATATTAACACAATGTGCTAGGATACACAGGATAGTTGTGGCTGCAGCTAGAGCCAGCGTACTGTAGCAGAAAAGGGTTAATATTAGAGTCAATACTGAGCTTTCTGAAGAAGGGAGCGGTGCTTTGCACTTTTAATGGGGATCACTTTGACTATCATATGGGCACAAGTTAGCTGAAAAGACAGTGATCATTTAAGTCACCACTAGGAGGAGCTCAGGAGCAGCCATACTGCACTCAATAGTAACACAGTATGCTGTAGGCTCCCCCTAGTGTTGACTGCAGGCAGATAGAATTTAATTATGTCTATGGAGGAGATTTGGAGCTGAGTATAAACAATAAATTAAGAAATTAATTGCAAGAATTTCTTCTGCCTCCAATTTCTGGGACAGGTAAGAGCCATCTGCCGCAGTTATCAGCCATGTTATATCTTATAGGAATTTAAAACAGGATTATAGAGCTCATATGAGTAGAAACCCAACTTTCTGTAAGCTCTGAATGGAAAGTAAATCTTTATTGTTACATAGTCTTTCCATCGACTTCTCTTCTACTGTCCTTTGTGTGTCAGTCTTTACTGTAGCATTAGCATTGTATTCATCAGCTATACAGCAGAGCACCAGGGAATGAGAGAATTTTATATCATTTATAGACTGAGACGTCTTCTCTTCGGATTTCATTCTCTTGTTTTTTTCAGGTTTCAGCGTTGACTGCACACAAGACATTTCCTATTCATTTCCCTGGGCATCATTGTCGCTGCGCTCGTGTAAGCTTCAGGCGAACATTAGGTCAGAGAATAGAGCAAAATACTGCAAAACAGCAGCGAGAATTCAGTGTACTGTATATATATATATATATATATATATATATGTGACAGATGTAACAGGACGGGATGCAAATGTAACAAAGCTGGCGCTGCAGTATATCAGGGCACCTCTATGTATAGGGTCATATCTGTACCATATGACAGCATTTCTGGAGTGTATGGGGACATCTCTAGCCTGTATACGGGGCGTCTCTGGTAGGTTATAGGGATATTCTGTCACTGTCCGTCTGACAATATATAAGAATATCTCGAGTAGTCTATAGCACTGTATGGAGAATTTCTAACATATGGCGGCCTCTCTGTGGCCTATATGGGAATATCTTAGTGGGATATACACAGTTATAAAACAGCTTTCCATAAATGAATAGTACAGGTGAATATAAGAAATGTTGTAGGATATCTTATTATAGAAATTTGTTTCCTTCTCCACTTATCAGGCTGAGTTAGTTCTTGCATAGAAGTCTATGGAGAGGGGAGGAGGGATGAGGCTGCTGGAAAAGACACACAAATATCTGCAGCTGCTACACTGTGAGAGGGGGAGCTCTACTGAAACTTCTGCATCTACAAAATAAGACCTTAGTTCTTCACAGAATGAGGCAATAAATCAGTTACTATCCTCCTCCTCCTCCCCCTCTCCATAGAATTCTATGTAAAAGGTAACTCAGCCTGATAAATGGAGAAGGAAACAGATTTCTTTAATAAGATATATTACAATGTTTCTTATAGTCACCTGTACTATTCATTTATGACAAGTGGTTTTATAGGTGGGGTACACTTTAAGTGGCAACAATTTAGTTGCACCTTATATACTTTTGCGCCATTTGGAGGCCAAATACACATGTACTGTTTACACTGACCAGGCCTATAGAGCAGGCAGTGCTGCAGTGTCCGCAGTGAGCAGACATCACAGCTATTACTTCGCTCACATATTTTGCACCAGATGAGTTTTGCAGCAATAATACAATATCTGAGTGTGTCTGTGGCCGACTATGATAAATGACAGGGCCGGGTGGCTGCACTTCCAGTACTAGACAAATGCTTTATGAGGAGGAGGAAGCAAAAAACTCCCAAATCCCTTCAAGACATTCAATCACTCAGCACAGGATCAGCGAGCGGTAACCGCCTGGCTGCAGAAATATCACCAAGGTCCCGGCGTCCCCCGCCATACATTGTGTTAGGCAGAATACAAGTCTGGGCATTGAGCCTGGCGGGCTGCGAGCTGACACCTGCTGCAGCTACCTGGCACTGTGCAGATAAATCTCGCTGGGCACCTGAGGGGTGACTTATAGTCAGTTGGCGTCATCTGTGTGGGCTACAGACACATCGCGATTCACTGGCTGCAGAGTTATTATGTATTACCCCATGGCTGAGAGTATACAGGGGTATACGGGACAATAACAGGTTATTATCATGGACTAATATTAGTCAGACCTCCAGATCAGCTCCACTGTCTCCTTAGACTATGGCTCTGTCCCCCATGCTTTACACTGCATCTCTGCTTTATTACCATACAGCACTGACTGGTGGATCTCCCCTTAAAGGACCTCACGTCTCCTGACATCTCTGCTGCAGGAAATAATTCCATTTGCCATAAAATAATTCTGGAAATTTTTCCCATCACTCTGGTCTATGCCGTTCCTCTGTTATTCCTCCTAAATCTTTATCGTATGAATAAATGGACAAGCGGGTGTTACCATTTTGGGCATGTTTTTAATAGTACTACATTGTATAGATACACACACTGAACTGGTAGCAACCAATTTTCATTTCATTTATACATTCCCAGGAGGAATAACAGAGGGACATCTCTGTTTACATTGAAACACTTCTTAATGTCAATCTATTCATATATTTCCAAGAGGAATAACAAAGGAATGGCACTGTTCACACGACATTTAAACCCTATGTTTAGTGCCAGATTAGTCATACATTTACAGGAGGTATAACAGAGGAATGACATTACATTTAATCCCTAGTGTCAATTTATTCATACATTTCCAGGAAGTGTTATAGAGGAATAGTGCTTTTCAATTTATATTTAGTGTTATTTTATTTATAATTTTCCAGGTGGAATAACAGAGGAATTAAGCAATTATGTCAATTTATTCTCCTCCGGCAGCATCTGGTCTTCTTTCCCGTTGTCTTTCTCTGTGATGTCAGATCCCCGGGTCATTGCCAAGGACTGTCGTTGAGCCTCCGTGATCACATCAGGACGTCTAACAGATTGGATAGAAATTTCCAAGAGGAATAATAGAGGAATGGCTCTGTTTATATTACAGTATGGAGTGCTGGAAGATGGACCTTGCATTGAATGTTAAAGTTCAAGAAAAACCCTTTATACACCGAGAACCCCGTAATGGTGGTTGCAGAAAAACTCTATGGCAGAAATTAGCATGATCCATCTGTGGTCTGTCTGTGGTCTGTCTGTGGTCTGTCCGTGGTCTGTCTGTGGTCAGTCTGTGGTCTGTCTGTGGTCTGGTTCTCTTGCAGTTACTTCCCCTCTTTAATTCTTCTTACTTTGTTGTATAAGTGTCAGTCTCTACTGAACCTCTGGAATTCTATTCATTCATCAGAATGCCTAGGAGCAGGAAGCCCAGCAGATTTCCAAATGGTTAAGCTATGCAGTGCATGGAATCCTGGGAAAGTAGTGCTGGAGCGGGGGACAGGAATGCTACATGGACCTGTAAATGGAGCGGCTTAAAATAGGAACCTGGCGTATGACGACCTGTGTACGTGGACCGGTCTCCGCCGCCGCCTCCACACACATCATGTAAGGCTATTGTTTCCTCGTACAATAGAAATCCATATAGAACCTTCCATTTATTTCTCCTGATTTCTCCGCATTGTGTCCACTCGGTTGGATTTCGAACACTTTTCTTCGCGAGGATTATGCAAATGGCGAAGAACAATATAAAGAACCTATAAAAAGGCGGAAAAAAAATCGGCGACTAATTAACATTTCCAAAGTTTAACGTGTAATCTTCTGACGCAGATGGATCCCGGCACGATTTTCGGTCTAGAGAGGAATAAATCCCATTAACAGGTTTCTTTACAATGTGCCGGTGACATTTCCACCGCTCGCTAATTTATGGGAGAAAAGAACCGGAGCAAGCTGTTCTAAATCACAGGGTAAAAATAAGACAGAAATGACTAATATTCTGCTGCCGAAAAGCTGAATTTTAGTGAATATGCACTACAAGCCCAGGAGAAGGGGTAGGTATGACACGGGGCCGGCAGGAGGGACCCCCCATACCCCTCTTCCCCCACTACCTGACTAGCCATAGAGCTCCCAAAGCGCTACTACTGCTCATACAGAAAGACAATCCAAAGAGTCCATCTAGGGACCTGACAGAAATTTTCAGGAAGAATTATAGAGGAATGTACCCCCTGTATTTCAGGGACTTAAAGTGGACCTCCAACTATAAAACAACTTTTCAAATATGGATAGTACAAGTGAATATGAGAAACTTTATAATATATCTTATTAAAGAAAAATGCTTCTTTCTCCATTTATCAGGCTGCTTTCCTCTCCCTCCCTTCAGTCTTTTATTACTAATTGAACCCATATCCAGAGAGTATATACAGACTGCCAAGCCTCATAGACAGAAGTCTATGGAGAGGAGAGGGGAGGAGGAGTCTGCTGAATGGAAAGAGAGAGACATAAATATGAAATTGAGTGAAGGTGGAGAAAGAAGCAATATTCTTTAATAAGATATATTACACAGTTTCTTATATTCACCTGTACTATTCATTTTACTATTTTAGAATTGGAGGCGTGCTTTAACTTTGCTGGGCACCTGCATGCCCCCTAGTGGCTCCTTATATGCAACTTCCTGCATTTTAGGAACTTAAAGTATACCTCCACCTATAAAAGAACTTTTCAAAAATGGATAGTACAAGTGAATATGAGAAACTTTATAATATATCTTATTAAAGAATAATGCTTCTTTCTCCATTTATCAGGCTGTTTGCCTCCCCCTCCCGTCAGCCTTTTATTACTAATAGAACCCATATCCTGAGAGTAGATATGAAATGTCAAGTCCCACAGGCAGATTGAGTTACTTCTAACATAGAAGTCTATGGAGAAGAAAGGGGGGAGGAGCTGCTGGATGGAGAGATAGTCATAGGATAAGAGAATGAGTAAAGGGAGGGGGAAGGAAAGCAGCCTGAAATATGGAGAAAGAAGCATTATTCTTTAATAAGATATATTACAAAGTTTCTTATATTCACCTGTACTATTTATTTATGACAGGCTGTTTTATATCTGGAGTTGCACTTTAATTTAGGGGGAGCCTGCAGAGCATGGGTGCCCCCTGGGGCAGATCAACTAATAAATATGTACAAGAATTCTGGTGTAATTTGGCCCCCAAAAACTGTCCCACATACTTTACGCCTCATTTTCTATGTGTTTTAGACACTTTCTAACAGTCTATGCGCCTTTTATAACATGTGGGTGGGGCTTCTTGGAAAGGGGATGTGGTTTAATATGCTAAACTGTGAACCAGCTATTATGCCACAATTTTGTAAGTTGCACCACAATTTCAGCCACTGCGCCAAATTTTTGCGCCACAATTTTGTCATAAACTAAGCCAACCAAGTCTCCATTCACATCTGCGTCGGAGTCTTCCTCAGACTTTTCTCTTCGCCGCTTTCAGTTTGAAAATGGTGGACACCCAGTCGACCCTATTATAGCCCATTATAGTCAATGGGGTCCGCCGGAGTCCATGTGTAACCGCTGTTTTAATGGAGACCACAACGCTAGTGTGAACCTAGCCTAATAAGTAGTGTAAAGTTAGACTAGACAGTCTCCAGATTATCAAACAGCTTGGAAAATTTGGTGCAATTGAAGACTGTCTAATCTAATTTTGCACTAAAACTTAGAGATTTTTAGTTTATGGGCCCCAGGGTGTCTAGTGCTCTTGGGGGGTGCTCTTGGTGTCTATCATAGGAGCATTATGGGGTATTATGGCTACACGAAAGGGGGTAATGTGGCCAAGTCATTGGGGGCAGCGCGGTTGTCACTGGTTGGGGGACTGTTCTATCACTGTTTTGTCTCAGTGTACATACTGTCACTATTATGAGGGAACCCTGGCTGTCACTGATATTAGGGCACTCTATGGACCAGTATATTTGCCCCTGACCATACTTGTCTTGCCCACTACATTAGCATAAATTCACAATTTGCAGATTTGTCAAGAATTTACAATCTGTGCCGAAATCCACAACAAGCCGGGGCACAATCTCTCACAATCCCTTCCCCGGCAGGTTTTCTTTATTTGCAAATCCATTAACATTACATTTCCGCACAGATTCCTGTCGGTACAATGGCTCGTCCTCAGTCTCAGATTTCTACCAAGAAAAAACACATTGGCTTTAATGAGGTGTGAACGCAGCCTAAAGTAGAAAAAAATGCGTTCGTGTGCATTATACTAAAAATAGATCATAGAGTTTTCAAAAATTCTCTTATGTGCTCTTAAAGTTATGATCTGTATATTACATGAAAACTTTGCTGTACCCCAAATATGACAATCTAAGATACAATCAGATTGTAGAACTTTTGATGTGGATTAGATAATGAGACATTCGGCATCAGATCAGACAGTACAAATCCAAATTTTTCCAATTAAAAGTTATGCGTGTAGCATTAAAATATGAGTGGGGTTGGAACTGTCCAGTCTACAGAATCGAAGATGTTGGTCAGGTCTACAGATGGACAACAATTACTGGCCAAGTTTATCTAAAAAATTTCCAAATTTATTCAAAAATATCAAATCAAAAAGTTACCCAAATTGAACCAGACAGATTATCCTTGTCCTCTCTAGATGACGTCTATTGTGGAAGATTTCATTAGTTACCTGAGTCAAAATACTCCTTGATGTCCTTGGGTCCTCTGTTGCACACATCCACCGATGGACGATGGAGAGGATTGCCCTCTATGTTATAGGAGCAATAGTTGTATCCCCAGTCCAGCATGACCAGATTTCCAAATGTCCTCGGAAGTTCTTGCAATTTGTTGTTTCCCAGCCAGAGACAAGACAATTTTGTCAAGTAGCAGAATTCCTCGGGGAGATGTGTAAGGACATTTAGCATCAGCAGAAAAGTGTTGAGTCTTCTCAGTTGTTGAATGCTTTGGGGGATTGATTCAATTTTGTTGTCGCTCAAGTCCAGGAAAGTCAAATTTAGAAGTTGACAAAGAACGGTGGGAAAGGTCGTAAAATGGTTGTTGGCCAAATGGACACTGCATAGGTTCTGAAGCTTGGCAAGGTCAGGAGGGAGACATCTCAAGGAGTTATTACTGAGAGTGAGTCTTTGGAGGTGTCTCAATGTGCCTATTTCTGATGGAACTTCTTCAAGGTTATTGGTATCCAAGTAGAGGGCAGTCAAGTTTCTCAAGCTTCCAATTTGCTTTGGAACAAAGTTCATCTGATATGATAGACAACTTTCCCTCTCTGGGCTCATCTTTAATATGTGCATATCTTCAAGGGTAAATACGTCCAATGGTGGACATGATAGCTCCTTGCCCTCAACTTTGATTTTCTTCTTGGTCCTTCCACTTGAGCTGTTCTCGATTAGTGTCTTCCAGCCATGCTTAAAAGGCAACATTGTTGGAGTAAACCATGTTGCATCCATCACACACCAAAATCAGAAGTCACCTTTACTTCTTGAGGTAGAAGAACTGATAAGGTTCTTTAAGAAGTAATTGGAAGAGCAAAATGTCCTGTTACATTGTACATGGATTGCTATGGGTAGGTTAATGGTCCACTTTCATTGGTGGTGGTTGCTACGAGACCCATTATTTCTATGTCTTAATGAGTTGACCTTCCCTTTTCTAAGTTTAGATAGCTCAAGTGTAGATGTGGCCCTAGTGTAAGGAGAGCACGGTTCTCTGGTGTGTTTCTCTACTTTGTGTTTACTTTTAGTTTTACGTGTTATGTAAGACACAAAGGACATTGTCAATGGGCCCAATGAGTAATCACTAAAGCCTCTATAAACATGTCTAAGCATTTAGGCTGGATAATGATATTGGGAGTGTCTGAGGTTTTATAAGGAACCCAAGGGAAGGAAAGTCTGTTTTGGCCAAATTGAATTCTCGAGAACTGGTTTGGAAATGTTTACCAAGACGTTATTGAGAAATAATGATGGAGAACTGTAGATCATAGATTTAAAGGACTTAAAGGGAATGGATCATCAATTTGTTTTAGTTATTTATTAAAACCAGATCCTGAAATCTATCACTTGATTCTATACTGTTTTTGTTTTCTGTTTGTAATTTTTTTTTATTCTATTTTCTTGTCTGAGCTTCTCCTCTGCTATGTTAACAGCATTTAGTGATCTGCTTTACAGCATAGTCATGGCCTTGGGCAGCAATAGTCTGGAGACGACTTCTTGAGGACTATGGGAGAATTTTTTAACACGTTCTGTGCAGGGAGGGGGAGGAGATAAACTGTGACATCATCTATTGTCAGTAGTGATGTAATGATGGGTCATTGATGTTATCTATAGAGGTGTTATCATCTATTGTAATCCCATCTGTGATGTAAATGAAGTGACTGCTGCAAACAAAGTCTCTACAGTATTGGCAAGTGTCAGTCTATCATTAGGCTTAGTGGACAGAGTTAAAATTGAAGGATTTAGTACTTATTTTTAAATCTAGATAGTAACATGGAAAAATTTTAAAAAAATCATGATTTTTTAAACAATATATGTTGAACATAACAAAATGGTTTAAGAAATAGCTGACACATTCCCTCTAAAGGGTTTTTTCTCCCAATAACAGGGTTGGGGATAGGTATTGATCAGGGGCGTAAATACCGGGGTAGCAGCGGTAGAGGCTGCCACAGGACCCGGGACATTAGGGGGCCCGGAGCCCTGTGGCAGCCGCTACCGCGAACCCCACAAACCAGTGGAGTAACGATCGCGGTCGCAGGTTCCCCCGACCGCTATACATACTGTTATTGGAAAGGGGCCCTGGCATATTGCAGGCCTCTTTCCAATAGATGGCAGGGCAGGGGAGGTGACTGAAAATAATAAATACATATTCTCACCTCTCCTGGTGCTCTTCCGTCATGACTGAGGCCTGTGATTAGGCCCTAGCGGTCACATGGGGCGCAGCTGCGTAATGACGTCAGTGCGCCCCCACGTGACTGCTGAGGCCCAATCATAGGCCTCAGCAGCGACGTCGAAAGTGGGCCTGAAGACGCGGAAGAAGGCAGGATGGAGCGAGGATGCCAAGGAAAGGTAAGGCAAGGTGAGTATGAGTGTTTGTTATTTTTAATCACCTTCCCTGGGCCTCCGATTATTATACTCTGGGGTCTGAGGAGACCCCAGAGTATAATAATAGCACCGAAGCGGAAGGGGGCTGTTGGGAGCTTATAATACTGTGTGGGGGCCACTGTGGGCATATAATACTGGGTGGGGCCACTGTACAGCATATACTACTGGGTGGGGGCCACTGTGGGCATATAATACTGGGTGGGGGCCACTGTGGATAATACTGGGTGGGGGCCACTGTGGATAATACTGGGTGGGGGCCACTGTAGAGCATATAATACTGGGTGGGGTCCACTGTGGAGTATATAATACTGGGTGGTGGCCACTGTACAGCATATACTACTGGGTGGGGGCCACTGTGGAGCATATAATACTGGGTAGGGACCACTGTGGAGTATATAATACTGGGTGGGGACCACTGTGGAGTATATAATACTGGGTGGGGGCAACTGTACAGCATATACTACTGGGTGGGGGCCACTGTGGAGCATATAATACTGGGTGGGGACCACTGTGGAGTATATAATACTGGGTGGGGGCCACTGTACAGCATATACTACTGGGTGGGAGCCACTGTGGAGTATATAATACTGGATGGGGGCCACTGTAGAGCATATAATACTGGGTGGGGTCCACTGTGGAGTATATAATACTGGGTGGTGGCCACTGTACAGCATATACTACTGGGTGGGGGCCACTGTGGAGCTTATAATACTGGGTAGGGACCACTGTGGAGTATATAATACTGGGTGGGGACCACTGTGGAGTATATAATACTGGGTGGGGGCCACTGTACAGCATATACTACTGGGTGGGAGCCACTGTGGAGTATATAATACTGGATGGGGGCCACTGTAGAGCATATAATACTGGGTGGGGGCCACTGTGGAGCATATAATACTGGGTGGGGACCACTGTGGAGTATATACTACTGGGTGGGGGCCACTGTGGAGCATATACTACTGGGTGGGGGCCACTGTGGAGTATATAATACTGGGTGGGGGCCACTGTAGAGCATATACTACTGGGTGGGGGCCACTGTGGAGCATATACTACTGGGTGGGGGCCACTGTAGAGTATATAATACTGGGTGGGGGCCACTGCAGAGCATATACTACTGGGTGGGGGCCACTGTGGAGCATATACTACTGGGTGGGGGCCACTGTAGAGCATATAATACAGGGTGGGGGCCACTGTAGAGCATATAATACTAGGTGGGGCCCCTGTAGAGCATATAATACTGGGTGGGGGCCACTGTGGGGGGCATATAATACTGGGTGGGGACCACTGTGGGGAGCATATAATACTGTGTGGGGGCCACTGTAGGGAGGATATAATACTGGGTGGGGCCCTCTATGGGGGGCATATAATATTGGGTGGGTACCACTGTGGGAAGCATATAATACTGGGTGGGGACCACTGTTTGGAGCATATTATACTGTGTGGGGCCACTGTGGGTAGCATATTATACTGTGTGTGGGGGGAGCAATGTAGAGCATATAATGCTGTGTGGGGGCCACTGTCGAGCATATAATACTATCTGGGGCCACTGTTGAGCATATTTTATTGTTTGGGGCCCCATAACTGGTTCAGGGGGGGCCCCATGTCAAATGTTCGGCTTGGGGACAAGCCTTTCCTAGTTACTCCACTGGTATTGAGCACTGGAGTTCTGTCCCCTGGGCCCCCCGGTGATCACGATAATGGTTCCAGTGTAAATGGAGCGTTATTGTGCAGGTGTGGCCACCACTCCATTCACTTCTATTAGTCTGACGGGGGCTGCACTTATCTCTATCAGTATCTTGTAAGTAAAGTAAGCGGAGGCCATGGAGGCACACTAAGACTTCATTCACACAGAGGACTAGGTCAGGGTTGCTATCCTTTTCGGTTGACCTGCTGGGCTAGTTCTAGCTGGTTTTCTTCAGGTACACAGATTCAATCATTTTCAGATATCAACAATCCAAAATGGTGTAATAACTGTACAGTAAAATCTACCTAAGGCATTCTTCTCAGCACTAAGGACAAATATCATCTTCCCCTGTAGAGTGCAGTATTGGAAGTCCTGGTGGGCTAGTGATGCCATTCACAGTTATAAATGCACCGACCAGTTCATTTTCAATTTATATTTTGGATTCAATGCCCAAGAAAACCAAACATGGGGAATTAGGATTAAGTTCTACATAATAACCCCATTTCCAGCAGCAATATGCAGTAGTAGAAGTCCTGCTGGACTAGTGATAGCTTATTTTCTTATAGCCACTACCTTATCTAGTAATAAGCCATAATAGAGTCATGGTGGGATAGTGCTAGTGCTAGCTCATTTTCATATAGGAACCATCTTCTCTTATAATATGCAGTAGTAGAGTCCTGGTGGGCTGTTGATAGCTCATTTTTTTTTTATAGGAACCATCATATCCTGTAAATTGCAATAGTGGAAGTTCTCTTGGAACTCATTTTCTTATAGGAACCACCGTATCTAGTAATATGCAGTATTAGAGGTCCTGGTGGCCTAGTGCTAGCTCACTTTCTTATACCAACCACCTTATCTAGTAATGGTGCAGGGTAGATGACCTGGTGGTCTAGTGCTAGTTCTTTGTTTTCTAGGAACCATCTTCTCCTGTAATATGCAGTAATAGGGGTCCTGGTGGGCTAGTGCTAGCTCACCAGCAATCCAAAAAATGGGGAGATAGGAAAAAGTAGTTTGTCAAAGATCAAATTAAAGGAGAGTCACAAGCCAGTACAAGTGAATAGGTGTAACCACGTAACACAGTCATGGGGCTTTCCTGAGACCTCTGTTCCTTTTACCTCCATACCTGTCCTCAGGTTGTGTGTGGTATGGCATCTTAGTGCCATTCACTTCAATTGAGCCACCATATTAGACACGACCCATGTGGCACTGGTTCTGGAAGAACGCAACCCTACAGCCAAAATATCTACCTGAGTATGGATTTGGACAAGCAACTATTGACCTTAGACCCTATACCAACATTTTTTGGGGGAAGATGGTGGAGGTAGAGTAATCTTCCATGTACCCTATCACCGTCACTTGTGTAGCTCCACATATGGCTTACTGCATTGCATCGGCTTCGGATATGACGGGGTTAACGGAGAGACCTGAAAATAGAGTTTTTGAAGATGTATAAAGATGTTTACTGCGAATGTCATGAAAAGCCCCCTGGGAATCCTTTTATGAACCATGAACAGGAAATTTCTGCTGATGGCCGCCATTTAAGGTTCTAACGCCATCGTAATGCCCCCGGTTACCGTCACCCTCTGAAGAAATCACAACCAAAGCAGAATCTCCCGCCGTTCCAGGGACGAAAATCCTTTGGAGGGGGATAAATATTTAATGGGGAGTTCAGCAGTGATCACAGCCTAAACCTATTGTGTCACCGCAGCCTCAATAATACATGGAGTCGCTGCTGTAACCATTTTTATTATTATCAATGGCCGACTTGATCAAAAGCAAAACCTCTCGTATGAAGCACGCAGCGCCGCAGACGGGTGATAAATAATAGATGAATCCGCCTTAATTAACAGTAACAGCCGCCTTAAAGAGCGCCCCGGCTGCATATTAATAGGATCGTAGAACAAACACCACTTACTGCTAACCCAAACAAGAAAAAAAAATCTGTACAAATCGATTGGGCTAAAATCTACAAAAATATCTGGAAATATAAAGTGACAATTTTTGTAAATGAATGGTACAAAACCAGCAGTGTTCCCGCCTCCCGCCTACGGTGGTCATGACGTGTTGCATTATGAGCTGATAGTGTTAGGGCACCCTATGGAGGTAAATTTTTGAAGGAAATTTTTAAAAAAGTCATATTATTAGAATTGGGTTTTTACAATAAACTTTTGATTTTAATTTTTGGTTATTTTTTTGTATTTTATGGGATTATTCATTAAAGATAATTCCACTGGTGACTGGCGGACTCCCAACAGGCTGATGTCCTCTGTGTTTTGTCGCTCACTTGTCAGTAGCGATGAGCGAGCTGCTTCATAACAATTTATTAAGAATTTTCCAAAAATTTTGGGAGATATTTGGGATTTGCTACCCTAGAATCATTATTATATTCCAGGGTCTGTTCACAACCCAGAGTATAATAATAAGAGGTCCAAGGGAGGTGCGAACACATAATATACACCAACACACACCTTCCCATCACTCCTGGGCTGTCTTGTGACAGCTGGTACTTCATCATTGGTGCACGCCAATGTCATGATATGAGGTGTGCTGACATCATCACAGTCCTCAACGATCCCCTCGGGTCTATGACATCACCCATAAAGCCAGAATAGGCTGTAAAATGACCGAAGATGACAACGATGGAGCACTGGACACTGTGATGGAGCCCAGGAGAGGTGAGGGAAGGTGAATATCACTGTTTAATATTTTTCCATGCCTTCCTCTTTAAACCCCAATTATGGGGTTTAAAGATACCTCTGAGTATAATAATAAAACTTCCAGTTCAAGCTCAATAAGTTCGGTCCGACATAAGACTGGTGGGCGAATCTCACAAATATTCGTGAAGCAAATCTTGCAAGATTTTGCCTATCTCTACTTGTCAACTTTGCTGTATAGAGAGGGACAGTATGAGCAGAGTCATCTCAGTATCAGGACAGCGGCCTATATGATACTCAGGTTGTGGACTCACTGTACCACCTAACCAGTTAGACTTTGGACCACTCCCAAGTATCTACATCTAAGTAAATTCCCAAATTGTCACTCTTTGACCTGTTAGGATCTGGTCTTCAACATAAGGAAGCTACCAGGTGTCAGAGGATGATGACTAGCTGGGGGCCACAGGGGGAGACTGGCATGCGGCACCAAAGGGCCAGGCAATATCATAGTCAGGTACAGGTGAAAATTCAGGACAGGTAGACTTAAGAACCTAGTCAGATACAAGCGGATTATCAGGGCAAGCAGCAAAGGAGTGGAGGTCAGGAACAAGGCAAGGTCAAAAACTGGTATCAAGCAGATCAGGACATAGTCAAGAAACAAGCCAGAGGTCAACATACCTTATGGTTAAATCCAGCATCAACAGCAGCAAAGAAACCCTGGAGCATAATAGTGATCTGTGGATAGCAAACCCCAAAAAATCTCCGGTTTGGGCAAACTAGATATTTTTGGAAAATTCTTATTGAATCCGGCTTGTTACAAACCAGTTCCCTCATATGCACAGTCATGAGTATGTACGCAGCTCCCCTGCCAGATGTCCTTATACCATGCCATGTCCCAAAGAGCTGACAAACCTCCTGGGCGCCGCAGAAGCCTCCCATAAAGTGGCAGCCTATGAATGTTTGTGTCTTCAGCCCTAGCATCCAAATACACATTCAGAAGGGGCATGGAAGGCGTGTTATGAAGGTTTGTTGGAGCGCCATATGGGCTTTCCCCCAGTTGACAGTTTCTGAATGGTGACCAGTGTGGCTTATGTCACCCACAATTCGGGCCCACTAAAAAGGTGGCGGAGGCCGAGCCATAGGGCGTGCGCTCACCGAGACTAAACGCTACGGATGGAGCAATGGACAAACGAACAGTAATGATTTCCTGGCGGACATTTGTAAGTCCGGTACACAATGTTGATCCGCTGAAGTCTACGACACATCTCAATGTTTTATACTCACTCCTTAAATTATAAGTTGGATGTGACAGAAATCTGCAGAATCCGCTCTCATGGATTTACATGAGCTCCGCCACCTACTCCTGCCATGTAAACGCTCACATTATTTATATGGACTGTGAAGTGCTCGGCACAAACCCCACAATACAGATATTTATACCCAAATGTAGAAGAGCTGAAGGTGCAAAGAAGATGTAACAGGTTTATGTTATATTCATAGTGATATAGGATGGAACATTACAGTGAGCAGCGGCCGCAACGCAAAGGCAGAACGAGGAAATGGAACTCAAATATGATGACTGTTTAACTTGACTGTGAAAAGTTAAGTTAAACTTTTCCACATCTGTACGTAGGAAAGAGATAGATGGACAGATCTTCAGATATGAGATAGATAGATAGATAGATAGATAGATAGATAGATAGATAGATAGATAGATAGATATGAGATAGATAGATAGATAGATATGAGATAGATAGATATGAGATAGATAGATAGATAGATAGATAGATAGATAGATAGATATGAGATAGATATGAGATAGATAGATATGAGATAGATAGATAGAGAGATAGATATGAGATAGATAGATAGATAGATATGAGATAGATGATAGATAGATAGATAGATAGATAGATAGGAGATAGATAGATAGATAGATAGATAGATAGATAGATAGATAGATATGGGATAGATAGATATGAGATAGATAGATAGATAGATAGATAGGAGATAGATAGATAGATAGATAGATAGATAGATAGATAGATAGATATGAGATAGATAGATAGATAGATAGATAGATATGAGATAGATAATAGATAGTTATTAGATAGATAGATAGCTAGATAGATATGAGATAGATAGATATGAGATAGATAGATATGAGATAGATAGATAGATAGATAGATAGATAGATATGAGATAGATAGATAGATAGATGATAGATAGATATGAGATAGATAGATAGATATGAGATAGATAGATATGAGATAGATAGATGATAGATAGATAGATAGATAGATATGAGATAGATAGATATGAGATAGATAGATGATAGATAGATAGATAGATAGATAGATAGATAGATATGAGATAGATAGATATGAGATAGATAGATATGAGATAGATAGATATGAGATAGATAGATATTAGATAGATAGATATGAGATAGATAGATAGGAGATAGATAGATAGATAGATAGATAGATAGATAGATATGAGATAGATAGATAGATATGAGATAGATAGATATGAGATAGATATAGAGATAACGGTGTCCACAGTATTTTACCTCAGTCCACCTACCATATCCAATTCTCATTCTGTCCCATGGGTGACACAGTGATAACATACACTTCTCGCTGCAGACCTGCTACACTGCGAAAACTCTCAACACTTATCACATCATTGACATGCTGCCTTTTTCCCTATAGAATTTTATTTTTCTTCTCTTTCCGTGTCATATGCTCAATCTGTTAGAAGAACATCCCTCAAGAATATGTACTTGTACTGAGTCCAATAACATGTTTTATATTTCTTCTTCCACTGTGTTATCAGTGAAGTGTTCTAATACTATCAAACCGAGATGTCACTAGTGATAGACAGATAGGAGATAGATAGATAGATAGATAGATAGATAGATAGATAGATAGATAGATAGATAGATATGAGATAGATATTAGATAGATAGATATGAGATAGATAGATAGATAGATAGGAGATAGATAGATAGATAGATAGATAGATAGATAGATAGATAGATATGAGATAGATATAAGATAGATAGGAGATAGATATGAGATAGATAGATAGATAGATAGATATGAGATAGATAGATAGATAGATATGAGATAGATAGATAGATAGATAGATATGAGATAGATAGATAGATAGATAGATATGAGATAGATAGATAGATAGATGATAGATATGAGATAGATAGATAGATAGATAGATATGAGATAGATAGATAGATAGATATGAGATAGATAGATAGATATGAGATAGATAGATAGATAGATAGATATGAGATAGATAGATAGATAGGAGATAGATAGATAGCTATGAGATAGATATGAGATAGATATAAGATAGATAGATATGAGATAGATAGATAGATATGAGATAGATAGATATGAGATAGATAAATATGAGATAGATATGAGATAGATAGATATGAGATAGATATGAGATAGATAGATAGATAGATATGAGATAGAGAGATAGATAGATAGATAGATAGATAGATAGATAGATAGATATGAGATAGATAGATAGATAGGAGATAGATAGATATGAGATAGATATGAGATAGATAGATATGAGATAGATAGATAGATAGATAGATAGATAGATAGATAGATAGATACTCGAAAAAGATTCAGACAGCACATCCCAATGTGAACAGGTGTAAGCTACTGTGGCCACAGTAGCTTGCACCTGTTCACATTGGGATGTGCTGCCTGAATCTTTTTCGAGTGTGTACTGCATGGGGGGTGTGGTTCCCTCTAATTGGACTTGCACTCCCATTCAATTGCACGGGTTTATATAAGTGGAATAGAGGATATTTCTCATTTAGCCATTTGCCCCTGGGCTATTTTAAGTTGAGTATGCTCTGGATCCTATTTGCCCTGTGTTCACATTGTAGACCTGTTCTGGGTCCAAGAGAGGTATGTTATTGTCCTGTGTTCACATTGTAGATTTATTTTGGGTTTAATAGAGGCATTAGTATAGGGTCCTACCTTAATGAGGTCGCCTTGTCGGGGCAGGTACAGGGCCTCCTACTGTTTGATCAAATATGTATAAATAAGAACCTCAAAATTTTAGTTTATACACAATATTAATTTGTAGGTGCCAATAATAGCAGTGATGCTATCTCTGTTCTCTATATACCCTTGTGCTGGGTCAGAGGCTGCTACACCTTTTTGTTTTTAGATAGATAGATAGATAGATAGATAGATAGATATGAGATAGATAGATATGAGATAGATAGATATGAGATAGATAGATAGATATGAGATAGATAGATAGATATATAGATAGATATATAGATAGATATGAGATAGATAGATAGATATGAGATAGATAGATAGATAGATAGATATGAGATAGATAGATATATAGATAGATATATAGATAGATAGATAGATAGATAGATATGGGATAGATAGATAGATAGATAGATAGATAGATATGAGATAGATAGATATGAGATAGATAGATAGATAGATAGATAGATATGAGATAGATAGATATTAGATAGATAGATATGAGATAGATAGATAGGAGATAGATAGATATGAGATAGATAGATAGATATGAGATAGATAGATAGATAGATAGATATGAGATAGATATGAGATAGATAGATAGATAGATAGATATGATATAGATAGATATGAGATAGATAGATAGATAGATAGATAGATAGATAGGAGATAAATAGATAGATAGATAGATATGAGATAGATAGATATGAGATAGATAGATAGATAGATATGAGATAGATATGAGATAGATAGATAGATAGATAGATAGATAGATAGATAGATAGATAGATATGAGATAGATAGATAGATATGAGATAGATATGAGATAGATAGATAGATAGATAGATAGATAGATAGATAGATAGATAGATATGAGATAGATAGATATGAGCTATAGTTGCGTGAAATCTCTTACAGATAAGTTTTTAGTGTTTATTGCTCCCAGACCCGGAAGGAATAGTTTACAATGATATAACATGTTAGCAGAAGTTTTTCTGCCTGGACATATTAATTTCATTTTTGAAATGTTTCTTCATTTTATTTTAATATTTATAATTTTTCATCTTAATGTCATTTTATCTGACTTGTTCTAGAAGGTTCAGCGTCTCGGCCTCTTTGGGGCGGCTGCAGATGTTCTCGCGCTGCATTGTCACAGTCATGTCATGTTGCAGATAATTCTCAAAAACATCTAAATGCTGCAGAGCCATTAAAAAACAGGCAGGTTTTATACATGTGAGTTATATCCCTGCAATGCTGACGGGAACATCAGGCTCGCTACACCCTGGATCCTTGTTAGTATGACGGGTTTACTACCGGCCCGTCCTCTCCTTATTGCTTATTTATTACTTGTGACCACAAAGGGCCCAAAGCAAAATTAGGCACTGGCTGAAATAAAAAGGACAGATAGAAGGGTCACAAAGAAGAGTCTACATAGCGGAACTAGACAGCAAAAAGCAAAAATGTCTCCCAAGGGCCTGGGTATTGTAGTCAGGAAAAGGCAATTGTAGGGTTTGTAGGAAAATGGCATATGGATGATATCAGTGTACCGTCCGTGCTCTCTATGGACCCATTTATTTCCTGCTGTGAGCTGAGGCCACAAAACAAACAGGAATATGACCTGTCCTGAGATTTGCCCCCGAGCTCACGTGCCTGTGATAATACATGGGTGTGTATGGGGCCTAAAGGCAACATGGAAAAGAACTTAGGGATAGTTATACTTAGGGATAACTTAGTTAATAATTAAATTTAAAGGGGTTCTCCAGCTTCCAAAAATAATCTACAAATACATCCACAGCAGTGCTAACTCCTCACTGTCCTCTTGTGGTCTATTTGCTTGGCTTTATTTTACTTGCTGCTTCTTGTATCCCTGTTATTTTCTTGCAGTCAATCTGTGGACAAACTACATTTCCCATGATTCATCTGCCTGCTCCCACTCTGTGTGCCCTTCCCCTCTCCAGTCTTCCCTGCAATGAAATCACAGGTAATAAATTACTCTCACATCCGAGGTCACGTGATGCTTTGATGTTTCATTTGTAAGCTCACTACTAACCCTCCCCAATCCCATGAGCAGCAAACACAGAGAGTGAGAGCAGGTAGATGAATCATGGGAAATGTAGTTTGTCCACAGATTCATTGCATGTAAATAACAGGGATACAAGGAGCAGCAAGTAAAATAAAGCCAAGCAAAGAGAGGACAAGGGGACAGTGAGGATTTAGCACTGCTGTGGATGTATTTGTAGATTATTTTTGGAATCTAAATAATGCCTTTAACTGTAACCAGCAGTTTAGACATTCTAGTATCCTCTTCTGGCCCCTAGGTCACCACAGAGGCCTGTGATTGAGTCTCAGAGGTCACTTGGGAGGCGTTGATGTCATGATGACATCCACTGTTGGACTTAGTTCCTTGGGCCCACCAGGTATAATGATTCTGGCAGTCCATCCTCCAATAATTTCTAGGAAATAGACCATACCACCCTTCTGCTGGGCTATTATTGTGTTAGAGCTGGGACCCACCAGAGGATCTGAGACTAATGTTGTCAATGCACCTGACTGCTAAGGCCCAATCACAGACCTCTTTGATGACCTGGGGGACCAAAAAGGACATCGGAACAGAGGAGAACATGGTGGAAAGGAGGGTATTGTGTTTCTTTTTATTTTTATGCACCTTCCATGGCCTTCCATTGACTTGATTTGTGGGTGGTGAATTCCAAAAACTGCGGGTTAAGCCGAACCTAAATTTTTCGTAAAATTTGTAATGAACCTAGTTTGTTATACATCAGTTCATTCATCCCTAATGAACAGTTTAATTGTACCTCATTGGGCAAGGTTTATCCAGGGGTCTATTATGTCAAGAACTAATTTATATTTTTTTCCATATATATTCAGGACTTGGTTTCAGATGCTGCCCTGGGAACGATTTAGTGTGTCCATCAAAAAATGTCTCTCATGTTAAGAGGACTTCTCTGATGTTTAGGCGATACAACAATGGGTACACGGCCCACTAACCAGCAGTGAAAGATGTTCTGGTCTCCTCAGGGGTGGGGCTTTCTGTCTGTCTACCAATGAGATATTAGATAGACAGAAATTTAGCTTATTTTTTATTTCTAAACTTCACTAGACTGAACACATTAGTGAATGAGATATTTTTTCCTATCAGTATAATTTCTCTCCATCCTTGTAGCTAAAATAGATTCATTCATAACAAAGGACGAACAAAACTGAAGACCCCAATAAAAAAAAAATCCAAATTTAACAGAAAAGTATTTATTTCAATACAATATATTTTTTTTAAATACATACATTTTGCCTTTCGGAGACACATAATTTATATGACAGGTTTATGGCCGTGCACACTGCCGAGGAAGGTTGTGATGGTCGGCAAATAAACCTAAAATATCTTAAAGCTACAGAATGGAAAACTAGCACCAAAGTCATGGACGGTCGATCCATCGATTAGAACTTTCTGAATATCTCTCATTTATGAACAAATAATTTATACATTTTTTTTTATAAGCTCCAACAAAATTTCTAAAGAGATATAAAAGTACGGTGTGTGCCAGAATAAGAGGTGACCGAGTGTCCGGCTCCCCAGGTCAACCTCCAGGTTGTACTAGAAATGATTGTTACGATACTATGGGATGAAGTCACAGCTTAAAGACAACTTTCGCTTGGACGGACCCTTAGTAGAGGAGAGCTAGTGGGTGCATTTGCTCTTGCTAATGTTCCCTAAGGTGCAGTTAAAATTTTTCACATAATATATGCAACTAGAAAGGACCACCCCTGATTAAGCCTGGACCACCCCTGATTAAGCCTGGGCCACCCCTGATTAAGCCTGGACCACCCCTGATTAAGTCTGGGCCATCCCTGATTAAGCCTGGGCCATCCCTGATTAAGCCTGGACCACCCCTGATTAAGTCTGGGCCATCCCTGATTAAGCCTGGACCACCCCTGATTAAGCCTGGACCACCCCTGATTAAGCCTGGACCACCCCTGATTAAGCCTGGACCACCCCTGATTAAGCCTGGACCACCCCTGATTAAGTCTGGGCCATCCCTGATAAGGCCTGGACCACCCCTGATTAAGCCTATTCAGCCAATCAGAAGCACTGAGTAGACTCACATCAACTTTTTCTTTATTCACAGACTTATTTAAGGCAAGAAGTTCTTTGGGTACTTTAAGGGCCCATCTTGGGTCTTCAAACATGAGGAGGAACCTTCAACATCATTTAAAGGAAAGTAGAAGCACTCTACAGAGGCTCCAACTCCAAGGGGTTCACTTAGGGATTTAGTTGTAGGGTCAGGTAGGTAACAGTTGCACTGGGGCTCCGATGCCTGAGGGAACCTAAAGGTCCCTTATAAGGAGACACCGGTATTATATATGGCACATCATCGGTTGGGGGTCCTGTTTCAGATTTTACATTGGACCAAGGAACTTAAAGTTTCTCTGGATCGTTCCTTATAATGGGTGTCCAAGCCACAGTATGGATTTCATAGAATGGGGTGTTATAAGTGGGGGCTTCTCCCAATGGCTATAGTTGCTTTTCTGAACTAAGCTGTAATGAGCTAATATTTACAAAAACAGCTAAATTTACAAGAGACGGGAAGCCCACAGGGCCATGCCAGTGCCACCCTATGCCGATTTGACGTGACTAACCGATCCATCTGTAGCTGGGAACCCTGAGAACAATATTGGGAACCCTAACATTATTATGGGACATGCTAGTACTATAAGTTGGAGCTGGGCACCACATTTATGTAACCAATTTAACGTCTAGTGACATGATATTACTGTAAGGAGCCCACGATGAATACATTTCAGTTATGGTGGCTCTCCAGAAACCAGGAGAATGAAAGACGGCCCATATTGAATGTTCCTGAGACCTGATGACCTAAACACGTTGCCAAGATCTGCTACAAGGCCGACAAGAAGTCCAAGTTCATAAACTCAAAACAATCAAAAAGAAAGTTCTGCAACTCTTTCTACCATTCGCCCAAAAAGTTGAATTTCCTAACAAATCTTTTACCAGGCCCTTATCTGGCATGCTTTGCTCCCCTATTGCTTCCCGTAGGTAGCACTTAGTGCCCAATTTTTTCCCATTCCTGCCCTGTCCCATGGGTGACCACTCACATGTAGCTACCATGTACTGAACTGGTGGTCACTCCGAGAGGATATAAGTGGTTTCTAAGCAGCCTGAACTAACACAAGATGTGGAATACCCTAAGGGGAGATGAAGACCATAAACATGTAGTCTACAAAAATTGTCATGTTTTGTTTAGGCTTTGGGTTCAACAGAAGGGAAATCTTCCCTCCTGGGGCTTTTTTGTTGTACTTTAGGGTACATTGGTTTTAGGCTACTGATAAAACCAAGGGGGATGTTAGAAATGAGTCTATGAATTCCTTAGGACTCCTTTGTAAATTCTCCACAGAATATCTTGTACTTGAAGTCCGACTCCTTCTTTTAAATAAAAATATATAAATGACACACGTAATGTAAGAACACAAAAAGCCTTGACCGACCGGCAGTAATCATTGGTTTCATCCATCAAAAAAAAAAAAAAAAGTCAAAACTGGATTTCTTCTCCCCCCAGCCGGAATCTCCTTGGTGTGGATGGAGCATTAGTAATACCCTTCATTTCGGAAGGTTGTTTAAACCAGCAATATATTCAAGTTTCATTGAGTCTTTTTGAGTCTTCTCAGATGTCCTTAATGTCCTTTGACGTTACCAGGTCTAGATCCTAAGCTGGCAAAGTAGGCGCATTGCGATGGGTCACATTGTCCATTTACTCCAGGAGGTCCTTGTGGGCCAACAGATCCTGGTATACCTGGTTCACCCTGAGGACCTGAGGTTCCTGGGAGCCCATCTTTGGCATATCCAGGTTCTCCAGGAACACCTAAGGAGAGAGATATTTTAGATTTCATTTTATGAGTACAAATTAAAGTACAAGTGTCCTTTTGCAGGGCTGGACAAATCCTGAGACTTGACAGCTTATAGGCTATCAATATTTGATCAAGAAGGTTCATCTTATGGGACTCCTGCTGATCGGAAGGAATGAAGGGACCACAGTGATAAATCCCTAAACAGAGGCACAGTGTCACACATATGGTTGAGGTAGCACCTAGTACTAAAGCTCAGTCCCATTCAAATGAATCTAAGGGGCTGGTTTATCTCTTGTTGAGTCTGAGGGGTGGAGCTTGTAGACTTGTTCAGTGAGGGCTTTGGTCAATCACATTCACGGTACCACAGAAATGTACATGAGGTCATATGGCAGTCCAATCAGCTATCACTACAAAGGATAAGCTTCCAAGTCATGAAGAAGGTTGGATGGGGCAGAATCTTTTTGGGTATATTCACGAGCAGCCATTTTATTTACTTGTGTTTACTAAGTTTTGAAGTTAGCTGAAATTTTTTAAATCTTTTTAAGAGGGGATTACTTCATGATTGGTGGGGAGTCCTGTGGCAATGTCGCTGTCCTGTACTTGGCTCTCTCTGCCACTCGGCCTGCAACTCTATCAGTATAACAGACTCGGACCCCGTTCTTGGGACTGGTGGGGATCTCAGCGGTCAGACCATCACTGATCATAAAGTTATCTCCTTATCGATGGGGATAACTTAAAAACTTGGTCCAACCTCTTTAGTAGTATGAAAGTATAAGATAGGAGGACAAAATAACCCAAAACATCACATCACATATTCATTGATATACCTGGAATTCCTGGTGGGCCAATTTCACCTCTCTGACCAACGCCAGATTCTCCTCTTTCCCCTTTAGTTCCACGTTCACCTGTGAGATACACAACATTATATGTACATGATGGGAACTAAAAACCTAAAGACGCCAATACTGAACTCAGAGCTACTTAAAAGAATCCTCCCAAAGTAACACAAAAAGTCACTTTTCTTATGAAATTGTAAAATTACTACAGGAAAAGTCTCTCATAGAGGGTCTTTTTGTTGCGATCACTAGCGATCAGCTGCACACAGTGAGGGGAACTCAGCAGCAAGTGTTTCAATTCTCTGCAGCGCCACCACAGGGGAAATAAAGCATTGCAATAGTTCTTATTGATATCAATATAATGCATAGATGTGTTAAGGGGAATTAGGACCCCCCCCCCCCTCCCCTTCCTTCCTATTAACATGGTATTGTAAAGATTTTCCCTACAAGGTAATATTCCCTACTGGCAGCGGACTATGGAGTACAGGGGGACAGGTGAGCATGCTTTTTTTATGTTACACTCCCCCAGCCTGCCCACGGGTTGGTCCAATTCCTGGACAACCCCTTTAATATCACAGATACATCATCATGATACATAACCAATACATAAAGACATGTTTGTCCTCTCTAACCTTTTGGACCCATAGGCCCTGAAGGCCCTTCTGGTCCCATTTGCCCTGGCATTCCTGGTTCTCCTGGTGGACCTGGTCTTCCATCATTCCCGTCTTTCCCAGGAGTACCTGGTGGTCCCGGTCTGCCCTGGGAGGATTTAATGTGAGCTGGCTGCATCTGAGACATGAGGTAGGATAATTTAGCTGAAAGAGAAAAAAAAAAAGAAAAAAAATGTTAAGTGAAAAAATTTCTAAAATTTGTAATGCTCAGTCCCACTAAAAAGACAATGGCAGGTCATGATAGACAGTGAGAAGATCCTTATGATATTCATACATATAGCGTTAATATATTCTAAACTGATGTACACAGAATGGCACCGCATTTTTAGCTTATATATAGTTTTTACTCGGTGGCCCAGGGAAGGGGCACAACAAAAAATAAGATAAAATAAGAGCACACAATGTAGTAAAGCTGGATGACAGGATCTAGATCAGTGGGGTCCAATACTGGACCAAAAGGGGTATTGGTTTGGTGTCTAATATTACAGTAATATATGAGGTCTGGGGTCCGATTATATTTAGGGGGCTGGACTGGGGTCTGATGTCAAAGGTTGTGAGATTCATTTAGCGGTCTAACCTGGGGTCTGATATTAATATAGAGATCTGGACCCAGAAATTAATTTTGGAGTCAGCTCTGTGATATGACAATAATTCAGGATTGGGAGTCTGAACATGTATTTAGGGGTCTGATATTGATACATGGGTCTGATATTAAAATAGACAGTCTGGATGTATTTAGCCACACCAGTTTATATAAGCCACACCTCTCAAAAAGGCCACTCCCATTTTAATGCAATCTGCTACTCTAGTATCACCCTGTGAACAGCTCTTCTAAGTTAAGGCCAGTCAGGGCTGCCATCAAGGCCGTTATTGTAGGCTTGACTGCCAGCTGTCACCCATCTGCAATGTGATGCCACCCACTTGCCATTAGATGCCACTATCTCCAATGCTTAGATACCACACATCTCCCATTAGATACCACCCATCTCCAATGCTTAGATGCAACCCATCTCCCATTAGATGCCACCCACATCCAAAGCGATCCCACCCACTTGCCATTAGATGCCACCCATCTCCAATGCTTAGATACCACCCATCTCCCATTAGATACCACCCATCTCCAATGCTTAGATGCAACCCATCTCCCATTAGATGCCACCCACATCCAAAGTGATCCCACCCACTTGCCATTAGATGCCACCCATCTCCAATGCTTAGATACCACCCATCTCCCATTAGATACCACCCATCACCAATGCTTAGATGCAACCCATCTCCCATTAGATGCCACCCATCTCCCATTAGATGCCACCCATCTCCAATGCGATGCCACCCACTTGCCATTTGATACCACCATCTCCAATTCTTAGATGCCACCCATCTCCCATTAGATGCCACCATCTCCAATGTGTTGCCACCCACCTACCATTAGATACCACCCATGTCCAATGCGATGCCACCCATCTTGGAATGGGATCCACACAGTAAACTAGTATTAAATGAATGAGCCCCATTTAAAAGGAGATGGGTTTATAAAAGTCATTGTGATGAATGACATGGATGGAAGTTCATTGAACAGACAGCACAGGGTGGATGATGAAGTGTCCAGCTACATCATGGGATAGCTATGGTGCCGATACTTCTTGGGCTTCCCATTGTTGGGTAATCTTCAATAAAATAAACATTCCTACCAAAGAGAAGTTGGAGTGGCATGGGGAAGGAGTCGTAAAGAGGAATATCTTGGTCTCTCACTTACATGACTCCCGATCCAATAGTAGTCATGTGTCAGACCTCTCATATTTTGTTCGCAATATTTAGATGGTCCCAAGAGCAAAATTGTCCGAATTGAACATGCACAGCAGGGCTCGCTGAATTTTTACTTACCTTCAAGTTGCTTTCCTAACTCTTCTTGAATTAATCTTCTTAAAGTATCAATTGAAGGCGGTTCACCCTGGAAGGAATCAAAAACACTTTGTAGCATATTCACACAGATCTCTACGATCATTAAGATCTGAGCTTCGGTACGTGACTCATTTTGCAGTAGAACCAATTAAAAAAAATGGGAAAAAAAAGGATTAGGTAATCGGAGACAAAATAATTTATCAAAAATGCTACAGGTTCCAGAAATAAAATGTGTTCTGCAGCTTAGAAATGTTCAATTGCTATGGGGCCCTTAGTGAAAGAGGGCCCAAGGGGACATATCCTAGCTCAAGAGGGTGGGGAGAGAAACGACCACCAAGACCTTATGTCCTGGGAAGCAAAACCTAACAAAATAATAAGGTAGGATCTTTGACCTCTCTTCTATGTCTACATGTTGGGTGTCTATGGTTCGTTGGTTGTTTGGTTGGTCAAAACAAGTATAGACATGGCTGTCTCTGGTTTGGCTGGTCACTGCTTTGACTACAGATGGGTATCTTGGGTTTGATTGGTCACGTCGCAGTCTACAGATAGGAGTCTCTGTTTGGATGGTCAAAGTTTTGCCTACAGATACTTTTCTCTGGTTTGGCTGGTAAAGGCTCTATCTACAAATTGTTGTCTCTGGTTTGGGTGTAGGCTCTGTCTACAGTTGGGTGCCTCTAGTTTGTCTGGCCATGCTTCTGTCTACAGATAGGTTCTGCTTTGGAGAGTCAAAATTGTCTACAGATTATAGTCTATGGTTTGGCTATAGGTAGTACTTATGGATAGGTTTCTCTGGTCTGCATGGTAAACACTTTGTCTACAGATAGGTGTCTCTGGTTGGAATACTTCAGCTTTGTCTACAGATTGTTGTCTCTGGTTTAGCCAGTAAAGCCTCTGCTACAGATTTTGTCTTTGGTTTGGTTGTAGGCTTTCCATATGGATCAGTGTCTCTGGCTGGCTGGTCAAGACTTTGTCTATAGATGGATGTCTTTGGTTTGACTGGTCAATGCTCTGTCTACAGAAAGGTGTTCCCAATGTGGCTCACTAGGCTCTGTCTACAGTTGAGTATCTTCAGTTTGACTGGTCAAGGTTCTGTCTTCTGAGGTTTTCAGGTTTGATTGGCCAAGGCTCTGCCTACAAATAGGTGTCTCTGGTTTGGATGGTCAAAGCTTTTGCTGAAAATCATTTTCTTTGGTTTGGTAAGTCATGGCTTTGACTACATATACATGTATAATAAGTGAATTACCTTTGGGCCAGTCAATCCCGGAGATCCAGGTGATCCTGGAGGTCCTGAAGATCCTGGTGATCCTGGTGGTCCTGATGGGCCCATCAATCCAGTGTGGCCTTTATGGCCTGGTGTACCGGGTGGCCCAGGTTGACCTCTTTCTCCCTGCATGCCTTTGTCACCTTTAGTACCTGGATCACCCTGAAATTTAGCAAATCATGTATAAGTGTATAAGATGATACCATAAAGTACAAGAATATAGGTTGAGATCATTAGGAAAACTTGCTTGTTATAGCAGATAATGCCACACAAACCTACAAAGCTAAGGATTACAAAAGGCTCAGACATCACTCGAGATGTATACGGCCTATTAACATTGAAGAGCACAAGTCTCGTGAGACTTTAATGTCACATTACTCTTCCATTATTCAGTACATCATATAAATCTATAAAAGCTGACAGATACCAAGTACACAACCCAATACAAGACAAAAATATGCTCGAGTTTTCTCAGGTCGTGGTCACTACACCTTCTACCATCCTACCATAGACAACTCCCATGTACTGCTCTACCGACCTAGCAAGGATAAGTCACCTAGAGATACCGGAGCCTGGAGACAATGTAATACTACATCATGTAAGAAGGCCATGGAGGAGGTCAAGTGGAAATGGAGCACTATATGTGCAGCAAATTACTTACTCTCTCTCCTTTAGGTCCACGTTCCCCTGGTTTTCCAGGAACTCCCTGTAGGCAAAACAGAATTTACAACATGTATTAATTTTGTAACATAACCAAGTGAAAAAAACAGAAGTTTTGGATGATCCTGAAAACTGCCCCATAAAGTAGTGGAATATGAGGGGGTATTTATTATACCTGGCATCCAACTGAAAAGAACAAATGACAGGGGGAATCAGAATACCTAGATAATTTATACATATATTAATTCCAGGAGGATTAATAGAGGAACATCACAGTATAGATTTCTAAGTAAAGGTGTTTCAGAATTGTTATTTAATGGGGTATGCACATGTGTATTAAACCAGACATGTCAGAAGAGGTGGCAGATCCTCTCTATGGTATTAGGAAAGATCTTACCTCCTTCCCAGGTAGACCACTCTCTCCAGGTACTCCCTAAATAACAAAAAACAGGAGACAGAAAAAGTCAAGTTTATGTAACACAGAAAAGGATAGATAGATAGATAGATAGATAGATAGATAGATAGATAGATAAGAGATATATATGAGATAGATAGATATGAGATAGATAGATAGATAGATAGATAGATATGAGATAGATAGATATAGAGATAGATAGATAGATATGAGATAGATAGATAGATAGATAGATAGATAGATATTAGATAGATAGATAGATATGAGATAGATAGATATGAGATAGATAGATAGATAGATAGATATGAGATAGATAGATAGATAGATAGATAGAAAGATAAATAGATAGATCCTGACAACTGTTGACCCTCTAAATCACAGTAAGAACTGATCTCCGTACTTGTGGTCCCTTGGGTCCCTGAAATCCTGGAATTCCTGCAGCACCTGTTTCGCCTTTGGTTCCTTTAGGCCCCTGAATTGCAAAAAGAGAACCACAAAGTAAAATAGGGGAGTGATAGTGCAGAGTAGTACAAATAGAGACTTCTACACATACCGTAGGCATAATAATAAAAATATACAGTATGTTCATATATAAAATGATAACGTTGTTATATTCAGCATGCTCTAAACTAAAATTTTGACTTTCTTGTACATAGGAGCAGTATTATAGTAGTTATATTCTTGTACATAGGAGGCAGTATTATAGTAGTTATATTCTTGCACATAGGAGTAGTATTATAGTAGTTATATTCTTGTACATAGGAGCAGTATTATAGTAGTTATATTCTTGTACATAGGGGGCAGTATTATAGTAGTTATATTCTTGTACATAGGAGCAGTATTATAGTAGTTATATTCTTGTACATAGGAGCAGTATTATAGTAGTTATATTCTTGTACATAGGGGGCAGTATTATAGTAGTTATATTCTTGTACATAGGAGCAGTATTATAGTAGTTATATTCTTGTACATAGGAGCAGTATTATAGTAGTTATATTCTTGTACATAGGAGTAGTATTATAGTAGTTATATTCTTGTACATAGGAGCAGTATTATAGTAGTTATATTCTTGTACATAGGAGCAATATTATAGTAGTATATTCTTATACATAGGAGCAGTATTATAGTAGTTATATTCTTGTACATAGGAGTAGTATTATAGTAGTTATATTCTTGTACATAGGAGGTAGTATTGTTGTAGTTATATTCTTGTACATAGGAGCAGTATTATAGTAGTTATATTCTTGTACATAGGAGTAGTATTATAGTAGTTATATTCTTGTACATAGGAGTAGTATTATAGTAGTTATATTCTTGTACATAGGAGGCAGTATTATAGTAGTTATATTCTTGTACATAGGAGGTAGTATTGTAGTAGTTATATTCTTGTACATAGGAGGTAGTATTATAGTAGTTATATTCTTGTACATAGGGGCAGTATTATAGTAGTTATATTCTTGTACATAGGAGGTAGTATTATAGTAGTTATATTCTTGTACATAGGGGCAGTATTATAGTAGTTATATTCTTGTACATAGGAGCAGTATTATAGTAGTTATATTCTTGTACATAGGAGCAGTATTATAGTAGTTATATTCTTGTACATAGGAGCAGTATTATAGTAGTTATATTCTTGTACATAGGAGTAGTATTATAGTAGTTATATTCTTGTACATAGGAGTAGTATTATAGTAGTTATATTCTTGTACATAGGAGTAGTATTATAGTAGTTATATTCTTGTACATAGGAGGCAGTATTACAGTAGTTATATTCTTGTACATAGGAGGCAGTATTATAGTAGTTATATTCTTGTACATAGGAGCAGTATTATAGTAGTTATATTCTTGTACATAGGAGCAGTATTATAGTAGTTATATTCTTGTACATAGGAGTAGTATTATAGTAGTTATATTCTTGTACATAGGAGGCAGTATTATGGTAGTTATATTCTTGTACATAGGAACAGTATTATAGTAGTTATATTCTTGTACATAGGAGTAGTATTATAGTAGTTATATTCTTGTACATAGGAGGTAGTATTGTAGTAGTTATATTCTTGTACATAGGAGCAGTATTATAGTAGTTATATTCTTGTACATAGGAGTAGTATTATAGTAGTTATATTCTTGTACATAGGAGGCAGTATTATGGTAGTTATATTCTTGTACATAGGAACAGTATTATAGTAGTTATATTCTTGTACATAGGAGTAGTATTATAGTAGTTATATTCTTGCACATAGGAGCAGTATTATAGTAGTTATATACTTGTACATAGGAGTAGTATTATAGTAGTTATATTCTTGTACATAGGAGTAGTATTATAGTAGTTATATTCTTGTACATAGGAACAGTATTATAGTAGTTATATTCTTGTACATAGGAGTAGTATTATAGTAGTTATATTCTTGTACATAGGAGGCAGTATTATAGTAGTTATATTCTTGTACATAGGAGGTAGTATTGTAGTAGTTATATTCTTGTACATAGGAGCAGTATTATAGTAGTTATATTCTTGTACATAGGAGTAGTATTATAGTAGTTATATTCTTGTACATAGGAGCAGTATTATAGTAGTTATATTCTTGTACATAGGGTAGTATTATAGTAGTTATATTCTTGTACATAGGAGCAGTATTATAGTAGTTATATTCTTGTACATAGGAGCAGTATTATAGTAGTTATATTCTTGTACATAGGAGCAGTATTATAGTAGTTATATTCTTGTACATAGGAGTAGTATTATAGTAGTTATATTCTTGTACATAGGAGGCAGTATTTTAATAGTTATATTCTTGTACATAGGAGCAGTATTATAGTAGTTATATTCTTGTACATAGGAGCAGTATTATAATAGTTATATTCTTGTACATAGGGGGCAGTATTATAGTAGTTATATTCTTGTACATAGGATCAGTATTATAGTAGTTATATTCTCGTACATAGGAGCAGTATTATAGTAGTTATATTCTTGTACATAGGGTGCAGTATTATAGTAGTTATATTCTTGTACATAGGGGGCAGTATTATAGTAGTTATATTCTTGTACATAGGAGGCAGTATTATAGTAGTTATATTCTTGTACATAGGAGCAGTATTATAGTAGTTATATTCTTGTACATAGGAGTAGTATTATAGTAGTTATATTCTTGTACATAGTAGTATTATAGTAGTTATAGTCTTGTACATAGGAGCAGTATTATAGTAGTTATTTTTTCTATAGTTGGAATGATTATAGTAGCATAAAATACATATGTTAGACTATCATACTTACTATTGCACCTGGAGCTCCGGTACTCCCTGGAGGTCCTGCCAGTCCATTTTTGCCCTAAGAATGAAACAGTAAAGAAGATATGATGTTACACTTATGTCGGCCGCTCTCTAGCAGAGCCACTATCTTTAAAGATCCTGCACCCTGTACTATTACTGCGGATGCCGGGAAGGGGTTATATACTTGGCAGTGCATAAAAATATATGCTCAGAGATCAGATCTATGGTGGATACATGTTGTTTTTTAGTATTGTCTGCATTCTAGCCATGTTTTATTCAGGTACAGTTATAAAATCTGACTCTCCCTCACCTGCATTGTGTATTGGAGTCTGAGGTAGTCTTTAGTATGCTCAGCATGTTCGGGTTGGCTGCTGTATATAAACACAAGCCCACCACATGTTTACTGGTCATCCAGAGTCAGAGCATTGAGAGATGATTTCCATTACAGCAATAACAGAAGGATTATCAAGAACAAGCAACCACCAGGGCGGAAGAAGATTGCCAGAAAACTGGGACACATAGAGTAAGGGGGAGGAGCCTCTATATGGAGGAGGAGTCTAGATATCTTACCTGAATAAACAGTATGTATTATTTTATCAGCCTTTTCTCTATTTATTTTACATTTTCCTGTCTCAGTATGGATCTTGTCTTGGGGACTAGAAGCACCCTTTCGAAAGATCTTAATCTCAGCTGACAAAGACCTATAGATGCGGCGATTAGCGCAAAGATCTTTCTAAGACATAAAGAAGATGAAGTATCAAGGAATGATGACGTCTAATACTCATAAGAGATGTTCCGATACCTCCAGCAACATGACCAACATTAAAGAAGTGATATGACCAATGATGACATAATGATGACCCGCAGAGTGAATACGTCCATATATTCCGCAATCATCATCTAATTCTGCATGCTACTATTATGCTACATTTGAGAATACACAACGGCTCCCACTAAATGGCAGATTGTAAGGAAAACTTACCGGTGGCCCTCGAATTCCTCTTGGTCCCTGGTGTCCTGGTGGTCCAGTATCTCCCTAATCACATGGACATGAAAGGAAACATATAAAGCAATAAATCATGAATTATACATAAGAAATCGCAATGCCATGAACACTATATATATCCAGGCAAAAATAAAAATTTAGATTCTGTTCAGTTCTATGGATTTAGTTTTGCTTACACTTCATACACTGAAGCCTCTGACGACCATGGCAACATGACAACCAAGCAGCACTGGCATCAGTCACTCAGCCGGCGGCATAGGAAGGGGTACAATTGCAGTAGTTGGTAGTAATAGTATCTCTGTCTGCCAGGTGGGTCGTGACTGTCTTGCTTGTAGGTTTTATGATGCCATGGTCAGCACAGGCTTCAGCTGCAACCCAGTAGAAGGTAGTGGGGGATCTCTCATATGACATCATACAGATAAATAATATTTTTTGGGAACGCTCCAGTCCATGTCTGGAGCCTAAAGCTCGATTTTCAGTTCCCTTTTACCATAGTGTCGCAGGACTTACATCTTTTCCTGCTGTCCCTTCTCGCCCTGGAGGTCCTGGCATGCCTGGTTCTCCCTAAAAGAATAAAAATTATAATGATATTACAAAAAGAATTTCCACTTTTTTGCTTTTATTTTTTTTCCCACAGCCTATTCTTCACATGTGTGGGATATTTACAGAGAGTCGTGCTTGATCTTGAGTAGTTAGGATATGTTCACATGATGGAGTTTTTTCCAATTTGTATTTTCAATGGCAGAAATCCGAGGCTTTCAGATTTCCGCTGTTGATTGGTTTATGTTTGCACTGACGCTGATCAGCCATTCAGTGGGACTGTTCATGGCACTTGTTGTAGAAAAGTGACAGATTTTAGAAGGGAATACGTGCAGAAGTTCTCAGTGACTTGCTTTGTGTCGGCATAGTCTTAAAGAGGACCCCTCAGATCTTTCGGACTGTCTTTTTATTATTTACAGTTCTGAAGGATCTTTAATTTTTTTTAAAATTAGTCTTTCTTAGATATGTGTGGTGGGGAAACCGACAACAAGTAGGAATAAAGGAGGAACAGCAGAATAGAAAATTCTGAGGAGATGATCCGAAATTGTAGCTATATGAAGAATACAAGTAAACATGTTCGGAGAGGAGCTAGGTTAAAGGGGTAACACAGCAGGTTGCCCCCTATCCATCAGGAAAGGAAGTAATTTGCTGATCAGTGGGGGTACCACTGCTGGAATCCCCACCGATCATGAGAATGAAGGTGTTTTGCACCCCAGTTTGATGGTTATGGTGGTTGGAAACACATCCCATGACCACTACTCCATTCAAGCAGTGGTGCATAACATCACCGTAGGCTCAATGGGGTCCCAAAAGTTGAGGGTAACTTCTTGTGACGACTACCCCTTAATAATTTATTCATTTAGATCCCATAATATAAGAAGACCACACAACTTACTCTGCTGCCAGGCAGTCCTGCGTCTCCTCTGTGCCCCTTGAAGCCCTAAAAATAATAATAAAAATGAACAAAAAAGTGAATATTAATCCCAATATGAACCCTATAAATACTTGTTATCTGCTTTACATTTTCTACTATAACATACTGTATATATTTTAATTTTCTTATCAACTTTCTACTTTGGGTCATTTTCAGAAAAATTTTTATTTCTTATTTGCTTTGAATCCAAAAAAAAAATAAAAAATTAAGAAAATTTGCAAATGGTCTTGATTAGAAACATTCTTCTGTCTAACGTCTACAACTCCTATTCAACCCTATGGGTCTCCATGGTTACAGACTTCACAATACCCCAGGTCTGATTCTGTGGTCATGTTTTACTCCCTGTTATGTTTTCTTGCTGGGGTATCCGATATATCATCCCAATAAGAAGAGGGCAGATGGGAGGAAGTGACAGATAACTGCAGGATCAGACTACAAAGGGGCTGTTTGTGGTCTGTAACCATGGAGATGCATAGATTTATGTGCACTCACAGCAGGAGGTTTTTTTTTAATCAAGTTTATTTGCAATGTTACAGTTTTAGTGCAACCTGGATGTGACTCTTATGAGTTGTTTTTTGTGTTCATTGATCACTTTTTATGCAGCGTTGATTAGTTTTGATCATTATAATAAGGGCGACATCTGCAGCGACGCGTCTGAGCTTTTCATCTTCTTCTGTTTTAGTTTTACTTCTTGTGGTTTTGCACATAACTATTCATCACCGATCCCTTTATGGAGGGGGTTAGGGGAGGTAATAAAGTAACAGAGCATTTATCACAGTGTCGAGGTTTCTAAGCCCAGGCGCGTTCTGATGACAAATCTCATTGTGTATTTTGTCACTTGTTCGTAACGTGAAGCCTTATAAATGAGAATTTTACCGAGCTGGATCTGTCAGCTGCAGACTGCAGGAGAATATTTTGGATGACGACTGTTCACACTACTGTATAAAAGAGCTGATGTGGTGACTTAACTGCTTGAAGACCAGGCCAATATGGTCTTAAAGATGTTGTCCCATGAAGACAAAGCCTGTCCAGAGGGCCATATGAAATCCTTGAAGGGGGAACCTAATTCGTGACCTCATCTATAAGCCGGAGTAGGGGTCTTGCTTTGCCCAACTAAGCAGTCCATGAGTTACATACAAGGACACTCATCATGTAATACTTTATTTAGAAAAATGAGTTCTTTGATGGATTTGCTGCAGTCTGCTCTGCTGCGGATATGGTGTAAAAGGGGTTAGAAAATGCCTTTAACCTCATACAAACTCAGATATTTTTGGACATTCAGGACTCAACAATTTTTTCATTTGTCATCACTATATTCTGAGAGTCAGTGGTGTAACTATAGGGGTCAGACTTGTGCCCCCCTCTCTATAGTCCTACTGTGTGCGGTACGGACTTGTATAACTACCCGCTCCTTACACGGCGCTGATAAGGTGAGCGGTGGTCTGTGTGTCTTACTTATATTTTTCTTCTGGCTCTGACAACCGAAGACAGGGAAGCCAGGAGGAACAAACAAGACACAAATGGCACCGTTCGCCGTATCCGCGCTGTGTAGGGAGAAGGTAGTTATACACGTCAGGACAGAAGACAGCAGTAATGTGGTGGGGGGAACCTGGATGTTAAGTGGGGGGAACGCTAAACTATTAGCTGTGGAGGTGCTGTAACCTATGTGGGGTGCTATACCATGTGGGGGGACTATTAACTGTGGGGGACCTATTCTTTGTTGGGGAGGGCACTATTACCTATGTGTATGGGGAGTCTATTACCCATGTGGGGTATTACCTATGTGGGGAGAGCATTATTTCCTATAGTGGGCACTATTGTGGAACAACACAGGGAGCACCGTAACCTTGCTGGGGGGATAAAGTTTGCCTTGTGGGGGCACAAGTGAAGCAGTGTTACCTTGCTGGAGCATAAGGAGGACACTATTACATTTTTTGGGGCAGAAGGGGACAATGCAATCTTGTGTTCACATGTGGGGGCACAGTTAATGTGAGGGAGGTTTCCATGGGGTTCCTGGCTGTTAGTGCTGCATCACTGGGTTAGTTGAAGGGGTTTTCTATTGATGACCTTGAGGATCCCCATGGATCATCGGCTTGATGCCTCTTCTGCTTCACAGACCATGTAACGTCACATTCATCAGTCATGTGGCCTGATCACAGCTGGGGACCAATGGGGTGATAGAGTAAGCCCCCTCCTTATGTCTAAGATTTCTGTCTATACATTATGTTTATATGTTTTTCTTATATATTTTTGTTTTCCATTTCGGAAATAAAGCATTTTATTTAACTTTTTTGTTGCATTTGTAGCACAACTATTGACTTTTGACTCTACATAATACATTTGATACTTCTGTACTGCGGAATACTTTACTATGCCTGTCAGTGTAAAACTGACAGGCAGCCTATTAGGTCATGTCTCTGGCAGGGCCTAAGAGGCATATCCATATGGCAGAGCTGGAGACTTTTTTAGACCCCTGGTAGCCATAGCAATCTGTTAGCACCCCATTATTGCATCACGTGGATATCTATCTAACCACTTAGATAAAACTATTGACTATGACATATGATAGGTTAACCGTCGGGATTGGAGTCATCTCTGATCCTGGCCATTGTAGTAGAGTGTCAACTGTGTACTGTCCCTACCAAACCATGGTCTGTCACATGACAGATCCCAAACAGGAAGTAAACTCAAAGTGAGTATAAAAATTTGAACAAAAGACAATTCCTTGCAGAGTAAAGCCATAGACTGAGATAGAGAAAACCTTCAATTCTGACCATCCTAATGGACATGGTGTATCAAGTAGAGGAAGTGCCATAATAAATGACCAGGCCTAACCTGAGAGACATTAAGTCCATGTAGTTTATCCCGTCCCTGCCCCAGTGACCACCATAATTGTACATGTGTCCAATAGTCAGTCACAGTTCCGGCCGGGCTCGGTAAAAACATTGATTTCCAATCCTTGTTCAGAAGTAATTTTCCACTTTGCTGCAGAAGGTGTTGAGCATCTCAGGGTGACCTCCATCATTATGTCAGGGCTCCTTGTATGTTTCGATGTTGTGAGACTATAGGAAATGTTTTTCTCAATATTAATGTGTTGTGTTAGAGCAGAGGCGATGGGATCTGAGAGCCTTAAGGAAACTGTAAGTCAGCACCGACCACCGGTCAGTGACCGTAACCTGATAAAACAACCTGGAAAGTCCATACTTTAAATCTGGGACCTTCCAATAGTCTGGATGGAAACCATTAACCCTACTGTTCCATGGTGACAAACCTTTAGCTATGGCTTTGCTGGCTTGATTTTTTAAATCTTTTTTTTCTGTCTGCTGTCACCTCTGCACATTTATCCTATAAACACCCTTGACCCATGTGATCTGTGCATATATTTCTTCATATACTTACAGGCAGTCCTCGAGCCCCTTCCCTGCCCGGAGGTCCAACCTCTCCTGGTTTTCCCTAAGAAATAAAGATTAATATTAACAAAGGATAATATGTGAATAACTCTGAGATAACAAAATGGTCAAATACAAAGGCAAAACACCAGCTGGGAAGCCACAAGCAATGAGAAATCTGCCTGTCCACATTGTGTCCCCTCACGTCATGTACGTTGCCCACATTTTATGGACTATTGCATGTCCAACATTGGAAAATCTGTGTACGTGATCAATTGCATCTAAAATAAAATAAATATATTAAGACACCCAGCTCCTCTGTAGCTCCATGTGTCTCCATGGATACAGACTACAAACAAACCCCATATGTAGTCAGATCCTTCAGTTTTGTTACTCTCTTCTATCTGTCTCCTCTTCCACCTTTAAGCCAACTTCAGGGGTGCAATTTCTTGCAGGTGTGTGCTCTGCTAGGAATTCTTGGAAAGAATATGCAAGTAAGTTTTTCTTGATCAGAAAAGGAAAACCGTTGCTCTAGCGCCTCCTTTTGGAAAGGTAACTTCCAATAAATCAATGCCTGACTATCAGGAAGCCTAGTGACATGGCCTGGGTGTAAGCCAAACTGAATATCTCCTCCCAAAGGAAGAGAGACCCATCCACAGACTACGGCTTTGGGGCTGTTGCTCCTTTTTGAGGAAAACTTCTTCATATTGAAGGACACACATGACGGCTTATTCTGAATTCCCTGTTTTATTCCAGGGAAAAATAGGTGCTCTTAGTGTCTAGATCTGTAACACATCTGAATATGCTAAACCACCCTAATAGTATTCCAATCCATGCACGAAATACCAAAAACGGCTTCATTTAAAATAAATAATATGGGAATAATTCATCAAGGATACACAGGAGATAGCGGCACTATGAGGCAGCAGAGCCCTGTGATCAATGCGTGCAGAGCTGTGTTTGTTCTCGCTGGTTGTACTGTTGACTCTCTGATAAATAACCCAGCGTGCGATCCCTGCGCTGCCCGCATTAATATGTCAGACAACAGGAGGAAAGGAACGACTCATTTAGAAACTGTGCACACCTGCAAAAGACCCGCACCTCACAGGAAGAAGAAATATCACTAAGCATATGGGTAGAGCACTGCACATACTGTATATGGCAGATCACCGCACCATCGTATATGCTGATACTGTACTATACTATACAACGAGAGATGAGCCAACCTATGAGGATTCATTTTGGGTTTGGATGGTTGGACCCAAAGATTTGTTTTGGGTTGAACAAATTTGGATAGAATCGGAAGTAAAATTATTATACTCTGGGGTCTCTCGTGGGGCTAAATGCCATGAGATCACAGGCCTCAGTGGTGACCCCGGGCGCAGGACGTCACCCATTAGCCCAGAGTAGAATAATTTCAATTGTGGGTCGCAGATGATGAACCCCCTAAGTTTTAGGTACGGGACAAATCTGAAACTTTTGGAATATTCAGGTCGAATCCTGTTCAATACTAATGAGTTCACCTATCTCTATATACAATACATAGAGTTTAAAGGACAATACCAAAAATGCATGCACTCTACATAGGAGCAGTATTATAGTAGTTATATTCTTGTACATATGAGCAGTATTATAGTAGTTATATTCTTGTACATAGGAGCAGTATTATAGTAGTTATATTCTTGTACATAGGAGCAGTATTATAGTAGTTCTATTCTTATACATACGAGTAGTATTATAGTAGTTATATTCTTGTACATAGGAGGTAGTATTATAGTAGTTATATTCTTGTACATAGGAGGTAGTATTATAGTAGTTATATTCTTGTACATAGGAGCAGTATTATAGTAGTTATATTCTTGTACATAGGGGGCAGTATTATTGTAGTTATATTCTTGTACATAAGAACAGTATTATAGTAGTTATATTCTTGTACATAGGGGCAGTATTATAGTAGTTATATTCTTGTACATAGGAGCAGTATTATAGTAGTTATATTCTTGTACATAGGAGCAGTATTATAGTAGTTATATTCTTGTACATAGGAGCAGTATTATAGTAGTTCTATTCTTATACATACGAGTAGTATTATAGTAGTTATATTCTTGTACATAGGAGGTAGTATTATAGTAGTTATATTCTTGTACATAGGAGCAGTATTATAGTAGTTATATTCTTGTACATAGGGGGCAGTATTATAGTAGTTATATTCTTGTACATAAGAACAGTATTATAGTAGTTATATTCTTGTACATAGGGGCAGTATTATAGTAGTTATATTCTTGTACATAGGAGCAGTATTATAGTAGTTATATTCTTGTACATAGGAGCAGTATTATAGTAGTTATATTCTTGTACATAGGAGCAGTATTATAGTAGTTATATTCTTGTACATAGGAGTAGTATTATAGTAGTTATATTCTTGTACATAGGAGCAGTATTATAGTAGTTATATTCTTGTACATAGGAGCAGTATTATAGTAGTTATATTCTTGTACATATGAGCAGTATTATAGTAGTTATATTCTTGTACATAGGAGCAGTATTATAGTAGTTATATTCTTGTACATAGGAGCAGTATTATAGTAGTTATATTCTTGTACATAGGGGCAGTATTATAGTAGTTATATTCTTGTACATAGGAGCAGTATTATAGTAGTTATATTCTTGTACATAAGAACAGTATTATAGTAGTTATACTCTTGTACATAGGAGGCAGTATTATAGTAGTTATATTCTTGTACATAGGGGTAGTATTATAGTAGTTATATTCTTGTACATAGGAGCAGTATTATAGTAGTTATATTCTTGTACATAAGAGTAGTATTATAGTAGTTATATTCTTGTACATAGGAGCAGTATTATAGTAGTTATATTCTTGTACATAAGAGTAGTATTATAGTAGTTATATTCTTGTACATAGGAGCAGTATTATAGTAGTTATATTCTTGTACATAGGAGCAGTATTATAGTAGTTATATTCTTGTACATAGGAGGCAGTATTATAGTAGTTATATTCTTGTACATAGGAGGTAGTATTATAGTAGTTATATTCTTGTACATAGGAGCAGTATTATAGTAGTTATATTCTTGTACATAGGAGCAGTATTATAGTAGTTATATTCTTGTACATAGGAGCAGTATTATAGTAGTTATATTCTTGTACATAGGAGGCAGTATTATAGTAGTTATATTCTTGTACATAGGAGGTAGTATTATAGTAGTTATATTCTTGTACATAGGAGCAGTAATATAGTAGTTATATTCTTGTACATAGGAGGTAGTATTATAGTAGTTATATTCTTGTACATTGGGAGCAGTATTATAGTAGTTATATTCTTGTACATAGGAGCAGTATTATAGTAGTTATATTCTTGTACATAGGAGGTAGTATTATAGTAGTTATATTCTTGTACATTGGGAGCAGTATTATAGTAGTTATATTCTTGTACATAGGAGCAGTATTATAGTAGTTATATTCTTGTACATAGGAGCAGTATTATAGTAGTTATATTCTTGTACATAGGAGCAGTATTATAGTAGTTATATTCTTGTACATAGGAGCAGTATTATAGTAGTTATATTCTTGTACATAGGAGCAGTATTATAGTAGTTATATTCTTGTACATGGGGGCAGTATTATAGTAGTTATATTCTTGTACATGGGGGCAGTATTATAGTAGTTATATTCTTGTACATAGGAGCAGTATTATAGTAGTTATATTCTTGTACATAGGGGCAGTATTATAGTAGTAATATTCTTGTACATAGGAGCAGTATTATAGTAGTTATATTCTTGTACATAGGGGCAGTATTATAGTAGTTATATTCTTGTACATAGGGGGCAGTATTATAGTAGTTATATTCTTGTACATAGGAGCAGTATTATAGTAGTTATATTCTTGTACATAGGAGCAGTATTATAGTAGTTATATTCTTGTACATAGGAGCAGTATTATAGTAGTTATATTCTTGTACATAGGGACAGTATTATAGTAGTTATATTCTTGTGCATAGGAGTAGTATTATAGTAGTTATATTCTTGTACATAGGAGCAGTATTATAGTAGTTATATTCTTGTACATAGGAGCAGTATTATAGTAGTTATATTCTTGTACATAGGAGCAGTATTATAGTAGTTATATTCTTGTACATAGGAGCAGTATTATAGTAGTTATATTCTTGTACATAGGAGCAGTATTATAGTAGTTATATCTTTGTATATAGGGGCAGTATTATAGTAGTTATATTCTTGTACATAGGAGCAGTATTATAGTAGTTATATTCTTGTACATAGGAGCAGTATTATAGTAGTTATATTCTTGTACATATGAGCAGTATTATAGTAGTTATATTCTTGTACAGGGTCAGTATTACGTTAGAAAGTTATACATTTGTATTTGAATTGCAGAAGATCTTTCTACCTTCTCACCATGACTAATATATGATACGGCTCAGTGGACAGAAATCCTTTTAGTCATGTATCAAAATATAGTAGAAATCCAGAGGATTGTAGGTTTTGTAAAGACATATTCATAGGCACATGTGGAGATTGCTGTTGGTTGTCGGCATGCTTTTGGCCATGTATATCCACATGGTGCCCTATATATTATTATATATAGGTTTTATACATTGCATTTCCCACCATTTGTCTTTTGCCATCCCCAGGTGCGTAAATTCTCATAATGCTGACATCTTGATGGTGACATTTTGACGGGTCTAATAAATCACCCCAAGTGTTTGTTAATATGCCTGACACTGCTGTGTTACTTAATAAAAATGACTTACTGCTTCCCCAGGTGCTCCCGGCTTCCCGTCTTTTCCACCTTTGCCAGTGATGCCCTAAAAACAAAGTAAAAGGAAATCATTAGAAGAGGAAACAAAAGAGTGATTGAATATTGTGGACAGGTGACTGGAGCATTAATATTATAATGTCATATACAGTAGGCCGCTCATATACCGCACCAGCTGCTGTCTCCTCTGGGCAGGTTTGCATATGTGCAATTATTATGATTATATGTCCTATTATTATCTATTTATCTCCATGAGAATTGTAATATTATCACAGCGCTCATCCATCTCCGGCAGCCCCATAGAGATAACTCTTTAAAGGGTTTCTCCGCTTTAGACAATCACTACTTGTTATTAGAAACCTTATATAACCTATATAATAATATTCAGATAAATAAGTGACTTCTTACTGGAATCCACAGCAATCTCTGTGAAGAAACCTGGGAGTAAATGTTCAGTTTCCTTGCACTGCCCCCACAGGTGAAATTAAGCATTACACAGTGACCATTCATTTTAATGGGCTGTGTAACGCAGGATAGAACAAGTCCTCCAAAATATGAGAATCTTGGATAGAGGACTCCTCCCTACTACAGGGGTTCTCCCAAAAAAACTTATCACCTATTCCAAAATAGGTAAGTGCCTGATCAGTGGGGTCCAAGTACAAACATGAGAATGGGGGTCCCCTTATTTGAGTAGATCGAGCATGTCTACTGCACCTCCAGTTATCTCTATGGGACTGTCATCAGCAGTCCTGTATACATGAATGGAGGAGCAGCAGTACGCAGCTGAAATGTAAGGACAAGGGAATTCTTGGATTATTAGTGTTTCAAGAAGTCAAAAAGGTGATAAATAGGTTTAAATACGTGGAAAACCCCTTTAAGTCTGAATATTCTAATAGAGTAAAGTATAGGAAAGTATATATTCTAAACCAGACACAACCCCTTTAATAACAGGCTGTACTAACCGGTAGTCCTGACAGTCCAGGTGGGCCTTTGGGTCCTGGTGGTCCCTCTTTTCCCTGAAACAAACAGAAGATTTTAGGAAAATATATTCATGCCGATCAATCAACGACTCACCCGAAATCAATTATATAGAGATGTAACGGTATCAACGGAACGTTCTGCGCATGAAGGAACATACGTTCCTGGATTTCCGTTCTATGTACTATGGGTATCATGGCTAATTCTCATTCAGTGGAAGGTGGTCCGAAGTATGCAAACTGCATAAGCACAAAATGATGTCCAGATACCCATAGTGTCCATTCTTCGAATAGTTAAGAATTACAGACACCTTTATAGAGATTACTATCCACCCCTTAAAATAAAAAATATTGACCTGTCCTTGTCTTCAGTTGGCCATACACATTACACTTTAGGCCAATAATCGTATAAAAAATTAGCCCAAAAATACCTGTGATGCGAAGACTAATTTTTTTCTAAACTGCCCCGGCCGGGTTCGGCAGTTCATTGGTTTATGTTAATGGCGGAATTGTTCGACCACATTGCAATCAAATGTTATCAGATCGGTACGACAAGCCCAAGACATTCCCTTAACTAACGCTAGGTTTACACCTGCATTCGGGTTTCTGTTTGGGAAGTCCGTTTTACCAATATCAGGTTATTGGAGGTCCATAGTATATTCTATAAATATCAGATTGAAGCTAAGGCCCCATGTTGCGGAAAAGCAGATTTTTTGAGCCAAAGCCAAGAATGGCTACAAAAGGAATGGGAAATATATAGGAAGTTCTTATACTACTACCTTCTACTCAATCCACTCCTTGCTTTGGCTCAAAGAAACGCTGCAAAATCTGCAAAAAAACCCAGCTTTTCCACAATGTCGGGTCTTAGCATGACCCACCGATCCCCCTTTTATGGCAGTACAGAATGGAGAGGTGGGCAAAATGATAGCAGGATAGCTTAGGGTGCAGTTGACATGCACATCCTTATAGATTGATGGCTTTTACTAGTTATAGGAGGGCCATAGTAGCCCTTTTGCAACATTTAATGATCACTAACTTTTCAGACAACTTTGTCTTATTTAATAGATCATGCGATTCTGAACCAAAATGTAATACACTTTATTTAAAAACACTACATTCTGCTTGATAAACCTCTCTAATGTTCCTGACACTAGATGTCTCCCTCTTTATGAATTTGCTGTTCACTGCCTGTTACTAGGGAAGTTCTGTCTCTAAAAACCAACAGGCTTGAGGCTAAAACATGAGAAGTGGAGGGTAGAAGGGCAAGTCTCTTTACAGCCTCTGCAGGTTTACATACAGTTTTGCTGCTCTGTGCTCCCTGCCTGTCCACTGCTCAGAGAGGAGTCTGCAGCTTCTCACAGATCACAGCAAGCGTAGACTTTTAACTAGCTGCTTGTGTTATTACTGATGGGATAATAGTTATAGACAGGAAGCAGATTTCCATATTGTACTCATATTTCTCTTTTTCGGTTCAGGGATCTTTTTAGCTGCATTCTGCCCTGTATTTGCAGTTCAGTGTCCCTGGATCTCCAATATTATGGTCACTTTGGCTTTTCTCAGCTATTTGTTTGATATTTTACAGTTACTTCTGCAGTAAAGAAACCAGTAGTAGTAGTAATGGATAGGAGAGGGGCAGACTGCTCCTTGTTGTACATACCCTGCAGATATTTCATCTTTTGCTTGAAACTCAGATACCCTTTATTATTATTATTACTATAAATGGCACATGTTGGGTGGGGGCGCTCTTACAGATTTTACATAGGAACCATAGAGCTTCAAGTTTCGCCTCTATGGACACTTATGTTCGCTTCTCAAGAGCTCCAAGAGGACTCTGAAGTTCTGTAGCTGACTGTGGCATGAGATGATAGCCACAGGTGATTTTTGGGTGAGAGCACTACAAACATTGGATATTATTTTTCCTTGATATTCTGCTCCTGTAAACACATCTCATTAGCAGAGTCATTTTGCTGTTTGCCCTCCATTCCTAGAAGCAATTTTGGCTCTTCCTCGTCTCCGTTTCTTCAATCTCGGAATTCAATCAGCGCTCAGTAGTTTCCCGCGGTGACGAGAAGCCCGTTATGAGCTTGTCTCTTTTGTCTCCGTAAATCACCTTTCTCCAGACGGTGTTCACAGCGGGAGTCGGGCTGTGCCTTCTGGTAAGTGTGAGAGCACCTGGTAGGGGGCCCATTGTACTTCCATGTAAACACGAAGAACGCGGTCGCCCCATAAATATTACAAAAAAATTTTCTCGTAAGTCCATTTTCTAGGCCCAAGTTTCTAAGGGTTAATTGTGTAGAATTTACCAGCAAACAGTAGAAAGTTCTGAAAATTTTTCCAGTTTTGGGCATTTGCCTTTGAAGGAAAACTCCATTTCTCAGTAACCGTTTCACAATATTTCACAGTTAGAATCTAAGTAAAAAAATGTTGTACTTTTTTTTAGACTGGTGTCTACAGATAAACCAAATTGGCTGTGAGTATAGCTCGGGTATATAGCAGCTAGTCACACATCGAGAGATATGACTACAGTATGAATATGGCGCTGCATAGAAAATCATTGTGACACATTAATGTAACTGTAACATAACAAAATAAAATAAAATCACATATTGTATCATTGGGTAACTTGCACAAAATGACAAAATGTATATACAGATCAGAAATGCAACTTTATACTACACTTGGCTCTCACTGAATATTGCTATGCGGTCCCATCCTATTCCCTGATATAACATATCATGTACAGTAGATACAAAGGACTTGTAAAGCAAATGTCAGCACTGAAATGCAAAATTCAGAACAATGCTATAAATAAATGGTGATTACAATACTAAAAAATAATACTTAGCTGAAAACTAGACAGTCAATGTACCCCATTTGTATTTTTGGTTCTGATTTTTGCAAAATTGATTCAAATAACTTAGCAAAATCATCATGTGAAATATTGTAATCTGTGTAAACTCAGATACATCCTGTATTATACTCCAGAGCTGCACTCACTATTCTGCTGGTACAGTCACTGTGTACATACATTACATTACTTATCCTGTACTGATCCTGAGTTACATCCTGTATTATACTCCAGAGCTGCGCTCACTATTCTGCTGGTACAGTCACTATGTACATACATTACATTACTTATCCTGTACCGATCCTGAGTTACATCCTGTATTATACTCCAGAGCTGCGCTCACTATTCTGCTGGTGCAGTCACTGTGTACATACATTACATTACTTATCCTGTACTGATCCTGAGTTACATCCTGTATTATACTCCAGAGCTGCACTCACTATTCTGCTGGTGCAGTCACTGTGTACATACATTACATTACTTATCCTGTAGTGATCCTGAGTTACATCCTGTATTATACTCCAGAGCTGCACTCACTATTCTGCTGGTGCAGTCACTGTGTACATACATTACATTACTTATCCTGTACTGATCCTGAGTTACATCCTGTATTATACTCCAGAGCTGCACTCACTATTCTGCTGGTGCAGTCACTGTGTACATACATTACATTACTTATCCTGTACTGATCCTGAGTTACATCCTGTATTATACTCCAGAGCTGCACTCACTATTCTGCTGGTGCAGTCACTGTGTACATACATTACATTACTTATCCTGTACTGATCCTGAGTTATATCCTGTATTATACTCCAGAGCTGCACTCACTATTCTGTTGGTATAGTCACTGTGTACATACAGTACATTACTTATCCTGTACTGATCCTGAGTTACATCCTGTATTATACTCCAGAGCTGCGCTCACTATTCTGCTGGTACAGTCACTGTGTACATACATTACATTACTTATCCTGTACTGATCCTGAGTTACATCCTGTATTATACTCCAGAGCTGCGCTCACTATTCTGCTGGTGCAGTCACTGTGTACATACATTACATTACTTATCCTGTACCGATCCTGAGTTACATCCTGTATTATACTCCAGAGCTGCGCTCACTATTCTGCTGGTGCAGTCACTGTGTACATACATTACATTACTTATCCTGTACTGATCCTGAGTTACATCCTGTATTATACTCCAGAGCTGCACTCACTATTCTGCTGGTGCAGTCACTGTGTACATACATTACATTACTTATCCTGTAGTGATCCTGAGTTACATCCTGTATTATACTCCAGAGCTGCACTCACTATTCTGCTGGTGCAGTCACTGTGTACATACATTACATTACTTATCCTGTACTGATCCTGAGTTACATCCTGTATTATACTCCAGAGCTGCACTCACTATTCTGCTGGTGCAGTCACTGTGTACATACATTACATTACTTATCCTGTACTGATCCTGAGTTACATCCTGTATTATACTCCAGAGCTGCACTCACTATTCTGCTGGTGCAGTCACTGTGTACATACATTACATTACTTATCCTGTACTGATCCTGAGTTATATCCTGTATTATACTCCAGAGCTGCACTCACTATTCTGCTGGTACAGTCACTGTGTACATACATTACATTACTTATCCTGTACTGATCCTGAGTTACATCCTGTATTATACTCCAGAGCTGCGCTCACTATTCTGCTGGTACAGTCACTGTGTACATACATTACATTACTTATCCTGTACTGATCCTGAGTTACATCCTGTATTATACTCCAGAGCTGCGCTCACTATTCTGCTGGTGCAGTCACTGTGTACATACATTACATTACTTATCCTGTACTGATCCTGAGTTACATCCTGTATTATACTCCAGAGCTGCACTCACTATTCTGCTGGTACAGTCACTGTGTACATACATTACATTACTTATCCTGTACTGATCCTGAGTTACATCCTGTATTATACTCCAGAGCTGCGCTCACTATTCTGCTGGTACAGTCACTGTGTACATACATTACATTACTTATCCTGTACTGATCCTGAGTTACATCCTGTATTATACGCCAGAGCAGCACTCACTATTCTGCTGGTGCAGTCACTGTGTACATACATTACATTACTTATCCTGTACTGATCCTGAGTTACATCCTGTATTATACGCCAGAGCTGCACTCACTATTCTGCTGATGCAGTAACTGTGTACATACATTACATTACTTTATTTACTGTGCTTACTATTCTATATAACTATAGTAAAGAGTTGTGTCCATTACTCCATAAATCAGTTACAATAAATCACTATACTCAGTATTCCCTCCCCCAGTAGATGAATGGACTGATCCTACCACCCCTCCTCTCTATCTACAGTCCATACATCTGTATCTCTGTTTCTAGATCTTTCCATTATGATGACATTTTATAAAACTTTACAAAAAGATGAATTCTTATTCTAATTTCAAAGGAAATTTTGTAATTAGATTTGTCTTTGTATTTTGACCTTCGGGCCATTGCAATTATTCTCTGAATTCGTACAATAAACCTCTCTGGATGTGACTGAGCTTTCAATTTCTTTTATAATAGGAATCATTTGTATGAGTTTACGGGGCCGCTCTGCGGGGCCAGAAGTGATTTTTGGATTGGGGAAACTTTCTCTTAACTCTTCAGACTGAGGAGATGTCAGACACTGGGCATTCAGTTGACTCTTCCACCTTCTTTTTCTTCCTGGTCTCACCTAGGCCATAGTGGGCATGGCCACTCCTTGGCTTCTTCAGGGGCCACACATAATTTTGCATTTGCTTCCAATTAGTGACAATCACTTCCACGTTAAATCTCTGGGCCGTGTAGTTCCTGTGTGTCCTAGAAGTGTTTTCCTGCTATCTGTTCTCCTGTTATGACCTCCTGGATTCTTCTGGTCCACCATTATCGTGATCCTCAGTCATTCCTCACTACAGCTCTTCCAGCCCTGACCTGTCTGCTGTTTGAGTAGCCAACAGGTAACTTTTCTAGGGGTTGTAACCTGGGGGACTATGCAGAAAAAGTCAATATGTCCATTGGGATGTTGAGGAAGAATGTTAGTGCTTTCTTGGATGCTGAAGTCTACTTTTGGCCTGAGCCACGTATAGCATCATCATAGTTTTAAAGAGGAACCTGGAAAGTTTCACAGTTTGATAAAATTTTGCTATTAGAGATTACTACAGTCAATACCTTCATTAGGGAGGTCAAGGATGAATCCCGGACAGTATCGGACTGGCCCAGAAGAGTAGCAGAGGATCTTAGGTGGGCCCAAGCTCTAAGACAATAATGTTTCATCAGAAGACACCCATATGTGAAGGGTACCGTGGTTTATTTCATGTTACATGTTGGTCAACCTACATCATATTATTTGGTTGGCCCAAAGAACCTCAGTCCAGCACCAATACCAGGGCTCATTTAGACTTGTGCACCAAAGTTAAGGACTAGGCTTAACATATCAGGAGGTTCCATGACCTTGTTTGTGATGATTTTGGAGAGAAAGAACCCTGGGTACATTTACCCTGGCCATGGAAAAAGCAGAATAGGATAGATGGAGTTTGAGTCTCCTTCTCTAGGGCTACCATTTAACATGAGACTCAACAGTTCTGTTTAGTGGGACTGTCCTGTAAATCATACTACAATAAGGCTAGACTTATACATATTTATATAGGTGGTTTTAAGGGCTCAGCATGGGCAGAAAGAGGACAGGGCTTAAAATGTCCAATACACTAGCAGTCAACTGCTTGGAGGTATATCTCTCTGGTATGTATCCTGATTCATAGCAGGGGATCTATGGAGTCCATCACCTATTCCAAAGTGCAAATTCCCCATAATATAAAAGGGACTCCAACTGTATATCAACTGATAAAAATAAAAAATAGTCATATAGTCACTCTCTTATTCAATCTCCTGTTATTGTCATTGCTTCCCTCCTTACCCTTCCTCTTGGCTGGACATGTCTAGATACATACACACGTGGATAAAATTGTTGGTACCCCTCGTTTAATGAAAGAAAGACCCACAATGGTCACAGAAATAACTTGAATCTGACAAAAGTAAAAAAGTAATAATATATAAAAATTCTATGACAAGCCACAAAGCTTCTGGGAGAATGTCCTATGGACAGATGAGACAAAAATCAAAATTTTTTTGGCACATCAGCTCTATGTTCACAGACGGAAAAATGAAGCATCTCTTAAAAAGAACACTGTCCCTACTGTGAGACATGGAGGAGGCTCTGTTATGTTCTGGGGCTGTTTTGCTGCATCTGGCACAGGGTGTCTTGAATCTGTGCAGGGTACAATGAAATCTCAAGACTATCAAGGGATTTTAGAGAGAAATGTGCTACCCAGTGTCAGAAAGCTTGGTCTCAGTCGCAGGTCATGGGTCTTGCAACAGGATAATGACCCAAAACACACAGCTAAAAACCCCCAAGAATGGCTAAGAGGAAAACATTGGACTATTCTGAAGTGGCCTTCTATGAGCCCTGACCGAAATCCTATTGAGCATCTTTGGAAGGAGCTGAAACATGCCGTGTGGAAAAGGCACCCTTCAAACCCGAGACAACTGGAGCAGTTTGCTCATGAGGAGTGGCCAAAATACCTGCTGAGAGGTGCAGAAGTCTCATTGACAGTTACAGGAATCGTTTGATTGCAGGGATTGCCTCAAAAGGTTGTGCAACTAAATATTAAGTTAAGGGAACCATCATTTCTGTCCAGGCCTGTTTCATGGGTTTTCTTTTTAAAAACATTCTGTTGAAGCCTGGTTGGAAAGCAATGTCTGACTTTCATTTGTTCATTTTCATAGAATTTTTATATATTATTACTTTTGTCAGATTCCAGTTATTTCTGTGACCATTGTGGGTTTTTCTTTCATTAAACGAGGGAGGGGGACCAACAATTTTGTCCACGTGTGTATGTCTTGAGATGAGTAGCTTTTCAAGACAATATTGTTTTGTGATATTGTGTCACAGAGTGATGTCCTATAAGTGTCTGTCTGAGGACATCTAGTGGTTGTACATTGCAGCCTGTCAAGGGTTTTATCAGGTCCTGATATTGCATTGAATTGGTTTCATAAGATACTGAAGTCCTTATAGAAGGATAGGTCATCAGTATTTAATAAGTGGAGGCTCCACATCCAGGACCTCCACCGATCCCCTGGCTGAAGAGACCGCAGATCACCGATCACATATGGACTTATTCTATGGATAGGTCAATAAAAGTCCCAGAAAACCCCTTTAACCAATTTGAGATAAGTTCAAGGAAATGTGTCACCAAAAATTACCTATTCTTTAAATCAACTTTTTTATATTAAACATATTTTGTAAAAATTTTATTACATATATTGAATTTTTCACATTTTCTATATCACTATATTTCACAAAAGTACAATTTGCTGAAATTTTCACCCAGGCCACAAAGCCTTGTAATAGACACTTACCAATTCCGTAGGGCTTTTCTTTGCAGCAGTCACCTCATTTACATCACATACTGTATAGTGTTACAGAAGATAACACTTCTATAGATAGCAACACTGACTGGTGGGTATGTGACTATTTTTAGGCCTATGAAACAGCTACAGATGTTTTCTTAAAGGTCAAAAACTCCTATGCATTACATTACACATCCCTTCTTGCTTCTATCCCAGAATTTGCCGCCATTGGTACAACTACCATAAAATAAGCAAGCCCCCAATTTTCTATGACCACTGGAGTAATATGATATCATCCATACCCAGACATGATTTAACTGGCAAAAATTTGCTCCTCTAGCGTTTCGTTACTGGGAAAATTTCCTATGATGGAACTGTCCAGTTTTTGTCTGTAGGGTGCCCTGGCCCCATATGAACCTGTAACCTTGCTGTCTTCTCCTAGCCAATCTCCTGCACCTGTGGGCTATTTAAGTATCCTTCCAGCACAAGAAGATTCCTATTGAAAAGGTTCCTAGCCTTGTATTCTGGTCTCATGTGTTTTGTTTACTGAACTCTGGAACTGTGCTGCCTATCCTGACCTATACCTGGATACTAGACTATGAGCCTGTGCTGCCTGTCCTGATCTACATCTCAGTAGATTCTGAGCTAGTGCTGCCTACCCTGACTTGTACCTGAATACTGTAGCTGAAAACTCTGAAACTCTGAGTCTGTGCTGCCTGTTCTGACCTGCACCTGTATACTTGACTTTGAACCTATGCTGCCTGTCCTAACCTGCACCTGGGTACTGGACTCTGAGCCTGTGCTGCCTGTCCTGACCTGCGCCTGTATACTTGACTCTGAACCTGTGCTGCCTGTCCTAACCTGCACCTGGGTACTGGACTCTGAGCCTGTGCTGCCTGTCCTGACCTAGACCTGGGTACTGGACTCTGAGCCTGTGCTGCCTGTCCTGACCTGCGCCTGTATACTTGACTCTGAACCTGTGCTGCCTGTCCTGACCTGCACCTGGGTACTGGACTGGATATTGGATTCTGAGCCTGTGCTGGATACCCTGATCTACATCTCAATAACAGACTCTGAACCTGTGTTGCCTACCCTGACCTGCACCTGGATACTGGACTCTGAACCTATGCCACATGCCCTGCACCTGGATACTGGGTCCTGTACACACAGGAGGGAGCACATGGACAATGCCTTGAGGAGTAGCCCAAAGCCAAATCAGCTTAGTGAAACATCGCATCCACACCTGCTTCATTACGCAGTGATGTGGTTCTAACATGGAAATCCAGGTGTAAATGTACATAGATCTGTGGCTCCTGGGGGACTTGTAAACATAGTTTTGTAGCAAACAAGAAATAAACCATGCAGTTGCATTGGGTCCCTTGGAGAACCAGGTCAGTTGTCTTGAGAACTTGTGCAAGACTTTCCTTTACAAAATCACTGCTTTATCCAGACCAAGAATCATAACGGGGGCAGTTATCTTCTTTCGAAGTGTCCCCCCTTGCTTTTATGTATATCCAATGCTGACTATACTCAATCCATCCCACTGGGTAGCTGTATACAGTATCTTCTGATATATGATGTTTCCTGTAACAAACATTGTACAGTGTAGCAGATTCCTTTGCAGTCTTTGCCCCATGCTGTTACATTATGTCTGATGTTCAGCACTGCAGCATGCACACAGTAGGACATGAGACAATGCATATATATAGAAATAGAAGTGAATATGAAGCTTACTGTCTCTCCTGTAGGGCCGGGAGGACCCATGATGCCAGGTAATCCATCAGGTCCCTTAATAAATGACAGAAAATAAAGAAATTAGTGACAGAAATGGATATAAATGGAATCGTGGTGAGAGATATTAGTGGGGTGGCCCAAGGTAGGTGGGGGGGGAGGGTTCCCAGATGCAATGTAAGTCCGGACTATTAGCTGAAAACGGAGTCTTTGTCTCAAGAAAAGGAAAGGTTAACTATATGTCTGCATCAGGTTATCACCAGTAGCTGTAGATGTGACAGCCCACCGATTCTGGGTCAGTGCACAAACCCAACTGAAACGTCAAATAATACAGGAAAATGTCAAAAAAATTGCAAAATTTGAAGAATAAAACAAAATAAAGATTAAAAAAAAAAAAAAACTTACTGGGGGTCCTGAGTTACCCGGAGATCCAGTGAAGCCAGGCATTCCTGGAATACCCTGAAACAGGACAAGACAAAGTTCATGGTGACGTCATCAAACTTGGAAGAATATTACCATTTTGAGGAAACTTCCATCTGACCAATCCATTCTTAAAGGGGTTTTACAGAACTTATTTAATGATGGCCTATCCTTGGTAAGCAGTGAAGAGGCTGCAGTTCTCACCCGGCTTCTGCAGCCTCTTCAACCAGCTGATCATCGGGTGTCCCAGGCGTTACACCCCATCCAAACACATATTGATGACCTGTCTTTTACAGGGTTTTTCTGGGCTTTGTTGACTTTTTGATAATCATCAATATCAAATTGGTGGGGGTCTAAGATCCGGGACTCTCACCAATCTGCTTTTCTCAGAAGCCTCAAGTACTGGAGTATACAGTGTACAGAGTCTTAAGCAGAGGGCTCCATATACCGCATAGTGGCCATGCTGGAGTACCGCAGCTAAGCTAGGATAGGTCATCACTATTAAAAACCTGCAGAAACTCATGATGGCCATTCAGATCAATGGGTGGCCAGGTAATTCATGGATTTACAAAAGTGGGTCCCCAGTCAGGAGTTTCCTTATGTAAAGGGACTTTTCAAGTGTTATGTAGACCTCTAAGACCCCACATCTTTTAAAGGTTGTTCAGATGGAACATATGGCTGTCATAGAAGACTCTGTCCATAAACCTGGTATTCCCTGTCCGTCCATGTAAAACATATGAGGCCATCTAGAGCTTCCCTTGGCGATCACTGGGGGTTTCTGAAGTCGGACACATTTCAGTCCGATGATCACTGGGCTGGCTTCAGTATATAAAAGCTATCAGGATGAGGCGACCCCATTAATCCATAGATCTTGGGACTATGAGGAATGGAGGAAGATGGAAGATTTTGGAACATGGTGTAGATATTGGTTGTGAATTTTCTTTGGACAAGGGTTCCCAGCCAGTGATGTGGACTTGTCCTGTTTTGTAGTAATCAATAGTGGACAGGTATCTTCAGAAATATGTTCTGCAGCAGCTGAGGCATGCATTATAAGGGGTAACATGGCATACTAGCTATACAAGCCTTACGTTATGGACATTATCCAGCTAGTTTACCTGTTCACCTTTCGGTCCTGGTTCTCCCTCTGCTCCACGATCCCCCTTACTGCCCTGAAACACAGAATATAAGAAACGTGGGAATAAAGAAAAAAATGCATTCATCTAGCAGGATGCCTACAGAGACCACCATCTGGACAAGCCATTGTGAATGAACTGAAGCGCATACATGTAATATGTAGTATTAGGTGACATTCCCTTGACCAACCTCTTGGATCCTATATGTTATATATTCTTCTAGTTCTTTACAAGTATGGAGTTATTGGTTACTATGCTAAGCACAATCGACACATACATAACCCTGGACCCCAGCATCATACTCAGGGTGGACCAAGCAGTCAGAACTACTCTCTAATACAATATATTACATGTGTCCTCTCTTTCTATTCCTCTTGGCTGGACTTGTCCAGAAACGTGTCAAGATGATCAGCCTTTCAAGACAATGCTGTTTCGTGATATAAAGTGATATGCTATCTGTGTTTATGTGAAGCCACCCAGTGGTTGTGATGTGGAGTGCAGCCTGTCGAGGGAGCATGTCACAATATTGTATTGAATTGGATTCATTAGAAACTGGAGTCCTTAATTAAATTTGGGCTAGGTTAAGGGTGAACGTATCTTTATATGTAGATCAACAATGTTTTGTACCAAATGGAGGATTATTATTGCACATTCCTTATGGTGCACCATGTAGTTGCCAAAATATATAATAATACGGTGTCCAAATGCCCCTGCCCAATCATAAACTATGCAATTTTTGGGTGATAAGAACTTCAAAATCAGTGGTGCCCATTTAAACAGTGACAGGCGATATTCCCTGCACATGTCATATAGCAGTAAGGTCAGACTGGAGAAAAGGATGATGGGTAGAATAGATTAATGGAGCCTACACAGTAGAGGGACACGCTGGTAAATAATGTGTACTCAATAGTGGGTGGTGGGCATCAACAAGCTGCCCTAGCTAGGGCAACAAACTAAACATTTTCAGTGGGGAAAGGAATGCCTGGCCATGCCAATACCCAATGGAGGAAACTTACTAAGCAGAATGGGCCATAATTCTGGTCCACATTGCCCCAATATGTAAATTTCTGATTCCTATGAAAGTATTACTATATAGTGGAGGAGATTTATTGTCGTCATACACCAGAAAATTGACATAAAAAAGTCACAAACCTTAGATCTGAGACTTGCTAAATGCCATTAGTGCAAACACTTTGCACCAGTGGGGCATCTTGTAGCTACGAGCTGACATAAGTTTCAATCTTGGTGGACAGACTGTGGGACAATGCACTTAATTTACGACGAGACATGATTCTCGACTAAGACCGGCGTTGAAAATTCTGGTCTTGGTAAACCTGCCACAGAATCTTTCTTTGGATGTATGTTCATGTAGGGGTTGCCGCATGTGGCAAAACCTCATCCACATCGGCCTCCAACGTTTGTAAAATTTTACTGTATAATCTTGGGTTCATTTGCATTCGCATGAGGGCAGGATTTTGTCTGCTTGGGGCTACCTCTCCGTGAGAATGCATCCTAGCTCTTATGGTTTAGTCCCATGCCTGAACATACCCATATGGCTCCTTAAACTCAAAGGTTGTACAAAGTCATAAGACGTGACCCATGACATAGGATGAACAAATGGTCGTCAGTAATGTCCTTCAAAGGACTCTCAAACCACCATGCAATACTGTGTGCGCTCTACTGTAATCCATTAACACAAGGCTCTTGCAATCAAGGATGTTCGTCATTCAGGCGGCAAATATTAATCTGTCATTCGGAATAATTGCTGCATGTTCTTAATAATCCAACTCACCTTCATACCGTCCAAGCCTGTTGGCCCGGAAGGACCCGTGATGCCTGGTTCTCCCTGTAGAAGATAAATGAATGAACATCCGCGTGATATACAAAGGATAATGATGTGCAAGAATGTTCACAATGAAGATGTAATTAACTTTACAAATAATTGTCGTGTTTCTTCAGCCGCAACATGTCTCACTCGAACACTGAGGCTGAGGCTTTCTCGGAAATATTTTGCACTTTATTTGCACTCATCTTTGAAAGTGGACTCAGATTGAAGCCTTTGTTGGGCTTACCTTTTTGCCATCAACGCCATCCCGGCCTGGAGGACCACGAAGACCTTTATCACCTTTAACGCCTGGGATTCCTGGTAGTCCTGGTGGACCAGGTGGACAATCTCTGCACAGGTCCTTCAAAATTAGAGAAAAATCACTTGGTTATTAATGGTCCCATGGTGCCAAGAGTGTATGCAGGACAGAGGTAGCCCTGGTGGGATCTGTGGAAGGGTGAAGGTGGTACAAATGGCAGATATTAGTGGGGTGAATCTTATGGAGTGAGCACTCAAGGAGAATTTGACCAAAGGTTCCAACTGCCCATGTCTTCTTCAAGGAATCGGTGACCGAGCACCAAGATCTCCAGTCCAGAAAGTGAGATACAGTATGCTATACTCCTCAGTAGGGGAACTTGACTTTTTTCCTTAAAGGAAATGTGTTGGCAGTTTTTTCTAATTTTTTTTTTCTAACAGTAGATTTTTTATTCTATTTTCTGCACATGATTATGGGGGCGGCCATCTTGCCTAAACCTCTCCTGTGCTATGATAACAGCATTTACTGATATGCTTTACAGCACTCTCATGGCCACAGGCAACAATAGACCCACTGGGCTCATTCCATCTATTACATACATGAAAAATGTCAACTTTACCTTAACATAGACTTCCAAATCTGGGGATTTGATTAATGAGGCTGGACCCTAAAAAGGAGAAATGCAAAACACTACCTGTAAGTATGGAAGAACATCGATAGTATAAAATATATCCTCCATTTAATCTGGAATTTCATGTTTTCAGACTATAAAACATGCATAAATTGAAATAATCAAGAATTAATTATAAAACATTTGGATTAGTTTTAGATTTTCCTGGTGGTCTAGGGTAGTGGAGAGATGGTTTCATCTTCTCTGTTTATGTAAGATCTGGGATATCAGATGGATTAATTTCAGTATTTTTGATGATCTATAGTAGAGGAAAGCTTAATTTCAGGTTCCCTGGTAGTCTAGGATAGTGGGTAGATTAATTGAAGTTTAACAGGTGGACTATAGTACTCGAGGGGTGAACTATAGCCTCCCAGGTGGTCTACGGTAGTGGAGGAATTAAATACAGCTTCCCTGGTGGTCTAGAGTATTGTAGGGGTTAATTTTAGCATTGCTGATGATCTAGGCAGCAGAAGGATTACATTTAGCTTCCCTGATACTCTAGGGTAGTGGATGAATTCATTTTAGACATCCCTGGTGGCCTAGGGTATTGAAGGTATGATTTTTTTTTCCCTTTCTGATGGTTCAATGTAGTGGAGGAATTAATTATAGATTCTCTCTTGGTCTAGGATAGTGCATGGATTTAATTTTAGGTGATTTAGGAGGGTACTGGAAAGGTGAACTGTACACTCCGAGGTGGTCTAGGGTACTGTTGGGGTTAATTTTAACATCCCTGATGAAGAAGAAATTAGGATTAGGGATTAATTTGAGCTTCCTGAGTGGTCTAGGGCAGTGAATTAATTAACTTTGAACTTTGGCTTCCCTGGTGGTCTAGGGTGTTGGAGGTATATATTTTGCTCTCTTGTAACCTAAGATAGTGGAGGACCTAATTTCAGCTTCCCTGGTGGTCTGGGGGTAATAAAGGGATTCATTTCAGTTTTCGGTGGTCTAGGGTAGTGGAAGGTTTCATTTTTGCTTGCTTCTAGGATGGTGGATAGAAAGTTTGATACCAACTCTGCCTTTAGAGCTGCATTCACACTGCACAGCTGAAATCTTCCAACATTCCTTGCTGACTTAATGTATACACAGATTCTGTTTTCCAGGGAGTTACCTTCTAGGAAGGCTTTTTTTTTTGTTCACACAAGACTCTGTATTGTAATCTGCTCCAGGAAATGTTCACTTGTCAATCACATTACAGGGATTCAACTAGCTGGTAACAATCTGAGTCTGATCACAAGCTTGCTGACTGTTTCCCGTTACTGGTGATCACCTTCTCAAATTGTCAGAATTACATTATTTGCATATCAGGAAATGCAACACACATCATGTAAGTATGGGGGAAAGTAAGCAGTATGGATTATACTGAACACTTTAAGCTTCCCTGGTACTGGTGGAATTCATTTTAGCTTTCTGGATGGTCTAAGATGGTGGATGGAAAATTTTACCCCAAACCACCTTGTATTTAAGTTTAGAGCTGCATTTACACTGCATCTTCCTGCATTCCTTGCTGCTTCACAATCCTCTGTTACATATTACACCAGCATTGTATAGTAATCTGTGGCAGAAAATACTAACTCATCTATTACATTACAGGAGCTCATCTAACCTGGTAAAAATCTTACCACATACTTGCTGACGGTTTCCACCTACAGATTATCTCTTTTCTAAATTTCAAGCAGAAAATCTTGACTATGTATGTGATCTGTTGCTGCATATGGTAGACTGTTTACTCTCTGTATGGTTTCTACCTTGTAGCAGGCTGTGGCTTTTATGGTCTTGACTTATATTTTCCCATATCCAATACTATATGTTAAACTCCACCCCTTTAGTGATGTCAGTGTTCAGTTCAAGGGTGGACATGTGTATGTTACAACTAAGCTCCACCCACAATAGATAAAAATATTAGAGATTGTCCATGATGTATTCTGGGAGATAAGAAAAACCATATAATAAATTTCCAAATTCCAATATCCAAGCCCAATTTGACTGGTCTTCTACTGGAGGGCCATCAATACAATGTGTGGTCATTGCAGTGGTATACTGACGTACCGGGTCGCCCGGAGGTCCTCTCTCTCCCGGATTTCCTGGAAAACCCTGGAAAAGGAATAAGTAATAAGTGAATTAATTGCAGCTGATTTATTATTTATGACATCTTTGCTATGTAAATAGGAGATATCCGTATTAGTTTAAAGAGTTCCCGCCACCGGGGACTAAATGAAAATAACGCTTCCATATGTACACGGGCGCGGGAAGATTGTGCGCTGATATGAATACATTTGGAGATATTTCGGCTTTTTCCACCTAATTAGTCAAGTCCGTCTGTTTTTTGCTCTGAGCTTCTGCTTTAAAACCTAAGATGAAAGCGCGAGTGACAAGGTAATTCAGAGAGTCGATACGAGAAGAAAGGTCTGCGGGATACTATATTTAGCATTCCAGAGACGTTCTGTATAAGAAAATGATATTATTTCTGGCTTTTTCAGTATATTGATTGATCTTGAGAAATCAGACAATTATATACAATGTACACATAAGAGCACTCCAAAAACTGATCAATAGGAAAACGCCTTTGATACCTTAAAGGGTATGTGTCACCAAAACCCAGCATATCACCCCAGCCCTGCAGATAGATAGGTTAGTGTCACCAGACCCAGTATATCACCCCAGCCCTGCAGATAGATAGGTTAGTGTCACCAGAACCAGCATATCACCCCAGCCCTGCTGATAGGTAGGTTAGTGTCACCAGAACCAGCATACCACCCCAGCCCTGCAGATAGATAGGTTAGTGTCACCAGAACCAGCATATCACCCCAGCCCCGCAGATAGATAGGTTACTGTCACCAGAACCAGCATACCACCCCAGCCCTGCAGATAGGTTAGTGTCACCAGAACCAGCATATCACCCCAGCCCTGCAGATAGATAGGTTAGTGTCACCAGAACCAGCATATCACCCCAGTCCTGCAGATAGATAGGTTAGTGTCACCAGAACCAGCATATCCCCCCAGCCCTGCAGATAGATAGGTTAGTGCCACCAGACCCAGCATATCCCCCCCAGCCCTGCAGATAGATAGGTTAGTGTCACCAGAACCAGCATATCACCCCAGCCCTGCAGATAGATAGGTTAGTGTCACCAGAACCAGCATATCACCCCAGTCCTGCAGATAGATAGGTTAGTGTCACCAGAACCAGAATATCACCCCAGCCCTGCAGATAGATAGGTTAGTGTCACCAAAACCAGCATATCCCCCCAGCCCTGCAGATAGATAGGTTAGTGTCACCAGACCCCAGTATATCATCCCAGCCCTGCAGATAGATAGGTTAGTGTCACCAAAACCCAGCATATCACCCCAGCCCTGCAGATAGATAGGTTAGTGTCACCAGAACCAGCATATCACCCCAGTCCTGCAGATAGATAGGTTAGTGTCACCAGACCCAGCATATCACCCCAGCCCTGCAGATAGATAGGTTAGTGTCCCAAGACCCAGCATATCACCCCAGCCCTGCAGATAGATAGGTTAGTTTCACCAGAACCAGCATATCACCCCAGCCCTGCAGATAGATAGGTTAGTGTCACCAGAACCAGCATATCACCCCAGCCCTGCAGATAGATAGGTTAGTGTCACCAGAACCAGCATATCACCCCAGCCCTGCAGATAGATAGGTTAGGGTCACCTGAATCAAACTGTGTTCTTCCGTAATGAATCGCTGCCTCTGTTGCCGAAATATAGTTTTGTTGGTATGCAAATAAGATCTTTGGAGCATCAAGGGTGACGTAATTTCTTCAAAGGGGTGTGGTGACACACTCCCTTTAAGGTATTAAAGAAGTTTTCCTATTGATCAGTTATTGGAGTGTGCTTATGTGTACATTGTATATAATTGTCAAATTTCTCAAAATCGTAAGTAAAAAACTTACCTTATAAATATGCAACCTGGTGCTTCTGTTTCACATGTGTGATAACATTGGATCTTCCATAAAATATGAAGCTCTTAGGTTTTCACCCAGAGGCTGTGGCTGCGTCAAATGACTTATGTGCAGATGAGTTCCATTCAAGTGAGCTGCAATACTAAGTACAGCCACTATACAATGTATGGCGCTGTTCTTGGCATTCAGACATCCTAATCAATATGGTTCCCAGTTGGAGTTATTAGCCAATCGTTGGGGTTTTCATCAGTCATAGGCACGATGATCAGCTGATCGCTCGAGGAGGGTGGTTTGGGGAGGGGACATAATCGCTAAATACTGCTTATTTACACCCATTTTTGTTATCAATTTCATGTCATACAGAACAGTAAACACATCCATTACTTACATCTTGTCCAGGGGGACCTTGTGGACCTGTCGGGCCAGCAAGACCTCTGACACCCTGTGAAAAGTGAAAAGAATTGTGTTCATCACATTGTTTTTCATATCAACTTGATTTGTGCCAAAATTCCTAATGGTGTTCAATACATTCAATAGATCCTCTACATGACATAACATACCTGATGATGTCACCAGTGATGGTCAGGAATGGTTTAACAAAAGGGTTGCAATTTCATATAGGACCATAGGCTAGAAGGCCAATGGTGTACAGTATATAGGTCCTCTACATAATATATGGTACCTGGTGATGTCATTAGTAATGATCAGGAATGGTTTAGCAATAGGGTTCCAAATTCAGATAGGACCATAGACTTAAAGGCCAATGGTTTACAATATATAGGTCCACTAGATGGCATATGGTACCTGATGATGTCATCAGTGGGTAAGTTATGGACCCAAATTTAGCTTTGCTCCTGTGGTCTAGTTAACCTTCTATAGGATTACCCAATGTTACTTTCTATTTTGTAATCTATTTTTTACAACAATATTTTTATAGTATTTTTATTACATTTTGTAACTATAATTTAGAATATTTTGACAATATAATTTTATGTTTTCCATTTATATATTTTTTTTAAGAGTAAATGTCTATTTCAGATTTTGACAAAAGAAAAACAAATGACTTGGCTATGTAACAACCCAGAAAGTCGCTTCTCTTTAGAATGATTTTATATAATCCGGCAGACTCATAAAAATGACAATTTTCTCTTTGTTCAAGTGCGGCCATAAAGCAATCGCGTCTCCCATGGATTATAAATATAATTACGGGAGGCAATTACTACTGTGTAATGTTCTACATTTACTGCAGGACATGAAATTTCTTCTGCATTTAACTGAACAATTTTGTTTTGCAGATGACATTTTAAAAAATTAAAATAAAAAAATTAAGATCATAAAGTAAAACATATTAACACTTTGGAAGTCAAGTAGAGAAAGGTTTTGATCCACAAAAAAAAATATACAATGTATTTTGTAAGACAAATTTGTTAAATTATCCTTTTTCAAAAATGTTGTAGTTTTCTCCTAAAGGGGTTGTTCAGAATTAGGGAAAACATGGCTGCTTTGTTCCAAAAACAGCACCCTCCCTGTCCACAGGTTGTCTGTTGTACTGTAGCTCAGCCCTATTCTATTTAGTGACACTCAGCCGCAATACCTGACACAACCTATGGACAAGCGTGGCGCTGTTTTGCAAGAAAGAAGCCAATGTTTTTCTAGTCCTTTTGCATATTGAAATACAGACTTAGGGGACTGTCTTATGGGCCTATAGACACTCCATATGCCAAGAGGCGATAATTGAATCTCTTAGGCTCAATACGAAACCTGTAACAGTGCCCCCATCTATCATGCGCCATTTAGAACTGGTCTCCTCTTATGTGGCATGGGAGTCTTCAGTCTATATAAAGCCCCAGGGTCTGGGTATCACTGATGACTCGGTCCATGTGGAACCATGGTCTAGCTGTCACTGATGCTCTACTCCATCTTAACCTCCTGCCAATGCCAAGAATGAGATCACAATTGAAAAATACCTGTTCTCCTTTTTCACCATGAGGTCCTGTAGAGCCCTACAAACAAAAAGAGACATTGTAACATAGCTAGTATATAAAAGACACAAATCCAACCAAATTCTACAGCGTTGACCCAGAAGAAGTAAAAAAAAAAAATCCCAATATGATAGTTTCTAATTTTTTCACTTTAAGGGGAAAAAACTTCCTAATCTGAAAATCAGAAAAAAAAATCTTGAATAACCATCCAATCTCCAGCAATACGCAATATTGCAAATTTGTAGAACTTGCAATATTAGATGAATGAAAATTTTACCAAAATTTTTCAAATATGAAAAACAGCTCCGACACTGTTATCTCATCTAATAGAATGGTGAAGTATGAAAAGGTATTACATCCCATTACTTCAAGGCAAATCTAGAAAGAAGATCCTTCTTCTACTATAGTTGAGGTCGGTCTTTAAAAGTAATGAACAGGATTGAGTACTCTACCTTACAAATGGCCTAGAATGTAAATCTATAACCTACATCCCAACAAAAATGTTGACCTCATGAAAATAATATCCTTAGTGGTTAAATGTACAAATTAACTCTTCTCAAAATTGAGGAAAGCTATCTCTGTAGTGCCACCTATAGGTATATCAATGTCCTTCCCATTAGAGAGCCCTGAACCATAGCTAGGACTATCAGCCGAACCAGAGGCACCCATGTGTAGACAGCCTTTTTGGAGCTCCTCATCCATACTGAGTAGGATATGAACCATTACTCCCGAGCTTCATGGTACACGACATTTTACTCATCTAGACATTTTTCTTTGTGATTTTTTTTTTTGCTTTTACATACTAATAAAATATCTATATTAATACTTGGTCCATAAAGTCTTTATGAAAAACTGGACCAGCAAAAAATTCAATTTAGATTAAAATAATTTTGAAAAAGTGACTTACCGGAGTACCATCAATTCCTATACCTGGGGGTCCGCGGGAACCTGGCTGACCAGGCAGGCCTGGAGATCCTCTGTCTCCCTGTAAAGGTCAAACAATCTATCAACAGAACTGTTGCTACAGGTCATTGCCACCATTATCGTCTGGCCCAGAGTGATGTTCACATTCAGTTTCCCTGTGTTATATGCAACTCACTTGTCCAACCCGCCATATAGCTAAGCCCTATATCCCTACCATTCTAAGCAATGTAGTCAATAAAGGAGTTCTTCACTTCAGGTAATCCCTTTTTGCTAGAAGAGTCTGGAGATGATCGAAGCATTTTGTAACAAATTGGGCTCGTTATGAATTATCAAAAATGAGACTTTTGAGGTCCCTCAACAAAAAAATGTTATTATACTCTAGGATCTCTTCAGACCCCAGAATATAATAAGCAAAGACCCAGAGGAGGTGCAGAAAAATTGTAACTAGTCATACTTACCTTACCTTTCCTGGGCTTCCTTGTGGCATTTGTTAACCCAGAATTATGTAGTAGGATGTACATTTTAATGTTTTAGTTTGTCTCATATTACAATTAAAACTGAGAAATATGTAAAGAAATCTGCTACATGTCTTCAATTTCCTGTATATGGCTGCAAGACAACTGGCTGGAGCAGGAGACTTCTTCCTTGCCATGCCATGTAGTATGATAAAATATAATTTTACTCATCCTCCTTTACTAGTCCCTCATACCCCTCCTCAATGTCCTATGTATAGTTGCAAGACAACCGGCAGGAGCAGGAGATTCTTTCCTTACCATGTCTGTTGTAGGCATAAGTAGGTATAATTATGCCCCTCCCCTTTACTAGTCCCTCCTACACCTCCTCAATGTCCTGTATATGGCTGCAAGACAACTGGCAGGAGCAGGAGACTCCTTCCTTGTCATGGTGCGTAGTAAGACAAAATATAATTATCCTCATCCTTCTTTACTAGTCCTTCCTACACCTCCTCAATGTCCTATGTATAGCTGTAAGACAACTGGCTGGAGTAGGAGATTCTTTCCTTGCCATGCCTGTAGTACGACAAACATATAATTATGATAATTATGCCCCTCTCCTTTATTAGTCCCTCCTACATCTCTTCAATGTCCTGTATCTGGCAAGTCAAGTGACTGGAGATTGAGTCTCCTTCCTTGCCATTCCTTGTAATAGGACACAATATCATTATGCCCCTCCCTCTTTACAACCCCCTATAGTCAGCCATCAGCCAAAAATAGAGCAGATCGGGAGATTAACCCCTGTGTTACCTGCAGGATTTCTACAAGACTATGCCAGGATCCTGAAAACCGGCAAACCACAAGGACAACTATATTTCTTTCTTACTGTTATCATTCATCTCCTTTAAACAGACAATCCCTTTAAGAAGGTCTCACCTTGAGAGGCTAGACACATCGACCTCTCTGTGATATCTCACCCTACGTGGCTGGACTTCAGATTTTTTTTTTGGAGCAGGTTGGTAAATCTACACTTCGTGTTTTCCTGATGCATCTACCACAACGTTGCAGATCTTGCACGCCAGCGCCAGAATCTCTTAACAAAATGATTCGATTTTCAGAAAATGAACTTTTGGCATTAAAAAACACTGCGTAAAAGTTTAATTAGATTTCTGGTTCTCTTCTTTGACTCATTTAACCACATTTTGTCTCACTCAGCATAATGAAAGAGCAACGCTCCCCGCAGCTGAAGAAAGCCTGGCGGGCCGGAGATTACAAGGCAGCCAAAATGTCCTGGATATGGTCCACGAAATAATAGTCAGTCAATGGGCGGCCAGAATATCAACCAGCAGTGCGGAATTCGAGTCCCCATAAATAATAGTACCATATACTGTACATACTGTATGATCAGTCACTTGGGATGTTCTGCATGTTAAAGAGGTCGCCAACAGGACAGGATCATGAACTAAATTAGTGATCATGGGGCCCCATAGTCAATTTGGAATGGGGGCCCCCTCTATGAGAGGCAGGGGAAGACAGGCTAGAGAGGATGGAAAGCGAAAAAATGGTGAAGTAGGAGGAAGAGAAGTAGATGCGCAGGACTAGCCCCAAAAATAATTCCAATACCAGAAATGAATTCAGATCTTAGACTAGTCCCTAAATTAATTCGGATTCCAAACCAGATCCCAAAAATAATTCAGACCCCAAACCAGACCAGAAACTTATTTCAGACTTCCACTTAGATCCCAAAATTAATTCACACTCCAGACCCAGAACTAGGCTCCTTTTTCATACAGCAGAGACTTGTGCAAGAAAATCGGCGTTACCCGAATTCTGTGGGTCGGTACGATCATGGCGATACCAAATTTATACAGTTTATGTTATGCTTTAATACCTTTACAAAAATCTTCTGACATCTGTAACATTTTTATATTTTTGTAGTTGTAGTTTTATTTATACCATGTTAGGGACTGTCTGATGGTTTGATCACATTTTATACAATTTTTTGGGGGGGGAATTCCCATATTTTGATTTTTCTTTTCCATTTATGGTATGAGTTAAATATTTAGTTCCGGCACTTGGGGATATCTAACGTGTTTATATTTAATTAGTATCTGAATATTAACTTTTGTTAATTAATTTTGAGAAGTGATCTAGGAAAAAGGGATAATTTAAATTTATATATACAGTATATTATATTTTATGTTTTTTACATTTTTTAAATTTTATTTTTAGACCCCCTAGGGGACTTGAACCTTAGCAGGATTGATCACCCATACAATATACTGCAGTACTAGAATATTGTAAAATCCAGAGATTGCCGCCCTATGGGACACATCCGGGAGCAACCAATATGGCCGCTCTATGGATACTTCAGTTACAATTGAGCAAGGCATCTAAAGAATTAAATGTCCACCATCAGATGCCAGTGGAGACCCTTGGTTATGACGCCCGCTCAACTCCTGAGTGGGCGCCATGTCTAAAGTCACGAAATTTGCAGTGTTATTGTTAGGAAGGGGTTAAGTGAAGGTGTCTTTTATATCTTATCCGGGTTTGCCTTCTATTCCTAGTGATTTTAGAGCTATAAATACAGATTATTAGCTTAGTACAGGGGAATATTCTCCATCATTTTCTGATATGATCTATTAATATTATTATACTCTGCAGTTTCCTTGGTGATTTAGAAGTTATTAATATTTATTAATATTTTATTCCTTTTATTGTTCCATAAGGAAAATAAAAAATCCAGAACTGTAACTAAAAAAGAGAGCAAAAAATGTGAGAAGTGACGGAAAAGTCTCTGAAAAGACGGTTCATCCGCCCAAGCATCTTAAGAAAAGTCACTTTATGTAAATCTCCGAAACTCTTTCCCCAATGTGTAATATTTCAAAATCAGTAAAGCTTGAAAAACACTTAAAAAGAACAGATTGTTAGTCGTTTCGCTTCCATCCGATCAAAAACCTGCATTTTAATTTAAACTGAGAAGAAGGAAATTGGACTTTGGACGTGAAATGGGTTCGATTCTTGTGAAGTTCTTATTCATCGTCTTAGTTTTTCCAGATATCAATTCAAGGCAGGTTTATACGCGAAAGACGTACGGGCTGAGCGGATTAAAAGGAACACTAAACCTAGAAACCAATGAAAAATATACAGTACAACATATCTATAGGTCAGGGGGGCTTATCCGAGCTCCTAAAGAAGCTGCTATAGAGGTAACGCCCGGTTCACATCTGCGTTCAGGTTTCCGTTCGGGGAGTCCGCTTGGGGACCTCCCGAACGCAAACCTATATGCATAAAAAAGTGATTTACCTGGGAAAACCGCAGACCCCATAGAATATAACGGGGTCTGTGTGGTTTCCGCTCGGTTTCCGCACGAAGCAAGCGGAGAGGAAAGTGCTGCTTTTTTTATGCGTATAGGTTTCCGTTCGGAGGGTACCCAAGCGGACTCCCCGAACGGAAACCCAAACGCAGATGTGAACCGGGCCTAAGCCCATTCACAACCAGTCTCCATGTTGTGCAGGAAGGTGGGGCTTAATAAAAAGGAGGTTGGGCTCATTTTGTCTACTATCACCCAGGGGTATAACTAAAGGCTTGCAGAACCTGGTACAAAACTTCAGTTTGCCAATCCTCCACCCCCCGCATAACTTTTCCTGATTTTGTGAACTGCCCCACATATACACTAGTATTTATGCCGCCTTTTGTGCTGCACAGAATCCCTCCTTGACTGTATGCTGCTGCTAAAAGGTTAATTGTCTCCTTTCTGACAGTGGAAGGCTGCGTATCAAAAATCTTCACACTCCAGTGCACCAGAGGGTAGGGGGAATAAATTTACAATGCACAGACTGTTGGCCATCAAAGCAGATCAGAAAGAAGATCAAAGAAGTTTCTCCAGACCTAGTGTGGTGAGGGTGACCTGTGGACCCCGATGGCTCATGGGCCCAGTTAATATGTTGACCACTGCAACCCCTAGAACTGCTTCTGTTGCCCCATCTGCTATGACATCATGTGATGAGTCCTGTATCAATGTGAACAGGGAAGTAAACATTTTTGGGGTGACCACATCCCCTTTTGACAAATCCATATCCCTTTTTTGTGTGTGTCATTCATTCCTCTTTTTATGATGCAGACACATAATATGGGATACATCACATGATACCCACCATGCAACTGGACATGCTTCAATGAGAAGAGTGGAGTAAACATTTTTGGGGTGATCAGACTCCCTTTTGACAAAGCCAAACACCTTTCTATTTTTATGATGCAGACATGCAACGTGCCACTCTTCCCTATGACTGGCACATAATGTGGGAGCATTTGCCCACTGTTATGGGATTCCAGGAGGTCATCCCTTTTTTTCTGGGACCCTTTTGAATATTTTGGGAAAGTTGTGAAGTATAAATAATGCCCCCTTAGTGCCCCCACACAGTATAATGCCCCCTTATTGTACCACAATGTTCAAATGTGTAAAACATCAAAAACCCTTGAATTTTTTGGACCCTTCCAAGTGATGGAGGATTCCAAGCAGTTTGTGTTGAGCCTATGGAACATTATACACACAAGTCAGAAGAAATCCTCCGCCGCTTCTGATGGCCATGTAACTAAATACCATTTTAATGAAAGCCCCAGGGAGCAATTACGGAGAGAAATGACTGTATTGTACCAAACACTAATTACCCGAGTCTACATCTCTTCTTCTTCTCCTCACTTGTGTCAGTAGAATAAATCATCCGGTGACTTTCCGCATATATCGCACCTATTAATACTCCAGCCTGTGTCTCCCCTCCCTCCCATTCATTGCAATTTTCTTATATTTATCTCTGGCTGCTCCTGTTTTTTAAATGCAGCCGGCGGATGAAATCCTCCGGAGAGTCTTTGACCCGGGGGCACTTAACACGCGTCTTTTCTGAAGCTGCCTGGCGTCTTTGTCCTTGCATGGAATATAAGGAACTGAATTAACTACTTAAGACATGGACATGAATTTCAAGCAAGGTAATTTTCTTTAGGGAGGTTTTAGAGGAGAGGAAGGAAGGAAAAGTATTTATTTTATATTATCTTTAGGATAGAACATCAAAATCAGAGCATCGGGGGTCAGACACCCAAAACCCCCAACGATCAACTGATTGAAGAGGCCATGGTGCTCAGGTGAACCCTGTGGATTCTTCTGCCCTTGGTGGGAATTTGACAACCTGACAACACCCGACAACCCTCCCAATCAGCCATAACTCTCAGACAAACATCATGGCCGTTTGGTGGTCTTGTGGTTGTCATCTCAACCCCTTAAAACATCTATATGATGGGGATTCCCAGTATCGAGCCCCCACTAATATGACATTGATGTCCTATCCTACTAATAGGCCATACACCTTTTACAAGACAGAAAAATCTTAAAGGGGTATTCTTAAATATTTATTATCAATCCACTAGGTTATAAATGTTAGATTTTTGGGGACCTGACCACTAGGGAACCTAGTAAAGCTAGAACGGAGAGCCTTCCACCCAATGCCACATGCCCATGGCCAGAAGGAGATTAAATAGAGTGTATGGCACTGACAGAAACAGCCAAGTACTTGGCTTTTACAAGGTTTGGAGTACCCCTTTAGTGACTTTGGACTTTGGTGTTGACAAAGGCTTTTTAGAAGATGATGGATGGCTTGACAAACAAGTGGATCCAAGGATCAACCTTCTACAATAAGCTCAGATACAGTAACTAGGCTGAAGTTTTATTGTATAGAGGACATGTTGGGAGAAGACCTGACACATTGAAAAAGTCTGTTACATTTGGAAGGTTTGAAGAAAGATAAAAAGGATGATCGATAAGATGGATGGAGATGGCTACAGAAATCAAGAGCACATCATTAAGAAGTCTGAAGACCCAATCAGAGGACAGGACACACTGGAGAGACTCTGCCCATATGTTCACAAAAAGCCCAAAGTCAAGAAGTCGATACACACACCAGATCACACAACTATAGGTGCCCATACATATTAGAATAACATTGGCTCAAGCTACAGATTTCGGTGGGATGGGGCAACTATCTGATGTCTATGGATTTGTCCTAAGTCTCCCCAACAGATGACATGTGAGGAAAGAAGAGAGGGGCGTCTTGTATTCTACATGTTTTATCCCTTTTTTTCTCAGGGGAAATAAGTCACCAGTCAGTGTGTATGTGTATGGGGTGGCAGGAAGAATAGCCAAATGAGCATTCAGGCCATAGGTATTGAAGGTGGACAGCTACCTTGGCGGGCATCTCCAAGACATGATATTTATGGTCTAGGGCAGATCCACAACATTGGATCATTGGGGGGCTGAGTATATGAGCCAAAAGCAGGAGGCTCTGTATACTGTGCAATGGTCATCACGGACTGGGTCAGTACTAGAGATGGCTGAATTGGTTTGCAACGAACCGGATTCAACCTGAATATTCCAAATGGTTCAGTTTTTGTCATGACATTCAGGATGTCCCTGTCAGGTGACCTTGGGCACATGACATCACAGAAGAGTGCCAGATGCCATAAGGAGGTAGAAACAGAGCACCGGACGCTGTGAAGAAGCCCAAAAGAGGTAATGGAAGGTAAATATAATTTTTTTTTTTTTACTTTTGTCACCTTCCGATTCCAAACTGAAGCCGGGGATAGCTTCATCTGAACACAGTACAAAACAAGTCTTCAGAGGTTCACCCATCTTTAGTCAGTACACAGTGTACAAAGCCGTCTGCATCCAGGTCCATACACAGTGCAAAGAACAGCTGATCGGTGGGGGTGCCAGGTGTCGGACCATCAACCAATATTATATTGGTGACCTATTCTATCCATCAATACCAAGACTTGGAGAACCCCTTGATGACTGTAGCGTTGAGCCAGTTCGTGGCCATTAGATCCTACTTTGACACTGTAAATGTCAATTGATCTAACACAGAAGGACTAAGAGCGATGAACCACAACAAATCAAATACTGTGATAAGAATAAGGATAACATAATAATAAGAAAATCCTTGTTTTTATAAAAATATATAAGAATTAAAGGGCATCGATTGGGAAAATTTTCGATATGTCATAGTGACCCTGCTAGAATGAGAGGGAGGAACTGCTCAGATTAACTTTCTGCTTCTTCTGCTGTAAGAAACTATACCTGGCTGATCTTTGAGAAGCGGGGTTTATTTTTCTGATCTCTGAGAGGTGGGGTTTATTTTTCTGATCTCTGAGAGGCGGGGTTTATTTTTCTGATCTCTGAGAGGTGGGGTTTATTTGGCTGATCTCTGAGAAGCGGGGTTTATTTGGCTGATCTCTGAGAGGTGGGGTTTATTTGGCTTATCTCTGAGAGGCTGGGTTTATTTTTTTGATCTCTGAAAGGCGGGGTTTATTTTTCTGATCTCTGAGAGGCGGGGTTTATTTTTCTGATCTCTGAGAGGCGGGGTTTATTTGGCTGATCTCTGAGAGGCAGGGTTTATTTGGCTGATCTCTAGGGGCTTTATTTGACCGAAATCTGAGGGCTCAACTCTTTGAGGATAAGTCAAAAAACCCAGTTACACTGGAAGGGGCACAAAGTTATGCTGAACACTTCAGCCCCTTTGATCCACTTATACCACTATGACACATGACAGGTTTTCTCAGACAATAGATGTACCATGCTCTCATTCCTACAGGGCTGTCCTTCCTTACCTTTCCTCTTATCTGGATATGCCCAGGTGTGTGTATCATGTGATAGTAAGTATTTCAAGACAATACTGTTTTGTGATACTGTGTCACAAAGTGATATGCTATATGTGTCTCTGTGTGACCACCCAGTGGTCGTTTTGTGAATTGCAGCCTTTTAAGGTTTTGCTAGCATGTTATTATATTATATTGAATTGGTTTTAGGAGAGTTTGGAATCTGTAAATGAATTCAATCTAACGTTTGTGGTCACATCTGTACATTTGCAATAATAAACAAGATCAGCGCTGATGTTATTAGAGTCCAGAACATTCTTCTTATGGTACTTACCTTAGATCCAGGTTGTCCATGAGGGCCAGGAGATCCGCGTTCACCCTACACAAAACATTATAAAATATTTCAATGTGTTTTAATTTATCTAATTTAGTTATTTTACTGACAGTAAGTCTCGGGATAGGAAAGACGAGAAGTTTTCCTTCCCTGTATTGTTCGATACAAATTAACAAATAAAACAAAGAGTTTGCTGAATCAGCTCCGACCAATAGGAATCATCTCCATCAACTGGGACACTTTAAGTTAATCCCTCAATTTTTGTCCCCTGGGGACTACATTTTACTCATTTCCTAGCCCAGTTCTGATGCTGGGTTTTTGGGCTGGTCCCGACTCACGGTCATGTGATCGGAAGTAGCTTCCGCCACCCAAGTCAATCCGCCTCCTTCCCATGTTCACAAGTAGCTGCCAGACCCATAGTACAGGGGGTGCCAGTGAACATGGCGGACTCAGGAGCCAGATGGTAGTTCTGATCAGGTGATCATCAGACCTTCAGCACTGATAGAACCTGGCCCAGATATAGGTAAAATTTAGTCCCCGGACAGCCCCTCTAAGTAGACGGACTTTGCAGATAACCTTTTTCAGGTGTGCAGTCTTACAGGCCATACATATCTGCTAAGAATTCTGGGAAGAAATATGTAAATAAATTCAAGTTCATGGAATAAAGAACACCTCCTTTAGAGCTGCACTTTAGAAGCTAGCCAACCGGTATCCTGCTTCACACTGATGTGGGGCAATAACCCCAAAACACCTCTCTGCGGATGAGTCTCTATTCCTTTTGGAGGAGATATTCTGGTTTGTATTTAATCCCAGGTCATGTCACTACGTTTCTGGAAAACCAGGCATTGATCTATAGGGGGCTACCTCCGATAAGGTGGGGCTAGATGAAATTTCCCTTCTCCATGGAGGACTTATTTGTGTATTTCTTCCCTCAAATTTTGTTAAAGATGTAAAAGATGAGATAGTATCACATATTGTAGTATAAGACAGATACATGTCACTCAATGCAAATTTATGATATTTTCCTCAAAATAATACACATTAAACTGGAAAAAATTGTGATATTTATGGACATATCTTTTAGTGCACCACATTTCCTAAAGAACATTTCAAATAGATACAATGTAGCACTCATCTTATCATGGGCACATCTATAGATAAGGCAATGCAGGGAAGATACTAACAATGTCCTCAGATATCATGGGAAATAGACCATTAGAATCCGGTGGCCCTAGATGTCATGTAGACAATGATACTGTATGTGGACATAATGTTCTAGGTGCCTCTTTGTTGCCTTGTGTTAAATTCAATGTTCTAGACTAGGTTCACACGGAGGAATGTGGAGAGGAATTTAAGGTGGTCTTCTGTCTCAGATTCCTCTCCAAATTCCGGCCCTGTGGAAACCACAATAGAAAACCAAAGCAGAGCTTAGGGGTTTACTGGAGCCTCAGCATTTGCCTGAGACTTGCGTTTTGGGCTCTGTGGCTGCATCAACCATTGAATCCACGGCAAGACTGAAAAGGATGCCTTGTCCATCCAAGTGTCCATCACTTTCCAACTGGAATTTGGAGCTGACGTGGAACCCACCTTGAAATCAGCTCCAAATTCCTTTGTGTGAACAACCCCTAATAGGGTTTTTTGTGGTTCTGTAGAGTCAAATACCCAGCAAAAGATCAACAGTGAGTAGAGGAGGAAAATGTCAGATCGCAATGCTTACCCGTTCACCATCCTTGCTTCGACCTGGTAATCCAGGCAAACCGGCTAAACCAGCTTCTCCAGGTGGGCCGGGGGCTCCAGTTTTTCCTTCTCTGCCTGGTTCACCCTTAAAAAAAACACATAAAATATTTATCAGTCAGCATTATAGTGTAAATGTGATCTTACAATGTACTCTCTTAGTTACTCTCTTAGAAGAAAATGACTCTTTATATCACATCAAAATCTTCCCGTCATCTGGAACATAGAGTGACTATTTAAAGGGCTTGTCTGGGTTACAAATTCTATATACAAGGATGATATCAACAAATTATATGTTAATAGTGGAGGGTTTCCTATTTAGGACTATATTAGAGTGGAAATCATCTACAAATAGTGTGCCTGTGGAGAACCCGGCACCTACATGCGTTCCACCACATGGGAGCTGTGTAATTCTTCATTTCTCCAGTGGGGGCACTGCATGGAAATTGAGCACTTGCTACTCCACCTACGGGGGTTCAAGACACCATTGAATAACCATATTGTTGACATCCTTTCTAAGTGACCACTCACTTTAAGAATGGCCATATTGCCTACAGCTACCATTGTCTACATCTGCAAAAAAATGACTCAAATCAAAAATTTGCTTGTGATATTTTTGCACTTCTGTTGATCTCCTTTTTTGATCTTATTTTTGTAATTAAGCACCTGCCATTACATCGGCCTTGGCATACGCCATGAAATAGGCCATTTTGCGTCAGTCTTTGACCCGTCAGGCTTGTTCTTGACACATACACGTAACATCAGGCTCTCCGTTCCCAGTTCCCCTCCTGCTTTCCAGTATACAGATGGGGAGATTCGGCAGGCGTCATCTCATTTGATGAACTTTTCATTTTCAATTTCAGCAGAAATATCAGGAGAATGAGGAGACGGAGTACAGATGGAAACCTCCCGGCTCGCACCGTCTCTGCCTCCTGCACTGGTTACATTTACTGTTTCCTATAGTGCAGAGTAAATTACATCTATTCACCTTATCGCCCTTCTGTCCGTCTTTTCCTGGCAAGCCGGCGTCTCCTGGAATTCCCTTTAAAAAAAAAAAAAAAAAAAACATTATTATTTTCACTTCATCTGCAAACTGATAATAAATCTGGTGCATTTACATGTTCAAAGTAGAACTTCCTCTTATACTGCGGTTATTCTCAGAGCTGCCTGCGTTTTCGCTCTTGCACTTGGCAATATTCTGCTGTATATCTAAGCTCCACATCAGGCGTCCAAACAGCTTAAAGGATTTGGAAGAACCCATGGGGCGGTCAGAGGAGATGTAAAAAAACAAAACAAAAGCATACTCACCTGACCCGGCACTCCATTGTCCGGCACCAATGCCCTTTCTTTCTCATGCCGGGGCCACTTTGCCGGAAGCTCTAAGGGTCATGTGACCACCGAGACCAATCAATGGCTTCAGGGTCCAGTGACGTCACTCACATACGTGACCTGCTGAGGTCAATGATTGGTCTTAGTCGCCTGGTGAGCCTTGAGGCTTCCAGCAAAGCAGTTCCGGCATGAGACCAAAAGGGCACCGGCGGCAGATAATGGAGCCCCAGAGAATGGAGAGTATGCTTTTTTTTATGTTTGTTTAACATCTCCCCCAGCAATCCAAATCCTGGACGACCCCTTTAATTGTTCTCTCAGCCCTCACAATGTAGGAGAGAAAACATTGTGGACTCTTTTTTGTAATATTTGATTCCCTGAGCCTTGTGATGTTCCCCTAAGCCCTGCAGTAGACATAAGACTGGAAGGTTCCTTTCATGTACTTATTGTAATGCATGTATGGTGGATATCATCAAGGGGTTACAAGAGCCTTCTGGAGACTTGTAGAACATTTCAATGAGTCGATCCTAGAGATATAGATATAGAGATATAGTATGACTGAATATACCGAACCAACTATCTCCAATTATATAACAGCATTTCATAAATGAATAGTACAAGTGACTATAAGAAACTTTGTAATATAGCTTATTAAATAAATCTGTTCCATTCTCCACTCATCAGGCTGAGTTACTTTTTACATAGAGATCTATGGAGAGGGGAGGAGGGAGGAGGAAGGAGGATGGAAAAGACACACAAATAGCTGCAGTTGTTACACTCTGCTGCACTGTGAGTAAGGAGCTCTTCTGACACTGCTGTATGTTCAAAATAAGACTCTACCACTGCACAGACTGAGGCATTACATCACTAAACAGCCACCTCCTCCCCTCTCCCCTCTCCATAGACTTCTGTACATGAGGCTAAAGGTGTGTAAAGACAAGGAGGGGAGAGCAGTCTGATAAGTGGAGAATGCAATATATTTCTTCAATAAGATATATTACAAAATTTCTTATATTCGCCTGTACTAGGAGAAGTTCGATAAAGCGATGTGTAGCCCAATACTGACCTACAGCAATGAATCAGTCAGGCTGAAGCTGTGTAGACTTCAGAATCCACTTGCTGAGTTTACACCTGGTGTTTCACGCCTTTTAATTCCAAGAATTATGTCCTATATATATACATATATATATATATACACCTTCCATAACACTTCACTTAGTCTAAACATGCCCCAGCTTCATAGCGTGACCTCAATTCCAGCTCCGTCACGTAACATGTCTCGATGAAGCTCTTAATGTATGTAGCACACGCTGGTCATGGCCTCTCCTATACTATACAGGGCAGTTTGTGAATGTTTTTCAGCTTTCATTTAACAAAGTGGATTTATATTTAAAGGGACACTACATTTTTGATAGTACAAGGTAGTTATTGTAGTAGGTTAAAAATCTGTTATTGCTGATGTCTAGTACCTTAGACTGTGAGCACGATGTCACCAAAGGTTCTTGAAACTGTACCGACTTCTGCTGATTACATTGGGGAGGTAATGGCCACTTTTTGGACAAAGCCACACCCCCTATGGGCATGGTCATGTCCCCTTCATGGGTATGGCCATGCCTGATTTTTTCATGACCTCGGTACAAAATATGGCAACCACACCCACTTTTCTGACATGACCTGCACATAAAGTGCCTGAGTTACATCTAAAAAGACTCCGAACATTCCACCAGGACCAGGAGTTTTGCCAAGTCTTCTGGGAGGCACCCAAAAAAATTGTAGTGACCTCCTGGACTTCCATAAGAGTTGGCAAATATGGGGGCATGATGAGATGATTCTGAGAGAGGAGGGAACTGTAGGCAGTCTGTGAGAGAGGGGGCTATAGGAAGTAGATGTTGTGAATGGCAGAGGAGGCATTTTCGCAGAAGTAGGGCAGAGAAAAGGGGGCGAGACTTTGATGAATCTGAGGTCACATGGTAGCTCTCAATAGTATCGGCAGGAAGCAGAGAGAGATCCTCTTTTTGTACAGAAACCTATGCTAGAAAAAAAACAGGTCACACTTTGATCACGTGACTTATTGAAGAAGGTGGAAAGCAGGAAGAAGGACACTGTGAGGAGACAACTATAACTATTGAAGGGATGGTCCTTCAGACAATATATTGAGTTAAGAAAAAATTACTGGAGAGTCCCTTAAAATTATTGCAGATTTATAGAAATGTTATTGTTTAAAAACAATCAAAACTTTATGTTTTATATTTTTTGTATTTGGCTCATGTATAACAGTATAACTCTTACATGGATATTTTTATACATTTTTTTCTTCATCCAATCATTTCCTGTGTAATCGCAGTCTCCTATAAGATTAAGGCTAAGTTCACATCTACGCCGGAGTCACCAGCAAATGCCAAAAATTGGTGGAGAGAAAAGTCCTGCACATAGGACTTTTCTCTCTATGGCGGACCTTACGGACACCCGGCAAACACCATGATAGTTTATGGGGTCCGCAGGTAAACACAGTTTTAACGGTCCGGCTCTCCATCCTACGGGTTTCCCGGCAAACCTGAACGATGGAGACCTGTGCGCATATGTGAACCGAGCCTTAGAGATCAGATATCCCTTGTCCCCAGGAATGCAAGGTAACACCGCTAACCACTGAGCCACCGGGCTGCCCCTTAAGCATGACTGACTAGGAAATGTCACTATAGTAATAAAATAACTATAAAGAGACAAATAAGTATCGAATACAGAAATAAAAAAAAAAATATTGAAAAAAATTAAAGATAAAGAGGTTGTTCCAGCATATAATAGCATAGGCAACTGATTACTGGTGGTCTGACCTCTAGGACCCCCCGTGATCTAAAGAATGGGGACCCACAAGTTCCCCTAGGTGCACTCTCATGGCCGCCGCTCCATGCACTTCTATAGGACTGCTGGGAGGACAATCCGGCAGTAACATACTGCAGTCCGCTCATGTGGAATCCATCGCAGTTAATTTAATATGTACAGGGAGTTTTTGACATGTTAGAAATAGGTGAGAATACTTACCACGTTCCCGGGGAGTCCCCTGGTTCCAGGCTGACCTGCAAGGCCGGGTGGACCCTAAAGACGAAAAAAAGCTTCATGAAGTCCAATGTATAGGAGATGAGCGATACATGCAGAGCTGATGATATGATCAAAGAAAGAACCAGACAATAGATAAGCTCAAACCCTCATGTAGTCTGATGTGACATACAGTAGGTGAAGAGGAGGAGGTGACCCTATACAAGGTCCTCTGGGTGCTCTATGTGTGTATAACCCGCATCTCCATGTCTAGGCATCCAGGTCTATTTGACGTCTGAAACTACTCACATTGGTGCCATCCCCACAGTGTGATGGGTAAACCAACCTATCTGAGGTATATTATGCCCATTCATCTTGATGGTGTTAATCAGATTCTACAATATGAAGGACATGACGGGCAGACAACGATATCGCCAGCCCTAGTATAACCACATCACAGTCTGGAGTGTCTCAACCCAACTGGAAGTATCTGCCAGTCCATACTACAGACAGCCGGCAACCTATGCACAAGAATCGGTGAGGGCCCTGCAGATCGTGCTCAACCTTGTCATATAGGCTGTCAAGTGAAAGGAATTGTCCTAGATTAGAAAACAGCACCACAGATTTATGTTGGTCATGTCTGGTGTTGCAGTTCAGCTCCATTGACGTGAATGGAGCTGAACCCATGGACAGGTGCGGCGCTGTTTTGGAGAATTCACTGTAGCAATGGTTTGTGTAATCTTGGACCACCCTTCACTAGACATGGCCTTGGAGTTCCCCTTTATTATCCAGTAATCAAATATTTTTGGTTATCACAGTGATAAATAAGGAAATCTTAAGATATACTTACACTATCTCCCTTAGGTCCACGTTCTCCTTTGGCTCCTGCTTCACCCTTTGGACCCTGCATTAAATACATATAGAGATTGTGGTCAGTAGTATAATGGTGTCATCTAAGGTCAGGGCTGTCTGGATTATCATGATAAAGAAAAAAGCAACTGCGCACACGTTGACTCTGACGCTCCATTGTCATGTCTTCTACCTCAGTTCTAATGTGAAGGTATGTACAATATCTCATTAGGATAGCAAGTCAACACATTCTTCACCTTATATCCCATAAACCAAGAATGTACATTGCTTCTTATACACAGAATGGGGCATATACCATAAAGTCAGTCACTATGGCTGCCGTATTGGCTTCATGTTGGCATCTCAGCATAGACCCCTTCCTACTCATCCAATACAAAGTTAGAAGCTAAAGAAAGACAAAACCAGGACCTGTCTCCTCAAATGTCCATGCAGCATTGTGCCTGGCACCTGGGTAGCTCAATATGACTGACTGGGCATAACCGATGTGGACTTGGTCTGGATTCTGTGCACAGCTGGACCAACACTTTCTAACTAATGTGGAATGGAGCTAAAGTAGTCTCACATCTTCACATCCCATAGAACCTGGGAAATATCTCTATGGCACTGAGTAAACCCTTCAATGTTGTACTTCTTCTTTGACTTACATGTTATGGGGAGATTGGAAATTGACCACCTACGGTATTTTGACTTTCCTGTTGGATGGAGAGGAACACTGCCCTTCCATCTTGACCCTTATGTTGCTTGGAAAGCGTCATTGTCCTGCCTATTTCACTTCCATGTTGTTTATAAATGATCATTGTTCTTGCTCATTGCCTTCCATGCTAGGTGGGGATGGTTACTGCCCTTTCATCTTGATTCCCATGTTGGTGAGAAATAATCATTGTCCTTACTCATCCACTCCCGTGTTAGGTGAAAAGAGTCAATGCCTTTTTGCTTCTATGTATATAGTCATTTCAATTGACCTGTTATTTCCCTTTGATGTTAATGACCATCTTGGTTGGAAAAGATCATTGTCCTTGCACTTTGATTTCCATGTTGTTGTTGTATTTGTCCTTCTCCGTTGATTTTCATTAGATTTCTTTCCTTTTCTACTTAGACCTCCATGTTGTTTAGATATGGTCATTGCCTTCCATCTTGACTTCCATGTTGGTTAGAAATGGTCATCCCTCTTTCTCATTGACTTCTATGTTAGAAGGGAAGTTTCAATGGCTTTTTGCTTCTATTAGATGTTCAGTAGAACAGTTCTTGTCCTTACTTAATATCTATGTTGCTTGGAACAGATCGTTGTCATTTACTTTGACTTCTGTGTGGTTTAGAAAGGGTCATTGTCATCCTGCATTGACATTCATTTTGGTGGAAAGTGTTGGTCTTGCTTCTACCTGGACTTCCATGTTGCTTGGGAAGGGTCTCTGCCCTAAGTCTTTGACTTCCACATTGGGTGGGTTGGGTGGAGATGGTCATTGCTCTTCCACGGTGACTCCCATCTTGGTTACAATGGTCAATGTCCCTCCTTACTGACTAACATGGAAAGAGTCAATGCTTTTTGCTTCCATGTACATGATCAGTGGAACAATTATTGCCCTTTTTGATGTCCATGTCGGTTGGAAAGCATCATTGTCATTCCACTTTGACTTCCATGTTTTTTTAGAAAGGGTAATTGCCGTTCTACATTGACTTTCCCTTGGTTGTGGAGATTCGCTTTCCTTCTACCTTGACTTCCATGTTCAGTGGATAGGGTCACTGTCCTTCTGCTTCTCTGCTGGGTGGAAAGAGTCAATGGCCGTCCACGTTTACCTGCGCCCCACATGGAGAGGCAGTGACACACAATAATGTGGAGCTGGCACAATGCACCATTTATAGCTTTCTAGCAATCTTTGCTCTAGCTCGGTACGGAAAGCTCATTCACTCTTCTGCTGTGTCAGCTTGTCAAGTGATTTCAGTTAAATCCACCGTACACACTGACCCAAATGTTCAGCGAATACTGATCCTTACTGAACGCACAGTGCATGTGTGGCAGAGATCTGCTTCATAAGCAAGTGATTCCCCCCCTGACTTGGGGATCCAGCTCTCAGCCGCAGCACGGGGACATCACTTGTACCTGGATCCCTTGTATAACCCCTTCTCTGCTTATGTGGGTGCAGGACCACTGGTGGGCCATCATTGCCCTAGACCACTAGGTATACTTATGTTATCCCCTAGACCACCAGGGATCTTCACATTAACAGCCTAACCACCTAAAACCACCATACATACAGGAATTAACCCCCTCACTGTCCTGGACCCCTAGGCATGCTTATATGATACCCTTTACTGCAGGGGACCAGCCCCAGGTCCAGAATTGCCCTGCACACTAGGTATATTAGCTACAACGTCCTAAATATAGCTACTGACCACGTAACTGTGCTGCGGAATAGAGCGGAGAACATCCAGTCTGTACTCGGCACACACAGATACTCACCTCTGCTGCGTCATGTGAAAACCCTGAACCCCCTACTCTATGGAGACCATAGCAAATAGAAATGGAAACCTCGCGGTAATATAAGGGGCAGAGAAGCGAAGTGCACAGAACTGACAGCTCTGCAGCCTTTATTGCCAATGACTTATTCATTAATGTTCCCAGAGACCGTCACGAGCCACTTAGAGGGATAAGACCTTGCTATAGAGTGGCTTCACGGACAGCTGCGGGTACACAATGTGATGCAGGACAACTTTTGTCAATTTAATTTTTCCAATAAGGAGCAAAGGAAAAGTGTGACCATATTATGGCATATTTAAAGGGGAACTGTCCACGGCTCCAATCTCTTGCTTTGTATCCAGGTCATGGTGTACTATTGAAGGACATCAGGATCTTGCAGAGTCCTATTCTCAGGGGAGAGGGTAAGATTTTTCAGGTCCCATATTGGTTTTGCACTGTTTTGGATTACCTATAACTAGGTAGCAGTTACCCAGGCATGATGAGAGTTGTAGTCTTACAACAGTCACCGGCTGCAGGTCACATACTGCTGAGCCTAGTTAATCTATACAAAACTCATTACATCATCCATAGGCGTACCTGTGGCCCTAACGGTCCGATGGGGCCCACATCTCCGGTCAGTCCTTGAAGTCCCTGAAACAAATTGCAAAGGAAATTTAATCTAACATAAAGAGACGCCGATGTAGTATACAGTATTATTACACACAGCATATACACAGTAGGTGGATGCTGGGTGCTGTAGTACTCTGAGTCACCACTAGAGGTACTACGTGGTATTATGAATGTACTATATGACGATATACAGGCAGTGTCTGGGCTCTACGTGGTAATATCTACAGATGCATCTCAATAAATTACAATATCTTTGAAACGTTTATTTCTTTCAGTAAGTAAATTAATAAAGTGACCTCCTATATTTTCTAGGTTCTTTACACACAGAGTCTTCTATTTCAAGTGTTTTATTTCTGTAAATGTTGATTATGGATTACAGGGAATGAAAACCCAAATCTAAGAAAATTAGAATATTGTAAGTTCAGTTCAGTCTTGTAAATTCAGTGTCACCTGCCAAGGTTTCCTAAGCCTATAAATGGTCCCTCAGTCTGGTTCAGTAGGACACAAAATCATGGAAGACGCTGATTATGGATTGTATTACTGAATCACTGAAATGAATGAACGTTTCACAGATATTCTCATTTATTGAGCTGCACCTGAATGTACTATATGATGATGTATGTTGTGTCACTCACAGATTCTCCAGGGTTTCCTGGTTCTCCCTTTTCTCCTTTCTCACCAGGAAGTCCCTAAAAGCAGAAAAATATCTCCATAACTGTATGTTATTAATCATAGATAGAAGGCTACATATATAGAGTAGATAGATAGATAGATAGATAGATAGATATGAGATAGATAGATAGATAGATAGATATGAGATAGATAGATAGATATGAGATAGATATGAGATAGATAGATATGAGATAGATAGATAGATAGATAGATAGATAGATAGATATGAGATAGATAGATATGAGATAGATAGATATGAGATAGATAGATATGAGATAGATAGATATGAGATAGATAGATAGATAGATAGATAGATAGATGGATGGATAGATAGATATGAGATAGATAGATATGAGATAGATAGATAGATAGATAGATAGATATAGATAGATATGAGACAGATAGATAGATAGATAGATATGGGATAGATAGATAGATAGATAGATAGATAGATATGAGATAGATAGATATGAGATAGATAGATAGATATGAGATAGATAGATAGATAGATATGAAATAGATAGATAGATAGATATGAGATAGATAGATAGATAGATATGAGATAGATAGATAGATATGAGATAGATAGATAGATATGGGATAGATAGATAGATAGATATGAGATAGATAGATATGAGATAGATAGATAGATAGATAGATAGATAGATAGATAGATATGAAATAGATAGATAGATAGATATGAGATAGATAGATAGATAGATATGAGATAGATAGATAGATAGATAGATAGATAGGAGATAGATAGATAGATAGATAGATAGATGGATAGATAGATATGAGATAGATAGATATGAGATAGATAGATAGATAGATAGATAGATAGATAGATATGAGATAGATAGATAGATAGATAGATAGGAGATAGATAGATAGATATGAGATAGATAGGAGATAGATAGATATGAGATAGATAGATAGATAGATATGAGATATATAGATAGATATGAGATAGATAGATAGATATGAGATAGATAGATAGATAGATAGATATGAGATAGATATGAGATAGATAGATATGAGATAGATAGATAGATAGATAGATATGAGATAGATAGATAGATATGAGATAGATAGATAGATATGAGATAGATAGATAGATAGATAGATAGATGGATGGATAGATAGATATGAGATAGATAGATAGATAGATAGATAGATATAGATAGATATGAGACAGATAGATAGATAGATAGATATGGGATAGATAGATAGATAGATAGATAGATAGATAGATATGAGATAGATAGATATGAGATAGATAGATAGATATGAGATAGATAGATAGATAGATATGAAATAGATAGATAGATAGATATGAGATAGATAGATAGATAGATATGAGATAGATAGATAGATATGAGATAGATAGATAGATATGGGATAGATAGATAGATAGATATGAGATAGATAGATATGAGATAGATAGATAGATAGATAGATAGATAGATATGAAATAGATAGATAGATAGATATGAGATAGATAGATAGATAGATATGAGATAGATAGATAGATAGATAGATAGATAGATAGATAGGAGATAGATAGATAGATAGATAGATAGATAGATAGATGGATAGATAGATATGAGATAGATAGATATGAGATAGATAGATAGATAGATAGATATGAGATAGATAGATATGAGATAGATAGATAGATAGATAGATATGACGATAGATAGATAGATAGATAGATATGAAATAGATAGATATGAAATAGATAGATATTATTATTTATTTATTTATTATGCTTACTTATATAGCGCCATCATATACCTCAGCGCTTTCATAGACATTGTCAGTCACTGTCCCATATAGGACTCACAATCTACATTCCCTATCAAGATTTCTTTGGAGTGTAGGAGGAAATAGGAGCACCCAAAGGAAACCCACCAAACACAGGGAGAACATAAATACTCCTTGCAGATGTTGTCCTTGGCTGGATACAAACCACTGAGCGACCCTGCTGAGATAGATCTCAGGTTACTACAGCTGTCAGACATACAGGAGATGAATCCTCCATCCATGTTCTCTTATGATTGCTACACTAATGATTTTAGAGTTAGTTATTTATAGGTATAGAAGTATTCTTGCCATCTAGTGGTAGAAAGGAGGAATTACAGGAACTATTTTTGAAATAGCGATATATAGAGAGAGAGAGGGAGAGAGAGAGTATGAGACATATAAAAGTATAAAAAAGAAAGAAAGATGTATAGAATATAATATAGACAGACAGAGAGATAGAGTGGACATACAGACAGACAAAACAGATATGAGATAGATAGATAGATAGATATGAGATAGATAGATGGATAGATATGAGATAGATAGATAGATAGATAGATAGATAGATAGATAGATAGATATGAGATAGATAGATATGAGATAGATAGATAGATAGATATGAGATAGATAGATAGATAGGAGATAGATATGAGATAGATAGATATGAGATAGATAGATAGATAGATAGATAGGAGATAGATAGATAGATATGAGATAGATAGGAGATAGATAGATATGAGATAGATAGATATGAGATATATAGATAGATATGAGATAGATAGATATGAGATAGATAGATAGATATGAGATAGATAGATAGATAGATAGATATGAGATAGATATGAGATAGATAGATATGAGATAGATAGATAGATAGATAGATATGAGATAGATAGATAGATATGAGATAGATAGATAGATATGAGATAGATAGATAGATAGATATGAGATAGATAGATAGATAGATAGATAGATAGATAGATATGAGATAGATAGATAGATAGATATGAGATAGATAGATAGATAGATAGATAGATATGAGATAGATAGATATATAGATAGATAGATAGATAGATAGATAGATAGATAGGAGATAGATAGATAGATAGATAGATAGGAGATAGATAGATAGATAGATAGATAGATAGGAGATACTGTAGACACAGTAGGACCCCAATAATCCTGGCTGATGTGGTGAAGCTGACTGTTGTTTACCGCCATCTCCTCACATACAGTCAGTATTATGTCACTATCAGGCGGCCGCCTCGCTGTACTGGTGACACAATGGTTGCCTCAGCAACGACCGCCCAGGTTATCACTGCTGTAGGTAAATATAGTAACCTTGTATTTCCTACTGACAGATGTAGCAGAGCTGAGATTGTCATGTGGAACCCAAGTACCCTTAGATCAGTATGTATGGTCTGGGAATTTACATAGGACTGCCTTTAACCCTGAAGCAATGACCAGTCTGAGCTCTGCTACATCTGTGTAGTTACCAGGTAGTGTTCATGATACTTACGGGGGCTCCGGGCTCTCCGACCACAGTCTCTGTCTGGAAGGAAAGACATATGTTAGCTTCTAGCAATATGAACAAGAGGTATGGAGGGTAAAGGGTTAATAATATAGTAAGGTGGGGTCTGTGATGTCACTACACTGGGGATCTGCGTGTGATACAGATATAGAGGATGTTACATAAAATCATCCTGTGTGACATAGGTAGATGGGTAATATATCTGTACAGTGACCAGTTCTATTTTTTTCTGACACACAGCTCCAAACCCTCTGCATAGACATAGAGCAGAGTGATAGCCCTGCCTGCTTTCACCACTAGAGGGAGCTCAGGAGCTTAGTGCATACTGGTCATACAATACCCTTCTATCTGTGTCTCTGAGATTATACGCTGTCAGGGGTCAGACAGCAGTGGGCCCCCATGTAAGAATAGGGGCCCCTGTAGTCGCCCAGCCTGTAAACCCCAAGTATGGCCAAACACAAGGATTTTGGGGTTTTCTACGCACGCTATAATAATAGGGAGAGGTCCAGGGGCAGAGGTAGCAGTCACTACTGGGCCTTGAACCCTGATGGGGCCCAAATGTCCGTCTCTCACATAACATATACCACGGGCACAAGTGGCACAACGTAGGGCCCCTGAACAAGTTTGGTTCAAACCAAAATTTGCGGGCGAACCTCATGAATTTTTGCAAGATGATCTTGTTTGCACATCATCAGCTTGAAATTGGTCAAAGACTCTTAATTTCTCATAAAACCAATTCAATGTAATAATGCAAGTAGCTAGTAACATCCTAGAGACTGCAATGCACAATACAACCACTAGGTGGCAGTCCGTGCACACAAATAGGATAGACCTCTCATGACACAATATCACAAAATCAGGTTTTGTGAAAAGCTGCTGATCTCATGTCATATATATATATATATATATATATATATATCAGTCATGAGAAAAGGTAAGGGTGGACACATCTGTATATTATACTGACATATAATACAGGTATACAGGAGATGTGGTTACTGCTGTTACTTACCGCTCCGGTTGTCCCGGGGATACCAGGAGGACCAACGGAACCCTAAGGAACAAAGAGTGGGTAAAGATATAGAAAATAAAGAAAAATATAGGGCACAAAAAGCTTTATATTATTCCCATCATAGACACTTTTATACTCTGGCGCCGCTGATCTCCTCCGATCCTCACCCCTGACTACTGCCTCATGTATGTGATGTGTGACAGGTCGTATATGCTGACAACTCCTTAATCTCTGCCCATATCATCACATCCAGTAGGGAGCAAGTGGCAGGAAGGGTGGAGAGCAGCGGCGCCACAACAAAGAGGAAGAACATTTATTTACAGGCAAAACAATTGAAATGAAATATCTATTTGTCAGCACCTAAAATAGAAACCTTTGTAGAAGAACTGGGACTCTTTAACTTCTGGATTTACCAATATCCAGTAAAGGGGTGGGGCTTGTTTAAGGGGCAGGGCTTGGCTTAAAGCAGAACTGGATCAAGAAAGAGGTGGCTATTATCTGCCTGCCCCGATACTATGCCCGACAGTCCTATGTAAATACCTTGTCTCCTCTGTCTCCCTTAGGTCCTAATGGTCCGACAATTCCTTGTTCTCCCTGTAAAAAGAAAATGTATCAACTTTACTGGAAAGAAAGAGAAAAAAATGATCTGTAACAATTTTCTGTTATTTATTTTTAGACTGTAGCTATATGGAGACCTATGCAGCAGTCTATAAGAATGCGCAGCACTCTATAGGAATATGCAACACTCTATAGGAATATAAAGCACTCTATAGGAATATGCAACACTCTATAGGAATATGCAACACTCTATAAGAATATGCTGCATTCTATAGGAATATGCAGCACTCTATAGGAATATGAAGCACTTTATAGGAATATGCAGCACTCTATAACAATATGCAGCACTCTATAGAAATATGCAGCACTCTATAGGAATATGCAGCACTTTATAGGAATATGCAGCACTCTATAACAATATGCAGCACTCTATAACAATATGCAGCACTCTATAGGAATATACATCACTCTATAGGAATATGCAGCACTCGATAGGAATATGCAACACTCTATAGGAATATAAAGCACTCTATAGGACTATGCGGCACTCTATAGGAATATGCAGCACTCTATAAGAATATGCTGCACTCTATAGGAATATGCAGCACTCTATAGGAATATGCAGCACTTTATAGGAACATGCAGCACTCTATAGGAATATGCAGCACTCTATAACAATATGCAGCACTCTATAGGAATATACATCACTCTATAGGAATATGCAGCACTCGATAGGAATATGCAGCACTCTATAACAATATGCAGCACTCTATAGGAATATGCAGCACGCTATAACAATATGCAGCACTTTATAGGAATATACAGCACTCTAACTATATGCAGCACTCTATAGGAATATGCAGCACTCTATAAGAATATGCTGCACTCTATAGGAATATGCAGCACTCTATAGGAATATGCAGCACTGTATAGGAATATGCAGCACTCCATAGGAATATGCAGCACTCTATAAGAATATGCTGAACTCTAAAGGAATATGCAACACTATAGGAATCTGCAGCACTCTATAGGAATATGCAGCACTCTATAACAATATGCAGCACTCTATAGGAATATACAGCACTCTATAGGAATATACAGCACTCTAACTATATGCAGCACTCTATAGGAATATGCAGCACTTTATAGGAATTTGCAGCACTCTATAACAATATGCAGCACTCTATAGGAATATACAGCACTCTATATGCAGCACGCTATAGGAATATGCAGCACTCTATAAGAATATGCTGCACTCTACAGGAATATGCAGCACTCTATAGGAATATGCAGCACTCTATAGGAATATGCAGCACTTTATAGGAATATGCAGCACTCGATAGGAATATGCAGCACTCTATAGGAATATGCTGCACTCTATAACAATATGCAGCACTCTATAGGAATATACAGCACTCTAACTATATGCAGCACTCTATAGAAATATGCAGCACTCTATAGGAATATGCAGCACTCTATAGGAATATGCAGCACTCTATAAGAATATACTGCACTCTACAGGAATATGCAGCACTGTATAGGAATATGCAGCACTTTATAGGAATATGCAGCACTCTATAGGAATATGCAGCACTCTATAACAATATGCTGTACTCTATACGAATATGCAACACTCTATAGGAATATGCAACACTCTATAGGAATATACAACACTCTATAGGAATATACAACACTCTAACAATATGCAGCACTCTATAGGAATATGCAACACTCTATAGGAATATGCAGCAATCTATAGGAATATGCAACACTCTGTAGGAATAAGCAGCACTCTATAGGAATATGCAACACTCTATAGGAATATGCAGCACTCTATAGGAATATGCAGCACTCGATAGGAATATGCAACACTCTATAGGAATACAAAGCACTCTATAGGACTATGCGGCACTCTATAGGAATATGCAGCACTCTATAGGAATATGCAGCAGTCTATAGGAATATGCAGCACTCTATAGGAATATGCAGCACTCTATAAGAATATGCTGCACTCTATAGGAATATGCAACACTCTATAGGAATATGCAGCACTCTATAGGAATATGCAGCACTTTATAGGAATATGCAGCAATCTATAACAATATCCAGCACTCTATAGGAATATACAGCACTAACTATATGCAGCACTCTATAGGAATATGCAGCACGCTATAGGAATATGCAGCACTCTATAAGAATATACTGCACTCTACAGGAATATGCAGCACTCTATAGGAATATGCAGCACTTTATAGGAATATGCAGCAATCTATAACAATATGCAGCACTCTATAGGAATATACAGCACTCTAACTATATGCAGCACTCTATAGGAATATGCAGCACTCTATAGGAATATGCAACACTCTATAGGAATATGCTGCACTCGATAGGAATATGCAGCACTCTATAGGAATATGCAGCACTCTATAGGAATATGCAGCACTCGATAGGAATATGCAACACTCTATAGGAATATGCAGCACTCTATAGGACTATGCGGCACTCTATAGGAATATGCAGCACTCTATAGGAATATGCAGCACTCTATAGGACTATGCGGCACTCTATAGGAATATGCAGCACTCTATAAGAATATGCTGCACTCTATAGGAATATGCAGCACTCTATAGGAATATGCAGCACTTTATAGGAATATGCAGAACTCTATAGGAATATGCAGCACTTTATAGGAATATGCAGCACTCTATAGGAATATGCAGCACTCTATAACAATATGGTGCACTCTATAGGAATATGCAGCACTCTATAAGGATATGAAGCACTCTATAACAATATGCTGTACTCTATAGGAATATGCAGCATTCTAACTATATGCAGCACTCTATAACAATATACAGCACTCTATAACAATATACAGCACTCTAGGAATATGCAGCACTGTATAGGAATATGCAGCACTCTAACAATATGCAGCACTCTATAAATATACAGCACTCTAGGAATATGCAGCACTCTATAGGAATATGCAACACTCTATAGGAATATGCAGCACTCTATAAGAATATACTGCACTCTACAGGAATATGCTGTACTCTATAGGAATATGCAACACTCTATAGGAATATGCAACACTCTATAGGAATATGCAACACTCTAACAATATGCAGCACTCTATAGGAATATGCAACACTCTATAGGAATAATGCAAAACTCTATAGGAATATGCAACACTCTATAGGAATAAGCAGCACTCTATAGGAATATGCAGCACTCTATAGGAATATGCAACACTCTATAGGAATATGCTGCACTCGATAGGAATATGCAGCACTCTATAGGAATACGCAGCACTCTATAGGAATATGCAGCACTCGATAGGAATATGCAACACTCTATAGGAATATGCAGCACTTTATAGGAATATGCAACACTCTATAGGAATATGCTGCACTCGATAGGAATATGCAGCACTCTATAGGAATATGCAGCACTCTATAGGAATATGCAGCACTCGATAGGAATATGCAACACTCTATAGGAATATAAAGCACTCTATAGGACTATGCGGCACTCTATAGGAATATGCAGCACTCTATAAGAATATGCTGCACTCTATAGGAATATGCAGCACTCTATAGGAATATGCAGCACTTTATAGGAATATGCAGCACTCTATAGGAATATGCAGCACTCTATAACAATATGCAGCACTCTATAGGAATATACAGCACTCTATAGGAATATGCAGCACTCGATAGGAATATGCAACACTCTATAGGAATATAAAGCACTCTATAGGACTATGAGGCACTCTATAAGAATATGCAGCACTCTATAAGAATATGCTGTACTCTATAGGAATATGCAGCACTCTATAACAATATGCAGCACTCTATAGGAATATGCAGCACGCTATAACAATATGCAGCACTTTATAGGAATATACAGCACTCTAACTATATGCAGCACTCTATAGGAATATGCAGCACTCTATAAGAATATGCTGCACTCTATAGGAATATGCAGCACTCTATAGGAATATGCAGCACTTTATAGGAATATGCAGCACTCTTTAGGAATATGCAGCACTTTATAGGAATATGCAGCACTCTATAGGAATATGCAGCACTCTATAGGAATATGCAGCACTTTATAGGAATATGCAGCACTCTATAACAATATGGTGCACTCTATAGGAATATGCAGCACTCTATAAGAATATGAAGCACTCTATAACAATATGCTGTACTCTATAGGAATATGCAGCATTCTAACTATATGCAGCACTCTATAAATATACAGCACTCTAGGAATATGCAGCATTCTATAGAAATATGCAACACTCTATAGGAATATGCAACACTCTAACAATATGCAGCACTCTATAGGAATATGCAACACTCTATAGGAATATGCAACACTTTATAGGAATATGCAGCACTCTATAGGAATAAGCAGCACTCTATAGGAATATGCAGCACTCTATAGGAATATGCAACACTCTATAGGAATATGCTGCACTCGATAGGAATATGCAGCACTCTATAGGAATATGCAGCACTCTATAGGAATATGCAGCACTCGATAGGAATATGCAACACTCTATAGGAATATGCAGCACTTTATAGGAATATGCAACACTCTATAGGAATATGCTGCACTCTAACAATATGCAGCACTCTATAGGAATATGCAACACTCTATAGGAATATGCAACACTTTATAGGAATATGCAGCACTCTATAGGAATAAGCAGCACTCTATAGGAATATGCAGCACTCTATAGGAATATGCAACACTCTATAGGAATATGCTGCACTCGATAGGAATATGCAGCACTCTATAGGAATATGCAGCACTCTATAGGAATATGCAGCACTCGATAGGAATATGCAACACTCTATAGGAATATAAAGCACTCTATAGGACTATGCGGCACTCTATAAGAATATGCAGCACTCTATAGGAACGCCTATGCTGCACTCTATAGGAATATGCAGCACTCTATAACAATATGCAGCACTCTATAGGAATATGCAGCACGCTATAACAATATGCAGCACTTTATAGGAATATACAGCACTCTAACTATATGCAGCACTCTATAGGAATATGCAGCACTCTATAAGAATATGCTGCACTCTATAGGAATATGCAGCACTCTATAGGAATATGCAGCACTTTATAGGAATATGCAGCACTCTATAGGAATATGCAGCACTTTATAGGAATATGCAGCACTCTATAGGAATATGCAGCACTCTATAGGAATATGCAGCACTTTATAGGAATATGCAGCACTCTATAACAATATGGTGCACTCTATAGGAATATGCAGCACTCTATAAGAATATGAAGCACTCTATAACAATATGCTGTACTCTATAGGAATATGCAGCATTCTAACTATATGCAGCACTCTATAAATATACAGCACTCTAGGAATATGCAGCATTCTATAGGAATATGCAACACTCTATAGGAATATGCAACACTCTAACAATATGCAGCACTCTATAGGAATATGCAACACTCTATAGGAATATGCAACACTTTATAGGAATATGCAGAACTCTATAGGAGTAAGCAACACTCTATAGGAATAAGCAGCACTCTATAGGTATATGCAGCACTCTGTAGGAATATGCAGCACTCTATAGGAATAAGCAACACTCGATAGGAATATGCAGCACTCTATAGGAATATGCAGCACTCTATAGGAATATGCAGCACTCTATAGGAATATGCAACACTCTATAGGAATATGCAGCACTCTATAGGAATATGCAGCACTCTATAGGAATATGCAACACTCTATAGGAATATGCAGCACTCTATAGGAATATGCAGCACTCTATAGAATATGCAACACTCTATGGGAATATGCAGCACTCTATTGGAATATGCAGCACTCTATAGGAATATGCAGTACTCTATAGGACTATGCAGCACTCTATTGGAATATGCAGCACTCTATAGAATATGCAACACTCTATAGGAATATGCAACACTATATAGGAATATGCAGCACTCTATAGAATATGCAACACTCTATAGGAATATGCAGCACTCTATAGGAATATGCAGCACTCTATAGAATATGCAACACTATAGGAATATGCATCACTCTATAACAATATGCAGCACTCTATAGGAATATGCAGCACTTGATAGGAATATGCAGCACTTGATAGGAATATGCAGCACTTGATAGGAATATGCAGCACTCTATAGGAATATGAAGCACTCTAGGAATATGCAGCACTCTATAACAATATGCTGTACTCTATAGGAATATGCAGCACTTGATAGGAATATGAAGCACTCTAGGAATATGCAACACTCGATAGGAATATGCAACACTCTAGAAATATGCAGCACTCTATAGAAATATGCAGCACTCTATATGAATATGGTGCACTATAAAGGAATGTGCAGCACTCCATAGGAATATGCAACACTCTATAGGAATATGCAGCAGTCTAATAATATGCAGCACTCCATAAGAATATCCTGTACTCTATAAGAATATGCAGCACTCCATAGGCATACAACACAGCAACCTTCCATGTGCAGATTTACACAACCCGAAGTTCCCACACACATTACCTGGTCACCCTTGTCTCCCTTCTTTCCATCGGCTCCTGACAATCCTGGGGGGCCAGCTTCACCCTAAGAAATAATAAGTTAATAATACATCCATGAGTTGTCCTCAGCCCTGACGTTTCTCAATTGTATCTGATACTCAGAAAGCTGGGTGCCAATCAACATGTCTCCCAGTCCAGCTTACTCTTTGGTTGAAACTTAGCTTTCCTAGACCCTGAATGGCAAATATGCTCATTCAGCAGTTCCTTTTGTCTGGATGGGGTTGTGTCTGCAGTGCTTATAAGCACTTTGGAAATCTCCATTCAAGTGAATGGAACAGTCACAAAAATCTATGAAAATCTGCAATATGTGAATTCACTCCAACTATGCCTTTAAGAGCTCTTAAGGAAGTACCTAAATGTGTGCACAGAATATACTATATAGTAATAATAATAATATATCATATATTATCATTTATATTACATTATATACATCATCATAAAGGTATATGCAGTGCTTTCACCTTTTCTCCAGGTCGCCCGGATAGTCCTCGCTCACCAGGCTGCCCCTGTGAGATAAAGAAAACCGACATATAATAAGAAATTCATAATAATAATAATAATACTGCTACATAGTGCAATGTCTAAACAATTATGATACGAGTGCCTGCTGCCACCCAGTGGTCACATGTATGTTTACAGCCAGGTACTAGTCACTCTGAGAGGACTTATTAGGCCGGGCCCCAGGGGCAGAAGCCTGGATATTAAGCCTAGAGCCTGTGATGCTGAAGAATTATTTATAGTGGACTGGGCTCAGATGGAAAAGATGGGGAAAGGGAACAATTCCAGTTGGATAAGACGCCAGCTATACTGTATATTGTATATTACACCTGTGACTACACCCAGTCAGTGCTGTACGGCATTTACTAGCCCACTGTATGGTAGTAATAGTCAGATATTGATAATGCTCATGGTATGGTGGTATTATTCAGCCGCTGTATGATAGTGTTATTCAGCTGCAGTATGGCGGAATTATTCAAACATGGTATGGCAGTATTATTTAGTCAGTGTATGGTGGTGATATGGTAACACAGGTCATGGTATATTGGTATTATTCAGACACTGTATGGCAGCATTATGCATTCAAGGTATGATGGTAAATACAGTGGCTTTCAAAAGTCTTCACACCCTTTGAACTTTTTCACATTTTGTCACCACAACCACAAACTAAACCGTATTTTATTGAGATTTTCAGTGATATTCAACACAAAGTATCAGATAATTGTGAAGTGGAAGGAAAATGATACAAGGTTATCACAATTGTAATAAAATAAAAATCTGAAAAGTGTGACGTGCAAAAGTCTTCAGCCCCCTATAGCAATACTTTGTAGCGCCGCCTTTCCCTGCAGTTACAGCTGCGAGTCTTTGGGCTCTGTCTCTACCAGCTTTGCACATCTAGAGATGAGATTTCTGCCTCTTCTTCTTCTTCTTTGCAGCCAGATTGGATGGAGCGTCTGATCAGTAATTCTCATGTCTTGTCACAGATGCTCAATGGGATTTGGGCCTGGACTGTGACTGGGCCATTCTAACACCGGAATATTCTGTCATCTAAACCATCCCCTGGAGCTCGGGCTGGAGGTTTAGGGTCATTGTCTTGCTGGAATCTCCTTCCCAGTCTCAAGTCTTTTGCAGTCTCCAGTCTCAGGTTTTCTTCCAGGATTGTCCTGTATTTAGCTCCATCCATCTTCCCATCACCTCTGAGCAGCTTCCCTGTCCCCCCAGCATGATGCTGCCCCCTATGTGTCACAGTGGGGATGACGGGGTGTTCAGGGGGATGAGCAGGGTTACGTTTCCGCCACACATAGCGCTTTGCATTTAGGCCAGAAAGTTCCCCTTTGGTCTCCTCTGAGCAGAGCACCTTCTTCCCCATGTTTGCTGTGTCCCCTATATGGCTTGTGGCCATAAACTGCAGACGCCACTTCTTATGTCTTTCTTTCCACAATGGTTTTCTTCTTGCCGCTCTTCCATAAAGGCCAGATTTGTGGAGTGCGCAGTGACTTCTAGTTGTCCTGTGGACAGATTCTCCCTGTACCTGAGGATTTCTGCAGCTCCTCCACAGTGACCATCGGCCTCTTGGCTGCTTCTCTGACCAGCGCTCTCCTTGCTCGATCTGTTAGTTTAGGTGGACGGCCATGACTTGGAAGGTTTGCATCTGTAGGATACTTTTTCCAGCGCTCCTTGGGATACTCAAAGCTTGGGATATGTTTTTATAACCTAATCCTGTTTTAAACTTCTCCACAACTTTATCTCTGCCTTGTCTGGTGAGTTCCTTGGTTTTCATGATGCTGTTTGTTCACTAGTGTTCTCTAACAAACCACTGAGGCCTTCATAGAACAGGGATATTTATACTGAGACTACATTACACACAGCCGGACTCTATTAACTCATTAAGTGACTTCTGAAGGCGATTGTGTGCACTGGATTGTATTTAGGGGTATCAGAGTACAGATGTAATGTCTCTGCCTGTTTGGGTCTCTGCGCCACCCTCCGCTCACACGCTGCTGCGCAGGGGGAGTGTTCAGTTTGATTCTTTGCTTAAGGTTCTTGTTGCTCAGTCTGAACACTGTCCTAGTATTACTTCTCTGTAATTGAATTTCAGCCACATCCGTCTCCTGCACCTTTGTTTCTCTTCGCTCCTCTAACAATTAATCTTAGCCTTGCCTGTGTGATTGACAATCTGTCTATCAATCAAGTCTGGGGCAGGTCCTGGACTTCCTTTATACAGGTGCTCAGCCCACACAGGTCTGCTGGCTATTGAGACTCTTTCCTGTGACTTTGTTCCTTGCTTGTTGTTCTCTTCCTATTGTATTGCATTCTGACTTCTGACCTTTGGCTTCCCATGTGACTACTCTTTAGGATTTTGATTTGGTACTGCTTTGTCCCTCTGATTTTGACCCTTAGCTTGCTGACTCCTCTTCTGTGTTGTTTGTCTTGTCCTGTTCAGTGTTTCACTTATTCAGAGTAGGGATCGCCTCCAAGTTGTTCCTGTCATTAGGACAGTGAGACAAGTAGGCAGGGACACGGGCTGGGTCTAGTTTAGGGCTCACGGTCTCTGTCTTCCCTTCTTCCCTTGTTTCTGCAGCAGCACTGGGGAATTACACAACTAGCAATTCCCTTACAACAGGGGACTGAGGACTTTTGCATGTCACACTTTTCAGATTTTTATTTGATTAAAATTTTGAAAACCATGTATTTTTGTTCCACTTCACAATTATTGGCTACTTTGTGTTGGTTATCACTTAAAATCTTACTAAAATACACTTAAGTTTGTGGTTGTAAGGTGACAAAATGTGAAAAAGTTCAAGGGGTGTGAATACTTTTGCAAGCCACTGTAATGATGTCATGGTATGGCAGTATTAGTCAGGATATTGTAGTAATAGTGGTCATAGTATGGCGGTATTATTCAGTCACTGTATAGTGGTGATAATGGTCATAGTATGATAATATTCATTCGTGATATAGTATTAATAATGGTCACAGTATGGCGGTATTATTCATTCATGATATAGAGGTAATAATGGTCACAGTATGGCGGTATTATTCATTCATGATATAGAGGTAATAATGGTCACAGTATGGTGATATTATTCAGTCAGGGTATGATGGTGATAATGGTCATAGTATGATAATATTATTCATTGATGATATAGTGGTAATATTGGTCACAGTATGGTGGTATTATTTAGATACGGTATGCAGATACTATTTATCAGTGGCCATGATATGGCGGTATAATTCAGACACAGTATACGGGTAGCATTAGGACATGATGTATATGATTTGGTTACTGCGGCACTATTTAGTCCTTCCATAGTATTTGGTCACTATATGACTAATAGTTACAGTTATGTTATACCAGGGTATTTGAGGATAAGTCTATGCTGAGACTTGTAGTGACACTGCAGCTTGCGGTCCACAAGTCCTCATTACCCATGTCCTATTCTGCTGTATTATCTGCTTGTCACTTACCCTTGGGCCGGTCAGTCCCGGAGTGCCATCTAAGCCGCGTTCTCCTTGTTCCCCCTACAAGAAGAGAGATGTCAGTGTGACCCCACAGCGCACCCCGCAGAACTAAGCTGACGGTAAATCTACCCTCCTAATTTATTTCCTCCTATTTAACTGTATGTTTCCCTGCAGCACCCCCTATAGGACAGGCAGAGAATAACATTACATGTACAGTCACCATTGCTGTATAATTGTGGATTATTTTATATTTTCCCTATCAGATATAATATTAGATATATTTTACCTTTGGTCCAGGTTTTCCATCCACTCCCCCAGTTCCGTCTTTTCCAGGGGATCCCTAATAAATAGACAGTAAATGTAGAGACCGAGATATAATAACCAGACATGTGATAAATATATTATTGTATGGGATTTATTACATCCGAGCAGTGCGCCATCTAGTGGGCAGTTATCATATGACATGCTATGTGAGGCGGGCACAGGAAGAGGACGTGACATTGGGGCAGCTGCTGATTGGCTGCCGGCTTCTTACTTCCTGTTAGCCAGTAGAGGCCTGTTGGGGGCAGCACTGAGCATCTTATAGGGCTGTGTTTGGGGTTTTGTATACATAGAAGACTTTTATACCATATAGTATAAGCATTTTTGATGCCAGTCATTATCACTGGGGCATGATGGGTATTGGGGGAGGACAATACATATAATCCAGAGCTTTTCTCCATTTTCCAGGCATCCGCCATATACTTACAGGGGGACCAAGTTTTCCGGGTTTTCCAGGAAATCCTATTTCACCTGGCAATCCCTAAAAAGAATGAACAGTGATGGAGAATACAACATTTATTTCACCTCAGGGGAGGGGTTGGGGGTAATAGATTTATAGACAATTCATTAAAGCCCACACAGTCCGGGGGCCACAGCTGTGCAGGGGACCGCTGCATTGTGTAATCTAATGTGTGAGTCACTGGGGCGGGGGTCCTGACAACTGTGATAGCTCAGGGGCAGGAGAGACCCCCCGGATTACAGATTAACCCCACATATGTCCCTGTCTGCAGATAACTATTTATTATTATACAGCAGGCGGCAGTCACCATGATCACCGGCATTTAACCACTCAGATGCCAAGGTCAAACGCCACCATCTGGCTGGTTACTGTAACTTTCCCTATTAAGATTAGTAACAGGACGATCTCCGCGATCACACCAGGAGAGGACAGCCAGGGTGGGTCCTAATGACACCATCATGATATTAACATAATTCACCCCCCCTTTCCCCAGATCACATAAATATCTATAGGTAAATGTAAACATAAACACATTAACCCCTTCCCGCTGGTGACATTTTTCGATTTTTGTTTTTGCCTCCTCCCCGCCTTCCAAACCCCATAACTATATTATTTTTCTGTTCTCAGAGCCACAGGAGGGCTTCATTTTTGCAGGATAAATTGTTCTTCATAATGGTTCCATTTATTATTCTGTACAATGTACTAGGAAGCTGGAAAAAAATTCAGAATGGGGTGGAATTGGAGAAAAAGGGCATTTGTGCGACTTTCTTACGGGCTTCGTTTTTACGGCGCTTACTGTGCAGCCAAAATGACCTGTCACCTGTATTCTATGTTTCGGTACGATTCTGGGAAAACCAAATTTATATAGTTTTATTTACTTTTTAACTCATTAACAAAAATACAAATCTTTACAAAAAAAAAAAACTTTTTAGTCATACCCTTTTGGGGAATGCCTATTGCTTTTATTACTTTTTATTCAAATTTTTATCAGAAGCGAAACAGCGAAAAAATGGCGGTTTAGCACTTTTGACTTTTTTTTTTTCACGCTATGGCGTTCACCATATGGGAATAATATTTTTATAAGATTGTAGAGCGGGCGTTTTCGGACACAGGGATACCTAATGTGTATGTGTTTCACAGTAATATTTTACTTTTATATGTATTCTAGGGAAAGTGAGGGGGGTGATTGGAACTTTTAGGGTTTTTTGTTTTTTTAAACTATTTTTTATTTTTATTTTTTTTTGCTATTTTATTAGCCCTCCTAGGGGGCTTCAACCTACAATCTTCTGATTGCAAGTCCCATAGACTGCAATACAACTCTATTGCAGTCTATGGACCTTTCGCTACATTACTATTGAGGTTAGTCATAGACCAGCCTCAATAGTAACATTCCTATGACAGGCCTGGGGACCGTGTGGGAGCCGGCATGCAACATTAAAGGCCTCGGGCGGGTTTTTTTGGACTTTGGGGGACCACACAGTAATGCAATGCCCACAATCTGATCGCAAGCATTACCTCCAGGTCTTCACTATACATTTTGATACATTCGATGCATTTCTTGAAAGTCCAAAATATCATACCTTTGGGGAACTAGTATTTTGGGATGGGCTTTTGGCCATAATTGTAGCTTGGAAGGATTTTTTTCCTCTGGTGTGGGGAAACTGGTATTTTTCTCATGTTTACTTTTTCTTCCCATGGGTCACTGGGGTTGGATTCTTGGTTGAATATGATCAGAGACGTAACTTGAAGCTTCTGAGCCCAAATGCAGAATGTGTAATGGGGCCCCTAACTTGTACCATTCAGGTATGGCGGTATATGTTACGTAGCAGAGGTACCTTTGGGGTCCCCTGCTAGCACTGCGCACCCTATAGCTATGCTCCTGGACGTGATGGCCTTGTCTCTTACCCACTATCTATATGGTAAGATTCTGGTAGTCATTAATTATTAACCAGTGACCTCGGTGACCTCGTCTTTATCGCTTCCACTATTAGATATAATGGAGATTTCTTGCCTTGGAGCACAGTGTAAATAGCCGCGTTGCTCCGTGATGCAGAACAAGAGATGACTAGATTTCTGTATTGATTCCCAAATTTATGTAAATTCTCAACATTACGGCTGATAATTCGCTGGTTCACGTCCAACTTGCTCTTTGTGTCTTTGCCAAATGAACTAATCATTGAAGTAATTCTCATTATCTCCCAAATGTTAGAGAGATAATCGAAAAATAAGAGCTCATTGGCCTCCGGTCCTGATCATTACTTTCTGTATAGAACAGATGCCGACATCTTCAGTGATACAATGTAAAATGTGTCTTATTTATGGTGATGTCACCAGTTGTGATGTCATCGTTTTGCTATGACTTCATGATGTGACGCCAGTTTATTCATTCTTTTCCTAGATATCATAGAGCCGTACATTTGCTGTGTGCACCCAGTGGGGCAGCTTTATTAAGGATAGTGTTTCGTACGCCGAATGGTGCAGGGAACGATTGATTTAAGAAGCTCTGGCCTGTGCGCCCTTGTGCCAGAATGAAGATGTGCTAGGAACTGGCGTAACTTACTGCAGAAAACTGGAGTTATAAGAAATATATCGGGCCAAGGCATCCCCGCTTCGCTCCGCCAACACTCACAATGTAGCAAGAGAGGTGCGGAACGGGGATTGTGGCACAATAAAGGACCTTGCACCAAATTGGCACCATAATAAATTCCTCCCAATGTATCTTTAGGGCTCTATTTACTTGACTTTTGGCTTCATCGGGCCAATATACATCAGTACACCCTGTTTTTATGCTGTACAGAAAGGTACAGAAAGGTTATGCTTCCAGTAAAGATTGTATACTCTGCGCTGTACTATGGGCCACTTTATGCCTATACACCGTGTGACATATAATTAGAGATATCTATTGGACGTTATGATGTCATTTATTATCACGTCACCTACAGGTTAATGGGGATATATAGGGATATTCATCAGCTTTATACTTGACCCTGCCGAGCTGGGGAGGGGATATAAGTCTGAGCCAGTGTGTGAGCCAAGTCATTGTACTTACCTGGAGGCCTGGAGGTCCCACAGGTCCAGCAGGTCCTGGAGGTCCAGGGGGCCCCTGAAATAAAAACAGGTGGTAAGTCAGACCAGACTGTCGCAGACTAAACTGATGTTATATTGTGGACTAATGCTGCATTGGCCGCAATGGGTCACTAACATTCCAGATAATTTAGTCTCATTTAATAGAATATTAGAACATTCTGAACCAAAATGTAATGCACTTTAATTAAAAATGTTGAGACTGAAAAAACCCTTTAAACTTCTGTCCACTAGGTGTCTCCCTCCTTTCTATTTTGCTGGCCATTCCGTTACTAGGGCAAATCCGTCTTTAGAAAACAATAGGATCAAGACAGAACACAGGAAGTGGAGGGAAAGGGGCAGGTCTCTCTTCACAGGAAGTGGAAGAGGAGGAGCAGGTCTCTCTTCACAGGAAGTGGAGGAGGATGAGCAGGTCTCTCTTCACAGGAAGTGGAGGGGAGAGATGCAGATCTCTCTTCACAGTCTCTGCATGTAGACAAAGCTTCTTTGGCTATTAGGAGCCGAAAAATGAATAGAACACCACAAATAAAGGCTTAGATAGCCATAAAACAGACTGCCCAGCAGGACCCTGAAGATCTTCCAAGTCTTGATGAAAATGCAGGTACCGTTTAAGTCATCGTGTAGAGAACTGCACCGTAATATCTACAGCACTGCATGAGGAAGCGCTTAAGTGGAGTCTCACCAAACTGCAGTTACTTATCTCTGGAATATGACCACCACTAGGGGGAGCACATTGTATAGAGAGTTAAACAACTAGTGAAATCCCCCTAGTGGTGGCTATAGGTAAATGCTATTACAGTGTGACTGTAAGGAGAAGCAGTTTAGCGCTGGGCCCTCTTTTACCATGGGGCCTGATCCTGAAAAACTTAAATATAGTTTAAAAAATATTGGAGGAATTGATCAGTATTGCTATGCTACTATTTTGGAGTAAAATAGTTGAACATCACTGATTGTCGCAAGTGTCATTCTTGCGCCGGTCCCTGCATTTTTTCCAAAAGTGGGTGTGGTCAGGCTGTGGGTGTGGCCATTACCCATTCCAAATTCATCATCATTTATGCCACAAAAGTGGCTTAAATGGCAGCAAAATCTATCCCAGCAAGCTCTTGATGAATCCACACTTAACAACTTTGAAGTTGGTAAAATAAAGACATCTAAGTTGCGCCCCATTCCACCCCTGGACATTCCCCGCCACTTAAGGCGAGGTTCTATAAGCCACGTTCCCTTTACATTGGGACTGCCCAAGAATTACGGAATGTCCTAGCAAATTCGGGGCAGTGGCATCTATGCTGATCTATCACATTGTACCATGAGACTTTAACCTCACTGCAGCCGTACAATGTACAGAAACTAAAAATCATAATGAATAATAATAATAAAAATAATCAAAATGTATTTTTCAAAAAATTCCAAAAAGATAAAGTCTTGCTATTGCTTAGATGCAAAATGGAATAGATACAATTTTCAATGTACAACACCAGAGGGAGCACAAGTACAAGACTTGCTTTGTAAGGAGAATTTTAGTCTGTTGCTTTCTAACTTTTTGGGGTTTTTTTATCACTTTCATTAACTTTTGAATGATTCTATTTTCTACTTGCATGGAGGTCAGACTCCTCCTAGCGAGATGCTTTTTCTGTTCTCAGCACTCTGATGTCAGACATCTCCCACTTCTGCTCCTCCATGGAGTACATCATGTGCCAGTCATGCAACCTGCTCAGAGGCCCCACAGGTAAAGGGCCCCTCCGCCACTTTAAAGACAGCTTCCCTCCGTATATTAGGTTGCATATAAGGGGCAGAACTAATGAACTTCCTGCGTAGTTAGTACTTTGTTGAGTTGTTGACCTATTAGACAGTATGTTCCCATATACATATCCTGTACGGAGGCCCTATGTTGTCTTTGTGCACCCCTCTCCTCCCCTCTCACAGTAAGCACAGAAAGATCAAACTGCAGCTTCATATCCCTCCTTCCCCTCCTACTTACCATTCGACTCTAGACACACATGTGGGGGCACCATAGGGTTACTGCACACTTACATAGTCCTACTATAGTATAGTACAGTGGTGGGCGGCTTCACTCACCTCAGGCCCCTGGATGCCATCTACACCAGGCAAACCGCCTTCTCCTTTTTCTCCCTGAAGGAAAAAAAATACATCCATGAAACTGCAACAGTAAGCAATGCAACCTATATAAACCAAAGTAAGTGACCCCCCTCTGGTGTCAGCTTTAGACAGAGGTGCTCAGACCTACAGAAGGGTGAGCATATTGAGCATATATGAGCAATATGTCCCATATTGTATTTTTATGACATATTAGTTCATCTTAGCGTGTAAGTATACTTCTATGTATTATTTCATAAATCCATAGGGCAGGTGAAGGGAACAAACTTTGAAATATACTTCACAAAAAAGTGCCTGTTTTTCAATTATTTGCATCCTTCTGCCACTGATCAAATCTGTACAATAGATGTCTATGGAGAGAGGAGGGCGAGTAGGAGGAGAGCACCTCAAAGTAGAGAGACATCTGCACTATAGAGAGACAGTTTTCCTTCACCAAACAGCTGGGTTATTAGGAATTACTATCCAGACTTCTCCTGACAGAAATGACCCACTTAACGCTGCAGACAGCCTCTGTCTTACTCCCTCTTTCCTCTCCATAGACTTCAAAAATTTCTATCCAGCTTTTTTCTGACAGAAATGACTAATTTAATGTTGTAGACAGCCTCACATCTCTGCCTCTCTCCTTCTCCTCCACCCTCTCCCCACTCCGTAGGCTTCAGGTATTACTATCCAGCCTTCTCGTGACAGAAATGACTTAAAGGGGTATTCCCATGAACATAATCATATCTATATTTGTAGATAATTAAAAGTTAAACATTTTTGCAAATATAAGTAGTTACAAATTCTGCAGAGTTTTAAAGGTTTTCTCTAACTATCTTAGTGGTGACATCTGTTGTCTTGATCGGTTGCCGATGGATACGACCACCAATTCAGAAACTTTCTTTGGTCTGGGTCTTGTCAGGAACCCAGCCATGATTTTCTTATTGTAGCTGGGTTATCAGGCAGGGACACTACATGTATCAGAAGATATCCAGGTATTACTATCCATCCTTCTCCTGACAGAAATAACTCATTTAATGCTGTAGATGGCCTCATATCTCTGTCTCTCTCCCTCCTCCCTCTCCATAGACTTCATTTTAAACTAATCTGCTTGTGCTTGGAGTATGGTACTAAATTACTCAGATAAGAAGTAAAGGCAGGAGAAATATCTAAAGACACAGGAACTTTTCTTCAGTGAAGTATATTGCAAAGTTTGTTCCCTTCCCCGGTACTATGGATTTATGAAAAAATAAGTACAATTTTTCTTCTACTTTGAATCTGTAGCAAGTAGACGCTCTGATGGCATGCAATATTCAGTGTCAGGGGGGCTCTTCTTCTAAGCCAAGATGTCTGGCAAGTACCCAGCATCACTTCCTATACCCGTCACCCATGTCCTTTACCGTACAGACGGGTCAGAATTACCATCTCGCCTTAGTTGTGCTCGGAGGCTGGTAATATATCCTGATATGGCGTTCATCACTGCAGTGCCGAAAAGCAGATGAAGACTCAATGAAGTGTATGGCGCATTAGCGGCCGTCAGATCAGGCAGCGATAAAATCACTTAATGTGCAGAAATCTTGTAAGGAAAAAAAAACGATGAGGATAACTTCTGAGACGGGCGGCTGAATTCAGTTTCCACTTGAAAAGATGTACTGACATTCATTTGTCTTATCTGTGGAGTGCAGGACGCGGCACGAAGACGACGACACGTAATAAAGGAGAGGATTAATTAGTAAAGATATTTTAGCCGCAGCTCAGGTGATACAAGATGGTAATGAACCTATAAAATGTAACTGTCCAGGAAATAGAGAGAGGAGACGCGATCAATACACTTACCGCCATATGGTGACAGATCGCGCATATTGTGCTCTGCTGGAGCTGTACGACATAGATCTAGAGGGGTCGGCTCTCATTGTGGAGAGACGTAGGAAAGTTTGAGGCAATGCTCCATGAGAAAAAGTATGCAAATGAGGTTAGTAGTGCCAGCCATCATGTGAAACTAATAACAGACATTGTGTGACACATAGCATGAGGAGAAGACTACAGCATGTCAGCAGAGCCATGAGGAGGAGGAGAACACAGCATATCAGCAGAGGGCAACCTGATGGCGGAGCCTTAAAGTGGAGAAGAGCACAACATGTCTGCAGAGGGGTCGCCTGACAGCAGAGCCATGAGGAGGAAAAGAGCACAGGGCATGTCAGCAGAGGGGCCGCCTGACAGCAGAGCCATGAGGAGGAGAAGAGCACAGCATGTCAGCAGAGGGGTCACCTGACAGGAGGGCCATAAGGAGGAGAAGAGCACAGGGCATGTCAGCAGAGGGGTTGCCTGACAGCAGAGCCATGAGGAGGAAAAGAGCACAGGGCATGTCAGCAGAGGGGCCGCCTGACAGCAGAGCCATGAGGAGGAGAAGAGCACAGCATGTCAGCAGAGGGGTCACCTGACAGGAGGGCCATAAGGAGGAGAAGAGCACAGGGCATGTCAGCAGAGGGGTCGCCTGACAGCAGAGCCATGAGGAGGAAAAGAGCACAGGGCATGTCAGCAGAGGGGTTACCTGACAGGAGGGCCATAAGGAGGAGAAGAGCACAGGGCATGTCAGCAGAGGGGTCGCCTGACAGCAGAGCCATGAGGAGGAAAAGAGCACAGGGCATGTCAGCAGAGGGGTTACCTGACAGGAGGGCCATAAGGAGGAGAAGAGCACAGGGCATGTCAGCAGAGGGGCCGCCTGGCAGTAGAGCCATGAGGAGGAAAAGAGCACAGGGCATGTCAGCAGAGGGGTCACATGACAGGAGGGCCATAAGGAGGAGAAGAGCACAGGGCATGTCAGCAGAGGGGTCGCCTGACAGCAGAGCCATGAGGAGGAAAAGAGCACAGGGCATGTCAGCAGAGGGGCCGCCTGACAGCAGAGCCATGAGGAGGAGAAGAGCACAGCATGTCAGCAGAGGGGTCACCTGACAGGAGGGCCATAAGGAGGAGAAGAGCACAGGGCATGTCAGCAGAGGGGTCGCCTGACAGCAGAGCCATGAGGAGGAGAAGAGTACAGGGCATGTCAGCAGAGGGGCCACCTGACAGCAGAGCCATGAGGAGGAAAAGAGCACAGGGCATGTCAGCAGAGGGGTTACCTGACAGGAGGGCCATAAGGAGGAGAAGAGCACAGGGCATGTCAGCAGAGGGGTCGCCTGACAGCAGAGCCATGAGGAGGAGAAGAGCACAGGGCATGTCAGCAGAGGGGCCACCTGACAGCAGAGCCATGAGGAGGAAAAGAGCACAGGGCATGTCAGCAGAGGGGCCGCCTGGCAGTAGAGCCATGAGGAGGAAAAGAGCACAGGGCATGTCAGCAGAGGGGTCACCTGACAGGAGGGCCATAAGGAGGAGAAGAGCACAGCATGTCAGCAGAGGGGTCGCCTGACAGCAGAGCCATGAGGAGGAGAAGAGTACAGGGCATGTCAGCAGAGGGGCCACCTGACAGCAGAGCCATGAGCAGGAGAAAAACACAGGGCATGTCAGCAGAGGGGTCACCTGACAGGAGGGCCATAAGGAGGAGAAGAGCACAGGGCATGTCTGCAGAGGGGTCGCCTGACAGCAGAGCCATGAGCAGGAGAAAAACACAGGGCATGTCAGCAGAGGGGTCACCTGACAGGAGGGCCATAAGGAGGAGAAGAGCACAGGGCATGTCAGCAGAGGGGCCACCTGACAGTAGAGCCATGAGGAGGAAAAAAGCACAGCATGTCAGCAGAGGGGCCGCCTGGCAGTAGAGCCATGAGGAGGAAAAGAGCACAGGGCATGTCAGCAGAGGGGTCACCTGACAGGAGGGCCATAAGGAGGAGAAGAGCACAGGGCATGTCAGCAGAGGGGCCGCCTGACAGTAGAGCCATGAGGAGGAAAAGAGCACAGCATGTCAGCAGAGGGGCCGCCTGGCAGTAGAGCCATGAGGAGGAAAAGAGCACAGGGCATGTCAGCAGAGGGGTCACCTGACAGGAGGGCCATAAGGAGGAGAAGAGCACAGTTCATGTCAGCAGAGGGGTCACCTAATAGCAGAGCATGAGGAGGAGAAGAGCACAGCATGTCAGCAGAGGGGCCGCCTGACAGCAGAGCATGAGGAGGAGAAGAGCACAGGGCATGTCAGCAGAGGGGCCACCTGACAGTAGAGCCATGAGGAGGAAAAGAGCACAGTTCATGTCAGCAGAGGGGTCACCTAATAGCAGAGCATGAGGAGGAGAAGAGCACAGCATGTCAGCAGAGGGGCCGCCTGACAGCAGAGCATGAGGAGGAGAAGAGCACAGCATGTCAGCAGAGGGGTCACCTAATAGCAGAGCATGAGGAGGAGAAGAGCACAGCATGTCAGCAGAGGGGTCAATTAATAGCAGAGCATGAGGAGGAGAAGAGCACAGCATGTCAGCAGAGGGGTCACCTGACAGGAGGGCCATAAGGAGGAGAAGAGCACAGGGCATGTCAGCAGAGGGGCCACCTGACAGTAGAGCCATGAGGAGGAAAAAAAGCACAGCATGTCAGCAGAGGGGCCGCCTGGCAGTAGAGCCATGAGGAGGAAAAGAGCACAGGGCATGTCAGCAGAGGGGTCACCTGACAGGAGGGCCATAAGGAGGAGAAGAGCACAGGGCATGTCAGCAGAGGGGCCGCCTGACAGTAGAGCCATGAGGAGGAAAAGAGCACAGCATGTCAGCAGAGGGGCCGCCTGGCAGTAGAGCCATGAGGAGGAAAAGAGCACAGGGCATGTCAGCAGAGGGGTCACCTGACAGGAGGGCCATAAGGAGGAGAAGAGCACAGTTCATGTCAGCAGAGGGGTCACCTAATAGCAGAGCATGAGGAGGAGAAGAGCACAGCATGTCAGCAGAGGGGCCGCCTGACAGCAGAGCATGAGGAGGAGAAGAGCACAGGGCATGTCAGCAGAGGGGCCACCTGACAGTAGAGCCATGAGGAGGAAAAGAGCACAGTTCATGTCAGCAGAGGGGTCACCTAATAGCAGAGCATGAGGAGGAGAAGAGCACAGCATGTCAGCAGAGGGGCCGCCTGACAGCAGAGCATGAGGAGGAGAAGAGCACAGCATGTCAGCAGAGGGGTCAATTAATAGCAGAGCATGAGGAGGAGAAGAGCACAGCATGTCAGCAGAGGGGTCACCTAATAGCAGAGCATGAGGAGGAGAAGACCACAGGGCATGTCAGCAGAGGGGCCACCTGGCAGTAGAGCCATGAGGAGGAGAATAGCACAGGGCATGTCAGTTTGAAATGGAGAAGAGTGTACGGGTAAGGACTGCAGATTTGCAGAGTGTATCTCTTCAGCCTCCACCTCTTATCGGGATTAGAGAAGGAGGATGGACCTTGAGTCGAAGAACTATCCCATTAGCTTTTTGTAAACCTCAGTTTGACAGCAGAAACATGTCAGGTTGTTGTAATCTACATTTCATTTTGCTTCTCTTTTTTACTTAATATTTGATAATCAGCAGAAATTCTGTTCCTGTAAATAACTCATTTTGGACATTTTCAGCCTGTGATGTTGTCCTACATGATCCGCGAGTAAAGGCCGCAGCTGTTTCGGTAACTATATCCTTTTGTTCAAGGCAAGCAAAATATCCCAAAACAATTTGCCTTTTTGCCTTCCTTCACTGTTTGCCTGGAAGGGACTCAGAGCCTCAGGCGATGATCATGCTAATCCGACTGTCTAGATGCTAATCGATCCAGATCGAATGCTAATGAGGCACATGCAAGTACATAGCGGAAGACGGTAGCGGGGGCAGCATTGGCTCTTTGAATTTGTTACAAGGAGTACAAGTAAAATTAGATGCCCTACGGCAGATTCACCATGTAACGTATTAAAGAAAAAGTTCACTCGAATAAAAAAAATTAAAAATATATAAATGCTGCTTGATCTGAACAAAAAAGGAGCGGTATCGGGCCTTCTGGGGTAAAACAGAGGGGCGCAAAACTCAAAGATGCCCTTATGGACCACAGTCTCTCCACCTGTTTCCCCAAACTCCAGCACGATAGCATCAGTGATGCACAAAGGCTATCGCCCACGCACTGTACATCTATAATATATCACATACATAGGATCATATAGCACATCCATATTTCATGTTCTTCCAGGATATCTGATTTATACCAGGATGGTTACTGCGTTTTGTACTCACCCTTTCTCCTTCAAGTCCAGGAAGCCCAGGACTGCCTTTAGGTCCCTCTGGCCCCTGAAATGAGAAGTTATTCTTCAATAGTTACAGAATTAAATATATTTTTAAAGGGAATGTGTCGCCATTTGGGGGGCGGAGATAAGCTGTGACATCATCTATTGTCAATAGTGATGTAATGATGGCTCAGTGGTGTTATCTATAGAGTTATCTATTGTAATCCTGTATGTGATGTAAATGAGGTGACTGCTGCATAGAAAATCCCTACAGAATTGGCAAGTATCAGGCTATTATTAGGCTTAGTGGCCAAAATGAAAATTGCATGTTATAGAACTTTATTCTTAAGTATAACTCCCATTTTATGTAGTTTTTTTTGTTTTGTTTTGTTTGCCTTGTTATTGTGTCGTGAACATTTTTGTAATATACTTTATTAGTCTAGAAAACAGGCTGTATGAACTGCTACATATTAAGTCCAAATATCTCAGCTTCTTTTATAGCTAATACTGCAATATGAGGTCAGAGTACTGAGAATCTCAGCTTTCTTGTGATATTAGAACCATTTTTCTAGGTGGTATAACACCAAAGATACAGCCATTTGAAGTGACCATCCCCCCCTTTGGTAAATGCTTCAGCTCTGCATATTCATCATATAACTGTGCACGGACTTTCCTTAGCAACAGCTCAGTTAGAGGGTTGTGAGGAGAATGTTACAACCTGTTTTCTATTAGAAAGGACTCTAGATAGGTTGATAAAGTATATTACAAAAATGGTCACCAAACACCCGCCGACACAATAGTGAAAGAAATAAAAATGGGGGTTACACTGTAAGACCTTATATAAAGGACAAGGTTAAGAACCGGCTCAAAGTAGTGTAAACTACAATGTCATTCTTCATTTACACCCCACGACAAAAAAAATGGGAGCTACACTTTAAATATACATAGTGATATGGAAAATAGATAGAACATTACGATTAGCTACAGCAGTCTCTGTCTGTGTCTCTCCTCTCTCTCTCTCCTGCTCACTACCTCCCTCCCCTCTCCATAGACTTCTATGTAAAGCTGTAATCTAACCTCTAATGTGCCCTACAGTGTGTCTTGCTTTAGGAACACAAATTCACCAGAGATTTCAGAGTGAATGTCAGTTTACAAGGGAGGAAGAGAGGAGTAAAACAGACAGAGAAGAGGAGAAGAAAGCATTTTCCTCTGATAAGTAACTTTCTAATGTTTGCTTTGATGTATGGCTAGCTTGAGAAGCTTTAGTAGTTGTAGTAACAGCGGCAATCTCAGCATTTCTCCTGACCCTCCTATACATGGACGTTCATTTAGAGCTTGCAGAGGAAGTCTCTGTCACACGGTGACTTATAGGATCAAACATGTTGAAATGAAATGGCCCTATTCTTGTGATTATTGGGGGTCCAGGGGTCATCTACCCTGTGTTAGTAATATTCTCAGTGTTATCATTTATTATTCTCTGCTCCATTAGGTTATGATGAGACACTTACTGGTGGTCCGGGCTGTCCAACAAGACCGTGGGGACCACGGGGTCCGGGGATTCCCTGTAAGAAGAAGAAATATTGATTATATAATATACATGGACCTAATGTCATAATACACTGAAAACTACCGATCAGCTGCAGACTGTTAGTGAACTTGGCAGTAAGTGTATGATTTCCCTACAGCGCCACCGCAGGAGAAATGAAGCATTACACAGTTCCCAATAAGAGGAATGTATAGTATGGACAGGACAGGTCCTCCAAAGCAAGAGACACTCTTGGTAGCTGTTCTCCGCTCTGGCCAATCAATAAGGAATCCCCTCTATTAAAGGGGTTTTCCAGGTATATGATATTGACCTCCAATGATCACAGAGGGATGGTAAATGCTAGTTTTGGGTCATAACATGTGAATATCTCTTTATACAGTTCATCTCAGTACTGTGGCTGTAAGTTTTACATTTTTTTTTCGATCCATCCATATAAATATAATAGGAATTTTGTATATAAATAATACAAATATATTATAAAAAGCAATAATAATAATAATAATAATAATAATAATAATATAATATATATCAGATATATTACCTGTTCGCCCTTCAGTCCTTCCATCTGAACCTACAATACAAGCAAGCAGCCGTATTACACCAGTCTTCATACCTTATAGCTTACATTTTCTACACAATACTGAAAGTATGAGAAAGTCCTTACAACACTTCCTGGTAATCCTGGGGGTCCTCCTTCACCTTTCTCACCCTGGGAAAAAAATAAATATCATCGGTTACAATTTCACATAGATTTGATAAGATTCAGTTGAGAAGCATTCGCCTATAAAATAGAATAGTAATAAAATAAGTGAAATATTACTAGACCAGTCTATAGTAGACTTTTTGGTAGGAATTTCTATGAAAAACTATTGTTTTAAGGCTACTTGAAGTCATGTGATGTTTTATATGAACAAAAAAAGATATAATTTTGTGTATAAGGTAAGGACAAGTAATAGCCTTAGAGTAGATGTAAGTGGCACCGCCATGGGGTCCGCACTCACCCTGTCTCCTTTCAGCCCCTTTAGACCTGGTAATCCAATGCTGCCTTTTAGGCCCTGTAATAAACAACACACACAAAGGTCCGTGATCCACACTGGTTCATGTATTTATTACTGAAAATTGTCAAAATTAAATAATTATGTAAAATATTCATGTTTTAGTAAAGGATAACATCTCTCACCTCCTTTCCTTCTGGACCTGGCTTTCCAGGAAACCCGTCAATACCTCTTTCACCCTATAAAATGCAAACAGAATAGGTTAGATATAAAATAAGTAGGGGAAGGGCCCGATAGGTGTGACAAGTACAATAAGCGTATGTTCACGGAGGAATTTGGAGTTGATTTTGAGGCGGATTACACTTTAAAACAGCTCCACATTCCCACAGGGATCCTCATCCCATTGTTTCCAATGGGAGGCATCGACAGACGTTTCTTTTTTTCAGCATCCTGCTCGATCTTGCCACAGATTACATGGCTAATTTAACCACAGAACCCAAGTTTCGAGGCTCAAACTGATCAGCCTCACAGTGTCTGAGGCCAACCGGCGAGCAAACCTATGGTGGAAAGCTGAAATAGAGCTTCGCCTTTCTGTTTCGGGTTCCACAAAGCCAGAATTTGGAGAGGAATCTGAGACAGAAGACCCCTATCAAATTCCTCTCCAAATTCCTTTGTGTGAACCGAGCCTAAGAGGTATAATTTGGGGTCTAATGCAATGCAAAATCTGTAACAACCTCACCCCCAATGCCAACCATCACCCATTTTGATATTATTGACTTTGGTGGTGACCTTTTGGTCCCCCCATAGACTCCTAGAACCTGTGCAACTGCCACCTCTGCACCCATGGATATGATTGTGACATTGTAAGGGGAACTGTAATAAAAACCCTATAAAATGAATCATTGTGAAAATTTAAGTAAGTGACCCCTGTTCGAAGTACCAATAAAAGGACTGGAAGCGATCTTACTTTTTAAGTTTCTCCCATACATCTGAGAGTGATGTCACTCCTTTATCCTCCTTAAGCCGCTTTATAGAAAATCAGGGAGGCAGAGTTCACCACTAATGCCCCCTAGTGGATCCTATTGCATCTATAACTTAAGTTTTGTCAGTTACCCTAATGTGAAGGACATCTGCCCTGATGATAAATTCCCTTTCTAGACTTACCATGCTATGGTGCCAGATCACCGGGGCTGCGCATTTCCACTTACATGATATTGAATTAGGTCTGATGGCATTGGATGTGCATGTTGTGTGTGTAATGAATAGTGAAGGAGCTCTGGGCACGCTATCCAAATATTCAATCAACTTCATTATTAATAACATTGTGCTTCCAAGAGGACGTCTGTCTTCTACAGGAGCCAAAAACAGACATGGCTGCTTCCATATGGATATCCAAGACTGTTTGTATGACCTTGTGAAATAATGAGCAACGCTCTGTATAATTATGGGTTTGGGGGCATTGTGTGTGTGTGTGTAGGGGGATAGTAGTGAAAAACTTAACTTAAACATGGCTATAGACCTAAACCAGTTTTTAGAAATTTACAGAAGACTTAAAAATCAAAAATCTATTACTTGGTAACTGTCTTTTAGATTTTTGTCTTATAACTTGCTGTGAGAACATGGGTTACTTTTATCTTGACTTCCATTTCTTGCTGTCAGGTGACTAAAGAGGTGGGACTTTAATAATAAGGTGGAGATTAGGTCTGCTGTGTAGATAGAGCCATGGGGGAGGGCTTCTGCTGTAGTCAGTTTCCTAACAGAAAAAACAGATCTAAAGTTTGTGAGAAGGAGGTGAAGAAAATATAAGAAAGTGTATTTAGTAAGTAGTCTGTGGATCACTCAACAACATGTGGTAACCCCTGGAACTATTGACATGTAGTCTAGAATCAGTAGCAAGCAGTCTCATTTTTTGTCTTTAAGAACCCGGTGCAGCTGCACACGTAGCACATGTGGCACATACACTGACAAGCAAAAGGGTAAGAGCTGGTTCACATCTGCGTTCGGTTTCCGTTCAGGGAGCACTCTCCTCTCCGCATGTTTCGTGCAGAAACCGAGCGGAAACCACACAGACCCCATTATAGTCTATGGGGTCCGTAGGTTTCCTTAGATAAACCGCTTTTCTATGCGTCTAGGTTTTAGTTGGGGGGGGTCCCCAAGCAGACTCCCCAAACGAAAACCGAACGCAGATGTGAACCGGCCCTAACAATGATTTGCACTTTTGACTTTCAGGCTCCCTATCTCACCACCCACTACAGCTTGGAACGTGAGACTGCCATCATGTTATATACAATCTTCTTGGCTATCTCATACGTTTTACTTGCATGTATTTAGCATATGATTAGTTCTGTAGATTCTTGTCATGTTACTGTTTTGCTGCTAAAAATCTAAATTTAATTTTTTTTTTTTACTTTGGTAGTATTTTGTAAATCCACTTTTGTCTTTCAATACTGCCTGAATCCTTTTGGGCATGCTCTCGATCAGATTCCAGCATGTCTCAACCAAAATCTGATCTCAGATCTCTTGTACACATGCCCAATGTTGGTGCATACTGGTCAACTCACTTGGGTACAAATACAGCTTTTTTTTTTCAACTCTACCCACAAGTGTTGATTTGGGTTGAGGTCTGGGGATTGTGGGGGCCAATCCAGCACTTCATCGAACCATTTCTTCACTAATCTTGATGTATGCTTCAGGTCCTTGTCCTGCTGGAACACTCTGTCGTCATTTTCCTACCCGTAGTATTCGAGTGTACGAAGTAACTGGTCTTGTAGGATACTCACATATAGCTCAGCATTGAGACCACCCAGTGGCGTAACTAGGAATGGCTGGGCCCCAAGGTGAACATTTGACATGAATTATCTCTACATACAGTGCCAGTCACAGTGTAACCTCCACATACAGTGCCAGTCACAGTGTAACCGCCACATACAGTGCCAGGCACAGTGTAACCTCCACATACAGTGCCAGTCACAGTGTAACCTCCAGATATAGTGCCAGTCACAGTGTAACCTCCACATACAGTGCCAGACATAGTGTAACCTCCAGATACAGTGCCAGTCACAGTGTAACCTCCACATACAGTGCCAGGCACAGTGTAACCTCCAGATACAGTGCCTGCTACAGTGTAATCTCCACATACAGTGCCAGGCACAGTGTAACCTCCAGATACAGTGTCAGTCACAGTGTAACCTCCACATACAGTGCCAGTCAGAGTGTAACCTCCACATACAGTGCCAGTCACAGTGTAACCTCCACATACAGTGCCAGTCACAGTGTAACCTCCACATACAGTGCCAGTCACAGTGTAACCTCCACATACAGTGCCAGTCACAGTGTAACCTCCACATACAGTGCCAGTCACAGTGTAACCTCCACATACAGTGCCAGTCACTGTGTAACCTCCAGATACAGTGCCAGTCACAGTGTAACCTCCACATACAGTGCCAGGCACAGTGTAACCTCCAGATACAGTGCCAGGCACAGTGTAACCTCTACATACAGTGCCAGGCACAGTGTAACCTCCAGATACAGTGCCTGCTACAGTGTAATCTCCACATACAGTGCCAGACATAGTGTAACCTCCAGATATAGTGCCAGTCAGAGTGTAACCTCCACATACAGTGCCAATCACAGTGTAACCTCCAGATACAGTGCCAGTCAGAGTGTAACCTCCACATACAGTGCCAGTCACAGTGTAACCTCCACATACAGTGCCAGTCACAGTGTAACCTCCAGATACAGTTCCAGGCACAATGTAACCTCCACATACAGTGCCAGGCACAGTGTAACCTCCAGATACAGTGTCAGTCACAGTGTAACCTCCACATACCGTGCCAGTCACAGTGTAACCTCCAGATATAATGCCAGTCACAGTGTAACCTCCAGATATAATGCCAGTCACAGTGTAACCTCCACATACAGTGCCAGTCACAGTGTAACCTCCAGATATGGTGTCAGTCACAGCATTACATCCATATACGGTACCAGTCACAGCATTACATCCATATACGGTACCAGTCACAGCATTACATCCATATACGGTACCAGTCACAGTCTATCCTCCACTTATAGTGCCAGTTACAATACCTGGTATAACCCCCTATACCCAGTGCCTGATTTGGAGAGTTATGTAAAAGTTCTGTATCCAGAAAGAAGTTTAATGACGACTGAATTCTTTCTGCCAGGTAAAGTCACGGGAAGTGACAAATGTAATATGTAGCAATGTCAAGGCTCCATTCTCAATGTATCAAAGGCAAAAACTAATTCCCGACCCCAGTGATGTGTGATAGCACAATAAAAGGAAATACATTTCTCCTCGGAGCCGCAGCCGTCCGGCGGACACACATTCTTACACTCTTTCTTTGAGGTGTCTTGCGGATCATTGGAATAGTGATTGAAGCTCGGAGACGCTTCCCGACATCTGAATTACCGCAGCTCGCAACGTCCATCGCAGCCATGTCTTATGTTACTTCTGGAATGAGTTTGTAGCAATTTACTGAGCGGATCAGCGTCTCGTAAGATGAAGACGTGAGCAGTTAATGGCTTATTGATATTTCATAAGGATACTTTAATTCTCTTATTGTATTTTACATAAAAGGAAAGACAAAAAAGTGAAGTGTAATGAAGTCCGTTGCGGTAATTCATTGTCAGCGCTGGGCGCATCGACATTCGTGAGTGTAATTATAGGATGCTGATGTAGCAGAGCTGAAGTTTTCATTGAAATGTGTCTTTTAGTGCTCTTAGTTAAAGGGATTTTCTGGGATCTACAGTAAATATCTTAGAATAAGTCATCAATATCAGCTCAGCGGGGGTCAGACACCGGAGGATAGTGCTCACCAATATTAGTATACAGAGCCAGATCCAGACAGGTCTGAACACTGGGTAGTGGCATGCTGGGTCCGTCATGAATAGGAACTGAACTGCAGTAACCTGGCATGGCCACTACACAACTGTGGAGCTGTTTGCTTCCATATACTGTGCTACCTTCAGAGTTAGTGTGCACTGGTTCCCACTATTTTGGATGTTATGTGCACTGATTAGGGTACACTGGTGCGCTCTAGTTTGGATCCTATGCAGCACTGATTGTGCACTGGTGCTCGCTAGTTTGGATCTTATGTGCACTGATTAGGGTGCACTGGTGCTCGCTGGTTTGGATCTTATGTGCACTGATTAGAGTGTACTGGTGTCCACTAGTTTGGATCTTTTGTGGCACTGATTAGGGTGCACTGGTGCCCACTAGTTTGGATCCTATGCAGCACTGATTATGGTGCACTGGTGTCCACTAGTTTGGATGTTATGTGGCACTGATTAGGGTGCACTGTTGCCTGCTAGTTTGGATCTCATGTGGCACTGATTAGGGTGCACTGGTGCCCACTAGTTTGGATCCTATGCAGCACTGATTAGGGTGCACTGGTGCCCACTAGTTTGGATCTTATGAGGCACTGGTTAGGGTGCACTGGTGCCCACTAGTTTGGATCCTATGCAGCACTGATTAGGGTGCACTGGCGCCCACTAGTTTGTATCTTATGTGGCACTGATTAGGGTGCACTGGTGCACTCTAGTTTGGATCTTATGTGCACTGATTAGGGTGCACTGGTGCACTCTAGTTTGGATCTTATGTGCACTGATTAGGGTGCACTGGTGCCCGCTAGTTTGGATGTTATGTGGCACTGATTAGGGTGCACTGGTGCCCACTATTTTGGATGTTATGTGCACTGATTAGGGTGCACTGGTGCTCGCTGGTTTGGATCTTATGTGCACTGATTAGAGTGTACTGGTGCCCACTAGTTTGGATCCTATGCAGCACTGATTAGGGTGCACTGGTGCCCACTAGTTTGGATGTTATGTGGCACTGATTAGGGTGCACTGGCGCCCACTAGTTTGGATCTTATGTGCACTGATTGTGCACTGGTGCCCACTAGTTTGGATCTTATGTGGCACTGATTAGGGTGCACTGGTGTCCACTAGTTTGGATCTTTTGTGGCACTGATTAGGGTACACTGGCGCCCACTAGTTTGGATCTTATGTGCACTGATTAGGGTGCACTGGTGCCCACTAGTTTGGATCCTATGCAGCACTGATTATGGTGCACTGGTGTCCACTAGTTTGGATGTTATGTGGCACTGATTAGGGTGCACTGTTGCCTGCTAGTTTGGATCTCATGTGGCACTGATTAGGGTGCACTGGTGCCCACTAGTTTGGATCCTATGCAGAACTGATTAGGGTGCACTGGTGCCCACTAGTTTGGATCTTATGAGGCACTGGTTAGGGTGCACTGGTGCCCACTAGTTTGGATCCTATGCAGCACTGATTAGGGTGCACTGGTGCCCACTAGTTTGTATCTTATGTGGCACTGATTAGGGTGCACTGGTGCACTCTAGTTTGGATCTTATGTGCACTGATTAGGGTGCACTGGTGCACTCTAGTTTGGATCTTATGTGCACTGATTAGGGTGCACTGGTGCCCGCTAGTTTGGATGTTATGTGGCACTGATTAGGGTGCACTGGTGCCCACTATTTTGGATGTTATGTGCACTGATTAGGGTACACTGGTGCGCTCTAGTTTGGATCCTATGCAGCACTGATTAGGGTGCACTGGTGCCCACTAGTTTGGATGTTATGTGGCACTGATTAGGGTGCACTGGTGCCCACTAGTTTGGATCCTATGCAGCACTGATTAGGGTGCACTGGTGCCCACTAGTTTGGATGTTATGTGGCACTGATTAGGGTGCACTGGTGCCCACTAGTTTGGATCTTATGTGGCACTGGTTAGGGTGCACTGGTGCCCACTAGTTTGGATCTTATGTGGCACTACATAGAAAGCTAATGTAGAGAAAGTTTGTCATGGGTTCAGGTGCACTTTAAGACAGAAATAATGTGATCTTATCTTATTGTGATCCAAAAATCATTAAAAAAAAAACAACTGAATGGAGACAGAAGACAAATTAGGGATGTTGTGTATTCATGGAGGTAAGATGGGGGGCTCTTTAAGTGTATCTCTTTGTATATCTACAGTAGTAGATAAAAGGAAGTTTCCGCAGTGACTCAGCCCCACTGCCTTCACTTTCCCCGGTTCTGCACCGGAGGAGGCATTGATAATGGACAGGACACAGCTGCACGCCGGCACAGACAGTATTCACGCCATCCCAGGAGACACACAGGGGACCTGGTAATTCTGGCTTTGTCTTCTCCACAAATTATCTATTCTCAGAACGTCCATATTTAGCTCTGGAAAATTAAAGCAGCAACTGTTGCCCTTTCCAAAGAGCTGAAGTTACAGAACTATGTGAAGGACAGATACAAAGTAACAAATCTGATCCTCGGAAAAGTTCCAGTAATCCACAGACAGTGATACATTATGATAATGACATCTGGATTGCATCTTATGGATTGTTACATGGTTACTATGTTGCATTGATGAGGTTACTATACTGGAAACGGTGCCACAGGTTGTCTGCAGGCTCTGTGTGGTATTGCAGCTCAGTTCTATTCACTTCAATGGAGCTGAGCTGCAGTACCCGACACAAACCATGGACAGGTGAGGCGCTGTTTTTTAAAGACTATGGGGCAGGTTTACTAAGCTAAATTCTGACATAACAAGGCAACAAGGGCACTGCCAATGCTCCAAAGAGTTAAGCGGAGACACCCTCATTGCTCCAAAGGGCTCATCTGCATATTGATATGGGTTGATACTGGATACTGGTGACAGACTCCCTTTAATATGCACCAATATACTGGCAGTTGTGCCGTATGCACCATTTTTTATGTGTTTTGGACACCTTTTTAGCTTTGCCCAAAAAGGGGGCAGGGCTTGTCAGGAAAGGGCGGGTCTTAAGATGTGTTTGTGTGCACCAGTCTGCAGCAACCACTAGGGGGAGTTTAGGAGCTTTCTTCTTAGCTGTATTAATCAGTATGCAGGGAGTTCCTCTAGTAAGTGTTCAATTTCACAGCAGCACCACCAAGAGGGAGAAATGAAGCATTACACAGTGTCCATTCAAACCAATGGGTTGTCTGTGTAATGCAGGACAGGACAGGTCCTCCAGAGCTGGAGATGCTCTTTGTAACTGCTCTCTACTTTGGCCAGTAGGTGGAGATCCTGATTGTGTGAACCCCTCTCCCCCTTCAATAACAAAGATGTCCGTACAGGGTACTTTTTCTAAAACAGAAAACCAACCTGTTTTTCTGATACAGAGCTCCAAAACTCCTGAATCATAGAGGAAGGTCGTTTCTGTCGACCCCTACCACTAGAGGGAGCCTAGGAGCTTCAGTCTGAGCTGTATTATTCTGTATGCAGTGAGCTCCCCCTGGTGGTGGCTGCAGGCCACTTTACCATCTCATGGTATGGCTGAGATGTAGGGGAGCTCTGTAATATAGAGATCTATTATTATGGAATATAACAGGATTGTCTAGATCCCCCCCAGTACTTCTCAGTGGCCGGACACTGGTGGAGAACCCCTGCCCATTATAACTGATGTCCCTTTCGTCCTCTCTTTTCCTCTCTTTGAAGTCAATGAAGAGAAGATCCCATAGATTTGCATTTGATGTTTTAGTGAATAGAGCCATTTTTGTCGCCCACTACAACTTCCCCTATCATCTGTGGATTACTCATCCTCCTCCAGGACCCCTGAGGTTCAGATAAAGCCTAGCTCTGCCGGAAGCCATGAGGTCAGACACAATAATGGAATCCCATGTATGGGCACAGGGTGTGGGTGAAGACAGACGATATGGCTGCCAGGCATGGAGAGAAATGACTGGGACTACTATGAAATAGATTACTGTTATTCCAGGGTAAAGCAGGACGCCCGTGCCTGAGACAGGCCTAAAAGGGGTTTTATTTAGGGCTAAATAATTGCTGATCAGCAGAGGTCAATCTCCTGTTTGAAGAGGCTGCAGTGTTAGGGTGAGCGCTGCGGCCTCTTCATTACTTACCAAGCACAGCGCCATCATTTTCTATAGTGGTTGTGCTTGTTATTACAGCTCAGCCCTTTCACTTGAATGGGACTAAGCTGCGATCAGGTCATGTGACCGATGAATGTGGCCTGTGACGTAGTGTGGCGAATCCCATCCACACATTGCAGAAAAATACCCAGAGCTCAAAACCGATGCATTTTTGGAAATCGCAGCATGTCAATTAGACCTACAGAAATGCTGACGTTTTCCATATAGGTGTAATAGTGGCAGAAAGTCTGCAGAAGAAAACTCTGTGAAAAGCGCTGCAGAAAAAAAAACACAATGCGTTTTCTGCCATGGTTTTTCCCGCAGCGCTTTTTGGCTGTGACCCGTTACATGGTCCTTGGCTTTAAGGTTCAGGCCCCACGTTGCGAAAAAGCTGCTTTTTTTGTTGCAGATTTTGCTGCAGTTTTTTGAGCCAAAGCCAGGAGTGGATTGAGCAGAAGGGAGAAGTATAAGAACTTCCTAGATATTTCCCATTCCTTTTGCAGACATTCTGGGCTTTGGCTCAAAAAACCGCAGCAAAATCTGTAACAAAAAAAAGCTGCGTTTCTGCAACGTGGGGCCTCTGCCTAAATGTGCTCTCTAGTATTAGAAAACAAGGCTCCTTACTTCCAGAATCAGCACCATACTTCTTTACAGGTTGTATTCAGCTCCACTGAAGTGAATGGGAATGAGCTGCAATACCACACACATACTGTGGACAGGTGTGGCGCTGTTTTGGAATAAAATAAGTCATGTTTTTATAATCCTAGGTAGCCCCTTTAAAAGTCCTTTAATAGAGGGGGCGCCACCGTGCAAGAAAAAAGCCTCTGACCTCTGGTTAAGGTGATTAGTTATGGTCCCAGAAGTCAGACCCCCACTCTTCGGGGGCGTATCCTGGCAATATCCCATCACTTATTGTGGTAATACCACTTTAAAACAATTTTCTCATAGGTCTTATTAGGGGATATAGACATATAATAGGGGTCTCCTTCTTGGACCCCCCTCTGTTAGCCAGGAGAGACATGGTAATAATGCTCTTTGCCGGGGTTCACTGAACTTTTTGTACTCATTTTGATAGAATCCGGATGTAATTACAAAATTTCCTGGTGTCCACCAGGGGGCAGTAGTGATCCACAGATTCTATAGAACATTTCTGATGCCGCTATGTAATAAAGCGGAGTAAATTATTCAAGCAAATTGTTTGACTATTAAATTTTACAACATTTGTGAATTCTATTAAATCCATGTATGTTCATGTTGTGTTCACGTTAACCCTTCAGACCCCTAGTGAGGACAATGTCCGAAAGATGCCGCAGAATATGTTACTGTGTATAAGTAAGTGAAATAAAAACCACTGATATATGGATGAGACCCACACATATACGATAGCACAAAGTCTGGTAGACAGACATCATTTATGTCTATACTGGATGACTATCATAAAAAAGAAAGCAATATAAAGGAAACCCACCATAAGAAATATTCAAGAAAGCTGAGCTTAAAATCTGAAAACCGTTTTAAAATATCTTACTTCTGCGCTGAGATATGATTAGTTAAAGTTACGGGCCCAGAGCCTGAGGCTGCACTACTGACACACTGTCATGCAGGCATGTCCCCTTCTGACTTCTCTCAGGTGCTGTATTAGGAATCTTATATGGAGGTCCCCATAACCACAATGCACCCGACAAAAATCAGAATGGAACATGCTATTGTCAGTAGTGCAGCCTCAGGCTTCACAATTGTATCTCAGGATATAAGGCAAGATATAAAGAGAAATACGTTTTTTTTTTGGGTTGTCCTATGACAGACCACAACATATATAATGCGGCCCCCAGAATAACCAGCTGATCCACCCGGGTCCCGCTCCTGTGGCAAGCTTAGTATTTCCCCCTCCAGTCAAACATGTAATATATGATTCTGACAGTCTATGGCTTATAGAAGAGGGACCCGACTGAGGACGAGGCCTAAGCAGGTGGTCGCTCTGTGCATGAGGCCTAAACTTTTCCATATTATGGTATATGCAGTAAGCCCTTTGGCAGAAAAGGGGTTAAAGGGGTGTTTCAGGCTTTTAAATTGATGGCCTATTTTTAGCAGAGGCCATTAGTGTATGATCTGTGGTGGTCCAAATGAAAGCCCCTTATTTATTTAAATAAGCTGAGCTGCAGTACCAGGTACAGCCACGCTGGTTAGTGGGGAGCAAATGAGTTGGGTCCCATGGGTCAAATCTACACATCACACATTATTACATCATCAGTTGAAAACCCTTTAAATTCTTTAATATTTTTAATTGCAATACCACTCCTGACCCCTTGGTGTGCTGTTAAAACATTTATAAGCAACACTGTAAACAAAGAAAGGTTAATGCCTAATTTTGCTGTGAGGCCTAGTTCATTGCAACATTTGCTGCAGAATTTTACATTATTTAGCATAGATTATGGCAGAAAATAAATGATACTAATCATCAGTGATATCCTTTACCGCAGGCTACCATGGTATGACTGTAAGATGCGTGGTACACTCTGTTCTTTCCACTGGGGCCAATTATATCTATACACATAATTCACCCTTTAAAGCCTTTCTACCTTGTAAGGTCACAAGCTCATTTATCATATTGGGAAAAAAAACTGCATATGTAAATTACCAATCATTTACATAAAAATTTCCATCCAGTTTTGAACATTGAGCTGCAGTACCAGGTACAGCCACACTTATCAGTAGAGAACTGATCAGCTGACATCTCATGAATCCAAACCCACACATCATGCAATATGAAATTCTTTAATATTTTTACTTGCAATACCACTCCTGACCACTTGGTGTTCTGTTAATAAAACCATAAGAATCACTGGAAACAAAGAAAAGCTATTAAGACTAACTAAGTACCAAATCTTTCAGTGCCACCTAGTGTTAACAATATATGTACTGCAGCATTTTACAATATTAAAGGTAGTTATAGCAGAAAATAAATGATCCTAAACAGTGGCTCTATCCTTTACTGCAGGCTGCCATTGTATGACTGTAACATGCGTGGTAAAGTCTGTTCTCTCCACTGGGACAATTATATCTATACACGTAAGTCACCCTTTAAAGCCTTTCTACCTTGTAAGTTCACAAGCTCATTAACAATATTGGGAAAAACTACGTATATAAATTACTTGTCATTTGTATAAAAATGTTCATGTCGTATTGAGCTGCAGTACCACGTACAGCCACACTTATCAGTGGAGAGCTGATCAGCTGAGTTCTCATGAGTCCAAACTCACAGATCATACATTATTACATTCTTACAGTACTTGCAATACCACTCCTGACCACTTGGTGTGCTGTTAATACATCCATAAGTATCACTGAAAACAAAGAAGAGCTATCCAAGTTAATTTAGTACCAATTTTACAGTGCCACCTAGCATTAACAATATTTACTGCAGCATTTTACATTCAGTCCCTTCATATTTTTACTTGCAGTACCACTCCTGACCACTCGGTGTGCCGTTAATACATCCATAAGTATCACTGGAAACAAAGAAGAGCTATGAAAGTTAATTTAGTACCAATTTTACAGTGCCACCTAGTGTTAACAACATTTACTGCAGCATTTTACATTATTTAGCGTAGATTATAGCAGATAATTAATATTAGTAATCATCAGCGATATATCCTTTAATGCAGGCTACATGGTATGACTGTAACATGAGTGGTACACTCTGTTCTTTCCACTGGGGCCAATTATATCTATACATATAATTCACCCTTTAAAGCCTTTCTACCTGGTAAGGTCACAAGCTCATTTACAATATTGGAAAAAAATTGCGTCTATAAATCACCCGTCATTTGCATAAAAATTTCCATCCAGCATTGAGGGTTCCTCTCGCTCCATCAATCCATCACCCTCCCTAATGAATACGTATAAGACAATAATACTGTATTAAATTGTATTAATGTACCAACTGCGGATAATTCTATTTGCAGAGAGTTATTTCCCAGGTGTATACGGCACGGCGGGGGCCCCGGCGCTCGCAGCTCTCCATTTATATCCGTGCCGATGATAATGGTCTATCCTTAGTCCTATTAGGATGGATGAAGGTGTTCACATACTTTAGGCCATTTCCGCTCATATTGTTTAATGAGAAATGAAAATGTTCCGGTGAAATCTGAAGCCGCTCCGTAATGCGTAGAAAGACTAATCAAGTCGGCTGCTTTGTAACATATTTCGGCGTCACCTAATGGTCTCCCTGCAGATTCGTAATCGTTTATTGGGGAGTGAAAATTGTGCCGCGGTGTAATTAGGTCCGGGAAAACGAGGGTCTCCGAACGGCAGCGCAAAAATATATGGATCGCTGTAAACATAGATGGCGAGTGATAAGTGGTCACGTTTGGTTAAAAGTGATTAGTCTGCTGACGGGAGGGAAACTGAAACGCGGCTGTGAAAACTCAGAGATTACTAGATCGCTCTCCGGCGTAGATGGGTGCCAATGTGGCAAATCTTTGGCGCCACTTTAGTCCTTCCCCACAGACAGCTGTGAGTTGTAACTGAAATCTGCAATGTGGCTCATCTTTGGTCCCCGGCCCTTACTTGCGCCAAAGATGTGCCACATTAGTTCTTTTCCCTGAAAGTGGGCCAAGGGGGCGTAGACCAAGGCGGGCCAAGGCAGGGATTCCTCAGCCAAAAAATTTATTATAACTCATGCCAAAAAACTCTGTGAGTTCTATCTGACATATACAACAAGGAACATCTTTGGTGAACAGCCCTTTCTTGCGCCAAAGATTCACCACATCCTCCAGGCCCAGCATGTCATTTTTCACCAAAGTTGGCCGAGCGGGGCAGAAACTACGGCGGGCCGGGGCAGAGATTTCTCAGTCCAATAAATTTACGATAACTCATCCCAGAAAACTGTTGTGAGTTATACTGGAAACCTTCAAGGCCCTTTCTTGCGACAAAAGATGTGCCAGATTGGTCCTTTCGTGTCTAGCTCGCCGCTTTTCATGAAAGTGGGCTGAGCGGGGCAGAGACCAAGGTGGGTCAGGGACACCTTGGCCCAACAAATTTACTATAACTTATGCAAGAAAGCTGTTGTGAGTTACACCTGAAATCTAAGCCAGTTTCAATTCAGGCCCATCCTATGTCAGTCAGGGACTCAATTAAGACTAGCGTACAGGACACCAGACTTAAAAATTCCCCCCAAAGAGTGTAGATGTACAGAGAATGGAGAATGTTTTTGAATTTTTTTAAAAAAAGTTGAAGTCATGAGAACCAGTCCACTAAAGGGGTGTTCCTATCTACAGGACCACTGGAGGTCTGACCACTGGGACCACTCAAGAGGGAGTTCTCAGAGTCCCTTGTGTGAGAACTAATACTCCATAGACTTCTATAGGACTGATATGGATAGCCAATGACAGTGCTCCATCAATCCCCTGCAAGTGGGTGGAGCAGTGGTCACATGTACACATAACTGCTCCATTCACACAGGGAGATCAGGGACTACTGATCACAGGATCACTGGAGATTCCGGGGTCAGACCCTCAGTGATCAGATACTTATCTTCTCTCCTGTGGATACATGTTGTTAGTGGGTACCACATCTGTAGGGTGAGCCTCCCTACTCATCTAAAATGTGCCTAAACTTTAGCATGGAGTGCACCCCAGCCTAATCCATCCTAAACAGGGTGGTGACCAGCCCTTGTATGCATGTTGGGCCTGTAGATACCTGGACTTACCAAATGTAAGGGGTTCATTGTAATTTTTTAGTAAGTTCCCTCCCATTAAAGGAGCAGTCCAGTGAGACTATCTTTTACCATCTTTGCACCCCTTGCACTTCTATCAGTCCCATAATGCCTCAATGTAGCATCACAGCTATAGCTACAGACAGTACCATCTCTGCCTGCTGGGGCCAGTGGAGTTATCATTCTCTCTATATTCTTCTATATACTTTAGGCGTCCTTAAGTATACAGTCAAGGAGGCTGAGCTATCATATTATGTATGATAAGTAACTGTCTAATCATCAGTAGTAACTGTGATCGTAGTTTGTGTTCCCCATGTGGAGAGCCTGCGTGGAACAGTCCATAGCATTTTATTAGGAAGGAAGCTTTGCTGTGACTTTCGGATGGAACATAAAGCCATGTAATTATTAGCAGGTCAGGATGAGATCACATGACCCAATGCATGAGAAGGATCTTATACATTTTCAGTTACAGTGTAATAACTAAATTAGGTAATAATGAATTAGATATACTGGGGGCATAGGAAGAAAATAAAAAATATTATTTCTAATATCACATAACTTCTAAGATTTTTAAATTTAAAATGTAAATTGTAAACTTCACGTATTTTTTTTTTTATTTCTTTGAAATCATTTTTCCCAAAAACATTCCAGGAATTTACAGTAGAAGTGAAATAATGAACTAGATGCCATGTTGTTACCTTGTCTCCGCGGCTTCCCTTTTCACCACGTTCCCCTTGTAAACCCTTAAAAATAAAAAAAAATTTTTTAGAAAATTAGCAAATTTGCAGCAGATAAATACAGAATATGCCCTAAAACACAGATGTCAGAATATCAAAGCAGGCCTGCGCACTACAGACAGAGCAAACGTGACTTACAGGAGAACCCACTGGTCCAAGAGCTCCAGGTGGCCCTCTGGGCCCTTCCAACCCCTATAGATAAAAAAAAAATAGGGAAAGCAATGTTACAAAACTAAACAACAAGTTCAATCAAGAATGGATTATAGAAAGGGAAATGGAGTAAAAGCTCTGGATCCCCAAAGACACCCTCTGGACAATCCACACCATGGGCGAACTACAAATCTCTGCCATATCAGCATCAACAGATTTATAAACCTGTATCCTGAGCACTGTTATATGGAAATATTATTTCAGAACTGTAGCGGTATTATTTTTGCACCGTGTAACAATTTGAGCACTACTATTGAGGTATTGTTTTGGCTCTGTATGGCAATATTATTTGAGTACTATATGATATATTATAAAGTGCTCCAATAATACTAGTTGTTGGAGCACTTTATGATGGTATTATTTGGGTACTGTATGTTAATATATTTCAGCACTGTATGGTAGTATTATATGGGCACTGTATGTAAATATATTGGAGCACCGTATGGTAGTATTATATGGGCGCTGTATGTCAATATACTGGAGCACAGTATGATGGTATTATTTGGGCACTGTATGGTAGTATTATTTGGTACTGTATGTCACTATATTGGAGCACCGTATGGTAGTATTATTTGAGCACTGTATGTCAATATATTTGAACACTGTATGATGGTATTATTTGGGCACTGTATATCAATATATTAGAGCACTGTATGGTGGGACTATTTGGCAATTTAAGTACTAAATGATGTGAATAAATAATACAAATTGTTTGGCCACTGGATGAAGGTATTTTTTTGGGCACTGTGTGGAAATGTTATTTTAGCATTGTATAGTGGTGACATTTGGGCACTGTATGGTGGTATTATTTGGCCACTGTATGTCAATATACAATATTTGGGCACTGCATGGCAGTATTATTTGGGCACTGTATGTCAATATATTCGAGTACAGTATGGTAGTATTATTTGGGCACTGTATGTCAATATATTTGAGCACTGTATGGTAGTATTATTTGAGTACTGTATGTCAATATATTCGAGCACAGTATGGTAGTATTATTTGGGCACTGTATTTCAATATATTTGAGTACTGTATGGTGGGACTATTTGGCAATTTAAGTGCTAAGTGATGTGAATAAATAATACTAATTGTTTGGCCACTGGATGATGGTATTTTTGGGCACTGTGGCAATGTTATTTTAGCATTGTATAGTGGTGGCATTTGGGCACTGTATGGCCATATTATTTAATGACTGTATCCTAGTAGTATTTTAGCATTGTCTGGACATAGTATTTGAGTACTCTGTGGATGTATTATTTACAGACGACAGGTAAGTGTTCATTTACTGTACATTTTGACGGTATTTTTTATATTTGTGTACTGTTCGGTAGTTGTTCTTGTACCATTGTTCGCTGTTGTTTATCCTCCTTTTCACCATGTTTAGGAGTTTTCTTCTTCCAAATACACACATTAAATTAATATTTTCTCAGCACTTTTCTGTAGTTGCCCCCGCAGAGACAGCGACTGCTCAACCAGTCTACTTAGTAATGAATAGATTCAATTTTGCGCCTCGTGTTTGGTAAATCAGATTCTTTTTTAGTTATTGATCGGACTGAGATGAAGGTAAAATCAAATCTTGGGTCTAATTAAGGCAGAAACAGACAATTCGCAGGAGTTAAATACATTTCTCCCGCTCCCATTGTCTCAATCAATTCTACATTCATTAGCAGCCCAATACCAGAAAAAAACAAAAAGACATCAAACAGCCGGGTTACTTTTGGTGCAAAACTTCCTAAATTGAGTCCCACATGGGTTCCATTTCCATGTTCATGTAAGTTCTGTACATCGGATATTATATCTACATAATTCTCTGTTGTGTCTTGTTAAATCACTGTATTAAAAATGGTGGTGGGAGGCACAAGGCGAATATTTAATCAAAAAAGGTTTATCAATAAAGGGGCACATCCCGTCTCCAGAGTCTGGGCACTTTATATGCTGTGAGGTAGTATTGGAGGTATATAGAACATGTAAAATCAGAATTTCACAATTCGCCAGATTTGGGGCCTCCAGTTTTTGTTTGTTTTTTTACTTATGAATGTGGATTCTTTACTGGCCAAACAACCATACATTACTAGTCATCTCTCGGCAAGGCAGGTTTCGGCTTATACAGTTCACAACTCTGTGCTATGCTTTTTAATATAGTTACATAACTCTCTGCACAGGCTCCGGCTGCAGGTCCTTGGCTTAAACTAAAGCCTCACTCTGTACAGCCGCCTCCCATGTATTTGGGCTGAACTTACCTGTGACGTTTCTGCTGAGAGTCCTCACAGAACTGAACAACTTCCTGCCTCGCCATTCCCCCAATATGGGCTACCTTGTCTGCCAGTAGTCAGAGACAGGGAAGCCTGCACAGGATGGGGCCGCTACTTGTCACTGCACTCCCTCTAATCTGCTGCTGCCCTCTGGTTGCTTTTAGCCTTCAGGGACACCTCAATGCTAGAAAAAGTCTTGTCACTTGTATAACAACTGGATGGCCGTATACGGGGTTAATACCCCCAGTATTATATTATGTGCCCTTAAAATGATCTGTAATTGTTATGTACATTTATTACTGTGTCTTTAATTTGCAGAATTTGGCTGCTGTTGTGACAGAGGACTTTAGGATGGGGGGAGTATATCAACCCCAGATTGACTGGCCAGATACACATAGGAACACTGTGGTTACATGGAGTTACAAGAAGCCTGCCTTTTCTAGAGAAGTAGGCCTTATGGCACTGCACGCACAGAGAAAGGAATAGGGAGGAAATATAAAGTCCTGTCAAGCTGGGTGAGAAGAGCCACTGAGTGGAGGAGCAGAGCAGCTGGGTAGGTTGTTCAGCAGCTGGGACAGAGTGCTACAATCCCAGACAATGCAGAGTATAATCCAGTACAGCGAAGGGTTGAATGTGCCGGTACAGTAGAATAAAGAGTGGCAGAATACAAGACCAGCTCAAGAAACGGCTTAGAGGTACAGGCAAATACAAGGCCAGAAGTAGTAGGAGGCAGCTGTACAGAGTTAGGCTAGAATAGTCAGCTGAGTAGCTGCAGCCGGAGCCTGCCTACAAAAAAACATTAAGTGACTGTAACTGTTTACAAGCTGGAACTTCTTAGTGATAGAGATGAGAAAGAGATAATTTAACAATTGTGAGCTGTTGGTCTTTAAAGACTATTGGTTTTCATAAAGTAATGTTCGCCACTTTTAACCATCTAGTGTCCATCTAATCCTTAACTGCACTTTGCAGTCCCCGAACCTTAGAGCTGCACAAAGGCACATGTAAGATATCGCGCTGACAATATAATCACGTTGTGCTGAAAAGCTGGTGATCTCTTGGCAAACATATCTAGGATGTCCAGGAAAGGAAGGGCACATCTGTACAACATGGAACACCTATAGTGTAGTATAGACTTCTTGTATCTTTACATTATGACATTTTGCAAACATTTTTTGTCATTTTTGGAACCAACTGAAGACATGATACACAGCGATATGCACAACTCATTATTTTGCTTTACATTATTGTGTCATAATATTTAATTTTTATGCCATGGATTCTATAAAAGCCAATCAATAACCAGACTTGTACCTGTGGTCCCGGAGGGCCCACAATACCAGTTTCACCCCTCGCTCCTCTGTCACCCTGAAAAATGAAATTTTTAAGAGTCAGTTTATTAAGCAACATATAATGGTGACCATATCATGTCTAAGGAGGGGTCATCATAGCGATCAGTGAAATTTGGAATCGCATTACCAATGTTTCGGTTTCAGATTTGCTATTGCAGAATTGCATTGACTTCAATCGACCTACATATTGTGATTTAAAGGACTGAAATGTTTCAGGGTTAGACACCTGAATGAACAAAATCATGGACCAACCAAATACCTAAAAAAAAAGTTGAGATTGTCCAAAGTGGAGAAGCCAATTAGGTCAAGGCTCCTCGTTCTTAACCTTTGTCAGGGTCCCCTATGACACAATGCCTTGATCATTTCTCCTTTAAAGTATTAATTTTGGCTACAGATGTTGTGTAAAGTCCAATTTAGGAGTTTACATGGTTCACAGTGGGCCATCATGGTAGACATGAGTGAACTTCGGAAGAGTCGCAATAACAATTACAGAGCTGTATTAAAACAATGATGGACTCGTAGTAAAAGTTGTAGATTACAAAGAAAATGTGATAATGTAGTTACCCTCTCTCCTTTGGCTCCTTCCCTGCCGAATGGACCTGGAGGCCCGAAAGATCCCTGAAAAAATATGTTACATTTTGTAAGTGCCTTCTGAAACTTAGTAATAGAATAAGTGTCAAACTTTAGGATCGGAAGAGTGAAGAAATCAGGAGATACCTTTTAGAGGCTAACTGAGTATATTTGATAAGTTTTGTTAAGTAAGCTTTCAAGAGTCTAGCTCTCTTCTTCAGACATGGTGTTATACAGGAACTGAAAATTCACAGATTATTTATACTCTATACACATGATCTTCAAAGGATTTTCAAAGAATTTTCTGTGAATTTTCAGTTCTTGTATAACACCATGTCTGAAGAAGAGAGTTAGACTCTTGAAAGCTTACTTATCAAAACTTATCAAATATACTCAGTTAGCCTCTAAAAGGTATCGCCTGATTTCTTCACTCTTCCACTACTTTCAATGGCTAACACGGTACAACATTATACTACTATAAACTTTAGGATTAAAATTTAAAGTGTAACTCCTATTTTATTTTCTTTATTGTTATTGTTTCAAGAGGTGACCATTTTTGTAATATATTTTATTAACCTATCTAACATCCTTTTAATAGAAAACAGGCTGAAAAGTTCTCATTACTAATGCTCTAACTAAGTATTGCCAGGGAGACTTTGTCTGTACACCTGTACACAATGCAGTATGTAGAGCTGAAGATTTACCAAAGGGGGGATGGTCACAACAAATGGCTATATCTCTGGGTTTATACTACATAGAAAAATGATGAGATCATCAGCTTTCATGTGCTGCTAAGAATGAAGTATTAACTATATAAGAATTAGAGATATCAATATTAAAAAACACAGTCAGAATGTAATATTATATGTAACATGAACTGCTACATATTAAGTTCTAATTCGCAACTAGTGATATCTCAGGTTCTTTTATGGCTAGTACTGCAATCTGAGATCAGAGTCCTGAGAATCTCAGCTTTCTTGTGATAATAGAACCATTTTCTAGGTAGTATAACACCAGGCATACAGCCATTTGAAGTGACCATCCCCATTTGGCTTCAGCTCTGCAAATTCACCATATAACTGTGTACGGACTTTCCCTAGTAACAGCTCAGTTAGAGGATTATAAGGATAGTGTTGCAGCCTGTTTTCTATTAGAAAGGAAGTTAGATAATAAAGTATATTACAAAAATGGTCACCAAACACCCCCCAACACAATAGTGAAAGAAATGAAAATAGGAGTTACACTTTAATACCTTATTTAAGGGACAAGGTTAAGAACCGGCTCAAAGTAGTAAAAAAATACAATGTCACTATTCCTCATTTACAGTAAACAAGTTGCTTTTTCATCATAATATACAGTATTAGGCAAGGTTCACATGGCGTAATTTGGAACTTATTTTGAGGTAGATTCCAAATTCCGTACAATTTTTCAATGGGGGGCAGTGACAGATGCTTCTTTTTTCAGGATGCTGCTCAATGTTCTTGAAGATTCCTCGGCTGATTTAGGCATGAGGCTCAGACTGATTAACCCCATTATTTCTGAGGCTAATCAGTGAGCAAAGCCATGGCGGACGGCAGCCGAAGTTCTGTTACGGCTTCTGCTACAAGATCCCCAGGCTCGGGATTTGGAAATAAATCTAAGGCAGAAAAACAACTTACATTCTTATCCAAATTCCACTGTGTGAACCTGGCCTTACTGCATACACCAGGATCAATATGGCCAATGTCCAGTAGAACTTAGAGCAAAAGTAGAAGTCTACTCTCCCAAGCTACAGTTCTGTTTCCTTTGGACGGGTAGACCATAGATCGACTGTGTACTATAAGTATAGATCTGACTGTTGTAGAAAGGGGATAATCAACTATAGCTTGTACATGCAGCCGGCAATAAGATCATAAAGCACAGTTTTGCTTTTTTAGCATATCTGATAACAAAATGTGCTGCATAAAGTGAATATCCCAAAAGTGATTTAAATTTTTTTTATGTATTACATTTTTTTGAAGCATCATCAGATAACAAGCAGTGATGTAAAGACTCAAAGGTAGCACTACAGATACCAATCCATATTAAATGAATAAAGAATTGATGGAAAAAAAAAATGACCTATTGGAAGGTCGTTTCCTATAGATTAATACTTTTTTTTTAAAGAAACCTAAGGGCATACTCTGGGAATAATAGCCAAGCCAGTTTAACTCCTCCAATAGACAGCTGTTTCAAGGTTTTTGCCGCTCATTAGTGCAGAGGAGGGGACTGGCTGGCTTTGTGAGAGGTCTCGCCATGGGTCAGAAGGGGCATTCCTTACCCAGAATTATTAGCAAGGCATGCATGGTCTAATAAATCCATGTACCAGTCTCTCCTTTATAAGACACATTACCCCTTCTGATCCATGGTAAATGGAACCAATAATTCAGCCTCATAGTAGTTAAAAAGTTAAATTAGCAAAATGACATTAAATAATAATAGCAGCAGTCAGTGAACAACATGTCCCAGCATTACCTTCTCTCCTTTCTCTCCTCTAATTCCTTGAAGCCCTTGTTTTCCAGCCTCTCCCTGAAATATATGAGCAAGAATTATAAGATCAGTAGTGGATCATATTAATGTCAAAGCTTATATATACAGTATGTCATGTTGTGTATACACTGACTCATCATATAGTAAAAAACATAGAGAGAACAAGCAGGCGTGTACATAGGAGCAGTATTATAGTAGTTATATTCTTGTACATAGGAGCAGTATTATAGTAGTTATATTCTTGTACATAGGAGCAGTATTATAGTAGTTATATTCTTGTACATAGGAGCAGTATTATAGTAGTTATATTCTTGTACATAGGGGTAGTATTATAGTAGTTATATTCTTGTACATAGGAGCAGTATTATAGTAGTTATATTCTTGTACATAGGAGCAGTATTATAGTAGTTATATTCTTGTACATAGGAGCAGTATTATAGTAGTTATATTCTTGTACATAGGAGCAGTATTATAGTAGTTATATTCTTGTACATAGGAGCAGTATTATAGTAATTATATTCTTGTACATAGGGGCAGTATTATAGTAGTTATATTCTTGTACATAGGAGCAGTATTATAGTAGTTATATTCTTGTACATAGGGGGCAGTATTATAGTAGTTATATTCTTCTACATAGGAGGTAGTATTATAGTAGTTATATTCTTGTACATAGGAGTAGTATTATAGTAGTTATATTCTTCTACATAGGAGGTAGTATTATAGTAGTTATATTCTTGTACATAGGAGGTAGTATTATAGTAATTATATTCTTGTACATAGGAGCAATATTATAGTAGTTATATTCTTGTACATAGGAGCAGTATTATAGTAGTTATATTCTTGTACATAGGAGCAGTATTATAGTAGTTATATTCTTGTACATAGGAGCAGTATTATAGTAGTTATATTCTTGTACATAGGGGGCAGTATTATAGTAGTTATATTCTTGTACATAGGAGCAGTATTATAGTAGTTATATTCTTGTACATAGGAGCAATATTATAGTAGTATATTATTGTACATAGGAGCAGTATTATAGTAGTTATATTCTTGTACATAGGGGCAGTATTATAGTAGTTATATTCTTGTTCATAGGAGCAGTATTATAGTAGTTATATTCTTGTACATAGGAGCAGTATTATAGTAGTTATATTCTTGTACATAGGAGCAGTATTATAGTAGTTATATTCTTGTACATAGGAGCAGTATTATAATAGTTATATTCTTGTACATAGGAGCAGTATTATAGTAGTTATATTCTTGTACATAGGAGGCAGTATTATAGTAGTTATATTCTTGTACATAGGAGCAGTATTATAGTAGTTATATTCTTGTACATAGGAGCAGTATTATAGTAGTTATATTCTTGTACATAGTAGCAGTATTATAGTAGTTATATTCTTGTACATAGGAGGCAGTATTATAGTAGTTATATTCTTGTACATAGGAGCAGTATTATAGTAGTTATATTCTTGTACATAGCAGCAGTATTATAGTAGTATATTCTTGTATATAGGAGCAATATTATAGTAGTTATATTCTTGTACATAGGAGCAGTATTATAGTAGTTATATTCTTGTACATAGGAGCAGTATTATAGAAGTTATATTCTTGTACATAGGGGTCAGTATTATAGTAGTTATATTCTTGTACATAGGAACAGTATTATAGTAGTTATATTCTTGTACATAGGGGCAGTATTATAGTAGTTATATTCTTGTACATAGGAGCAGTATTATAGTAGTTATATTCTTGTACATAGGAGCAGTATTATAGTAGTTATATTCTTGTACATAGGAGCAGTATTATAGTAGTTATATTCTTGTACATAGGAGCAGTATTATAGTAGTTATATTCTTGTACATAGGTAGTATTATAGTAGATATATTCTTGTACATAGGAGCAGTATTATAGTAGTTATATTCTTGTACATAGGAGCAGTATTATAGTAGTTATATTCTTGTACATAGGAGGCAGTATTATAGTAGTTATATTCTTGTACATAGGAGCAGTATTATAGTAGTTATATTCTTGTACATAGGAGGAGTATTATAGTAGTTATATTCTTGTACATAGGAGCAGTATTATAGTAGTTATATTCTTGTACATAGGAGCAGTATTATAGTAGTTATATTCTTGTACATAGCAGCAGTATTATAGTAGTATATTCTTGTATATAGGAGCAGTATTATAGTAGTTATATTCTTGTACATAGGAGCAGTATTATAGTAGTTATATTCTTGTACATAGGAGCAGTATTATAGTAGTTATATTCTTGTACATAGGGGTCAGTATTATAGTAGTTATATTCTTGTACATAGGAGCAGTATTATAGTAGTTATATTCTTGTACATAGGAGCAATATTATAGTAGTATATTATTGTACATAGGAGCAGTATTATAGTAGTTATATTCTTGTACATAGGAGCAGTATTATAGTAGTTATATTCTTGTACATAGGAGCAGTATTATAGTAGTTATATTCTTGTACATAGCAGCAGTATTATAGTAGTTATATTCTTGTACATAGGAGCAGTATTATAGTAGTTATATTCTTGTACAGAGGAGGCAGTATTATAGTAATTATATTCTTGTACATAGGAGCAGTATTATAGTAGTTATATTCTTGTACATAGGAGCAGTATTATAGTAGTTATATTCTTGTACATAGGAGCAGTATTATAGTAGTTATATTCTTGTACATAGGAGCAGTATTATAGTAGTTATATTCTTGTACATAGGAGTAGTATTAATAGTAGTTGATGTGAAGCTATGTTTTTTGGAAATTAGAAGTAATCTCTCTGGTTCACTCTGAGCCACAATTCTTGGCAGTAGACAGGTCAATTTTTTAGAATCACCTGTATTCACAACATATTTCCTGTCTTCTTCGAACCTTGAAGACTGGCCAATGATTTATGGATTTCTTCCATTAAATGCAAAATATTAGATCAGAACTAATCACAACAATTCATCTCCTCAAGGCTTCTAATGGGTGAAATATGGAAGCGGGCCATCAACTATACTTTCCTTTGGAATTTACAACACGGTATATAAACCAGGTAATGACTATCATATTTCTAAACATGGAGTATGAAGACTTCAATCGACCTACAGCTTGTGATTTCCAGGATTGAAGGGTTCCAGAGTTAGACAACATAGTGGAAAAAAAATCATGGACCGACCAAATAACTAAAAAAGTTGAGATTGTCCACAGTGGTGAAACCAATTAGACCAAGGTTCCTGGGTAAGTTCTCAGTCTTTGTCAGGCTCCCGTATGATAGAATTATTTGATCATTTCGGCTTTAGAGTAATAGTATTAGCTACAGATGTTGTGTAATGTACTATTAAAGTGTTCACGTCAATTTAAAAATAAACCCAACTTGGAGATGTAACGCTCAGAACATCTTGAGGTGATCAACATTTTTCTCTGAAATAGAATATTTACAATCCTTGATGCGAACATGTCGTACACTTCATTGTGTGGCGGTTCCCTGATTTCCCTTGGGCCCTATTTGTAAATGAAAATCCGAAACATGACTCATGTTGTTCAGAATCTGAGCCAACATTATTTAGCGCTTACTTCTGCCACTGACTACACATCAATCATCGGTTCCCGAAAAATAAATGACTTTGTAAGTTAAGACTTAACATAACGTGCGGCGTAGTCACCGATATTGTCTCTTATCTAATAAATGGGTGATAATAAACAGTCACCAGGAAGTCGGAGAAAAAAATAATCAATAAAATAAAAATAGATCCAAATTTTCTGTGTGATTAATATAAAAAAAAGTGTTTTTCATGAAATTTGTAAATCATAAAGGTAGAGAAGCGGACTGGAGAAGAACAAAAAACTTCATATAAGACCTAGTAGAAAAGGCGTCCATACACGTTATATTACTGATCTTTGGACTTGCCAACTTTGGTAGGACCTGCCGAGTCTCTCTTGACTAGAGCTGAGCAAACCAATTCAGATAAAACCAAATTTCACCAAAATTTTCCAAAAGTCTTGGACTCGATTCCCAAGAAACACTATTATACTCTGGGGTATCCTCAGATCCCCCATGGCATAATGAGTGGAGATCCAGGGGATACTCTTTAGGCCATTTCTGGCCTGTGGCCATTGTCACATGCCCCGTGGTCACATGGGGTGCACCAACGTCATGAACATTTGACCCAGCCCAATCACTAGCCTGAAACGTACCAGAGGGCTAAACCTCACGAATATTCATCGTAAAGAATCTCATTAAGTTCACCCATTTCTAACCATCAGGCATGTTGAATCACTTATCCCTGTACTGGAACATCACTGTATTTATTAATAATAATAATAATAATAATAATAATAGTCCTTTAATAGTCCCACAATGGGGAAATTCAGTGTGTTACAGCAGCAAAGATAAGCAGATACAAATACAAATACAACATGTACAGGAATGTTCCAAGGTGAGAGGCATTACATTAATAGCAGACAGACAGATAGGGCGTAGCAGAGGGGGGGGGGGATTTAACAGGCAGAGAGATATTTCAGTTCTCTGTGTGTAATGATCTCCGCTTAGGTCGGTGTTGGTTGTACAGCCTAACCGCGGTGGGGAGGAAAGACTTCCGATAGCGCTCCTTCTCACACCTAGGGTGGAGCAGTCGGTCACTGACAGTACTGCTCAGCGCGATCACAGTCTCATGCATGGGATGGGACTTCTTCTTCTGCATGGTGCTCACCACGGACAGTATCCTTCTGTCACCCACCACCTGCACTGGGTCCAGTGGGCTCCCCAGGACAGAGCTGGCCCTTCTAATCAGCTTGTCAAGTTTATTTCTGTCCCTGGTTGATATACTGCTCCCCCAGCAGGCCACTCCAAAGAAGATGGCTGATGCCACTACCGAGTTGAAGAAAGTCCTAAGAAGTGCCCCCCGGATTCCAAAGGCTCTCAGCTTCCTAAGCAGGTAGAGCCTGCTGTGGCCCTTCCTGTACAGGGCCTCCATATGATCTGCCCAGTCCAGCTTATTATTAAGGAGCAAACCCAGGTACTTATAGGTGTTCACAATCTCGATGCCCGTCCCCAGGATGTCCACTGGTTTAGGAGGGCTTCTGCCTTTGCGGAAGTCCACCACCATCTCCTTGGTCTTCCCCGCGTTAATCTTCAGGTGGTTCCGGTGGCACCAGTCCACAAAATGCTGGTTCAGTTCTCTGTACTCCCTGTCATCATCATCTGTGATGAGACCCACTATTGCAGAGTCGTCAGAATACTTCTGTAGGTAGCAGCTGGATGAGTTGCACCTAAAATCTGCAGTGTACAGTGTGAAGAGGAAAGGGGCGAGAACCGTACCCTGAGGTGCCCCCGTATTACAGATCACGGTACCTGACACACAGTCTTGGGCTCTCACGTATTGAGGTCGATTTGTGAGGTAGTCTAGGATCCAGTTGGAGAGGTGGTGGTCCACTCCAGCAAGGTCCAGCTTGTCCCTCAATAACCTGGGCTGTATGGTGTTAAAAGCACTGGAGAAGTCAAAGAACATTATTCTCACTGTGTTCCCTGGTTTCTCCAGGTGAGACAGAGCCCTGTGCAGAAGATGGATGATGGCATCATCTACCCCAATGCCCGGCCGATAAGCAAACTGGAGTGGGTCCATAGCGGGGCTCACTAGAGGGCGGAGATGTGTGAGAACCAATCTCTCCAAGATCTTCATCAGGTGGGATGTCAGTGCTACAGGTCTGTAGTCGTTGAGGTCCATAGGGTGGGGTTTCTTTGGAACTGGTACCACACAAGAAGATTTCCATAATTCAGGGACTATTTCCTGCCTCAGGCTCATATTATACATATATGTAATTATACCACACAGCTGGTCCCCGCAAGTCTTAATTAGCCTTGCACTGATGTCATCTGGCCCTGCGGCTTTCCTCGCCTTGATCTTTTTCATCTCCTTCCTCACCTGGGCCCGTGTGAAGGTCAGACTGTGGCCAGATAAAGATGGATTTCTGGATTTACTGGTCTGTTGGGAAGTGGCCGCATGGGGAGAAGTCATTGTGGTGGGGGAAGCTGAAGGACATGCTGGGGTGGGAGGAGCTGGTGTGTGATCAAATCTGTTGAAGAATAGGTTTAGTTCATTAAGCCAATTAACATCTGCCTCAATCTGGCAGACAGACTGTTTATGACCCGAAATTGACTTAAGCCCCTCCCAGACCCCCCTTATGTCTTTTCTTTCCATTTCCTTTTCCATTTTTTCTTTATAACTGGCTTTTCCCTGCCTGATTTGATGTCTCAGCTCCTTTTGTACTTCCCTCAACCCCTCCTTATCTCTTGTCCTGAATGCCATCTTTTTCTCCTTAAGTAGTGTTTTTATATCAGAGTTAATCCATGGTTTGTTATTGGAGAAGCACCTCACCACTTTTGTGGGTACTGTGTTGTCCACACAAAAATTAATGTAGTCCGTTATGCAGTGTGTGAGTCCTTCTATGTCTTCCGCATAAGAATCCTGCAGAACTTCCCATGCGGTTGTGTCAAAACAATCCCTCAGAGCCTCATCACTCTCCTCGGACCATATCCTCACTGTGCGGGTGACAGCTGGTTCTCTACGTACAAGTGGCTTGTACACAGGTCGGAGATGTACTAGGTTGTGATCCGATCTTCCCAGGGGCGGTAGGGCTGATGAGTTATATGCCTCCCTCACGTTGGCAAAGAACATGTCTGTACTGTCTGTATGTCTGTACTGGGACAGAAGGGGTACTTTGTCTCCTTAAGGAGACTGACCTTTGACATCACCTTGCAGTATATAGGGTCTTATAGATCTATCATGCCCGGCTAAGGATTCTGGGAAAAGAAAATTCAAATAAAGTTCTCCTAGAGAAAGCAGAACTTGCTCTAGCGCCACCTTTTGGAATTCATCAAAGTTGGGTTTTCCTGAAACCTAGTGTCATGATCTGGAATTAAAGCTAAGCCAGAATAAATCCTTCTAAAGGAAGTGAGACCTATCCGCAGCTGTTTCGGGGTTATTCCTGTTAAAAATAGCTTCCTCTCTTCATTACACAGATTTTTATCTAGGGGTCACATAGTTTTGAGTCATTGGGAGAGGGGCTAGAACCTGTGATATGGGGGCGTGGTAGCGCTTTTTTTTTTTTTTTACACATTGTGCCCCCCATAAGGTGATAATAAATCTTGGGTTGATATATCATCCCCAGTTACAGGAAGAATTCAGCCTCCTGTATACACTGCAGAGCTGATCTAGGTCTTCTAGAAACCAACATGTCTTGCAGTTCCAGGTCACAAAACCAGTGGGCCAGGGAGAAGCCATATAGTGCTGACTTTCTGAGCTCATTGAGCTCTGTGTATACAGCAATTGGGAAGGCAGATAATAACCCATCCCTGCCTTCTTTTAGGATGTCACTGACAGTCGGCTCCCTGCTCCTGCAGCTGCAAAACCAGGTACATCCTAGCAGGGTTGAACAGCGACTGCCCAGATGTATATATAGTCAATAGGCGGCTAGGAAGTGGTTAAGGAAAAGCATAAGAGATCCCTAATCTATGCGGAAAATATAATTCCTGATGACCAGATGTCAGTGGTCTAACACTTTACCGTAAAAGCTTGAGAAGAATATATTAAAATGTTATCTTATGAAAATATAATGTATTCAAATGTGTTGAAAAAAAAAAAAAACGTGTAAAATTTCCTTGAAAATAATATTCTAAATAGCTGTTAATTGGTCGCAGGTGCGAGGATAAATTTGCGAGAAACTTGGTAAAAATATCCGTCTAATTGATCCAACAGGTGTCAATGTTACATTTGTTCTATGAGACTAATCAGGTCTATAAATGTGAGAAGGACTCAGCAGGAATAACTAAAATCTCAGGGCTTTGGGAGAATTTACGGATTATGAGAAAGTAAACTTTTCACATATCTGGGGCCGTCAGGCTCCATTCACATTGTGTTAGAACCTTCCGTCACCAGTACTGTATACAATGACTATGTCCTAGAGAAATGCTATGGTCCCGGTGTATAAACTCCAGTCCCTCGCCCTGCAGGCACTTTTACAAACATTAGAGACATATGGTGGATTCTCTAGAGCTCACTGAACCCCATCCTGGTCCTGTAATAGTAAGGTTACAATGCCAAGTGTCAGATGGAGCGGTGTAAAGTACAATGCCAAGTGTCAGATGGAGGGGTGTAATGTACAATGCCAAGTGTCAGATGGAGAGGTGTAATGTACAATGCCAAATGTCAGATGGAGCGGTGTAAAGTACAATACCAAGTGTCAGATGGAGGGGTGTAATGTACAATGCCAAGTGTCAAATGGAGGGGTGTAAAGCACAATGCCAAGTGTCAGATGGGGGAGGGTGTAAAGCACAATGCCAAGTGTCAGATGGAGGGGTGTAATGTACAATGCCAAGTGTCAGATGGAGGGGTGTAAAGCACAATGCCAAGTGTCAGATGGAGGAATGTAATGTACAATGCCAAGTGTCAGATGGAGGGGTGTAAAGCACAATGCCAAGTGTCAGAGGGAGGGGTGTAATGTACAATGCCAAGTTTCAGATGGAAGGGGTGTACAGTACAATTCCAAGTGTCAGATGGAGCGGTGTACAGTACAATGCCAAGTGTCAGATAGAGGGGTGTAATGTACAATGCCAAGTGTCAGATGGAGGGGTGTAATGTACAATGCCAAGTGTCAGATGGAGCGGTGTACAGTACAATGCCAAGTGTCAGATAGAGGGGTGTAATGTACAATGCCAAGTGTCAGATGGAGGGGTGTAATGTACAATGCCAAGTGTCAGATGGAGGGGTGTACAGTACAATGCCAAGTGTCAGATGGAGCGGTGTACAGTACAATGCCAAGTCTCAGATGGAGGGGTGTAATATACAATGCAAAGTGTCAGATGGAGGGGTGTAATGTACAATGCTGAGTGTCAGATGGAGGGGTGTAAAGTACAATGCCAAGAGTCAGATGGAGGGGTGTAATGTACAATGCCGAGTGTCGATGGAGGGGTGTAAAGTACAATGCCAAGAGTCAGATGGAGGGGTATAATATACAATGCAAAGTGTCAGATGGAGAGGTGTAATGTACAATGCCAAATGTCAGATGGAGCGGTGTAAAGTACAATACCAAGTGTCAGATGGAGGGGTGTAATGTACAATGCCAAGTGTCAAATGGAGGGGTGTAAAGCACAATGCCAAGTGTCAGATGGGGGAGGGTGTAAAGCACAATGCCAAGTGTCAGATGGAGGGGTGTAATGTACAATGCCAAGTGTCAGATGGAGGGGTGTAAAGCACAATGCCAAGTGTCAGATGGAGGAATGTAATGTACAATGCCAAGTGTCAGATGGAGGGGTGTAAAGCACAATGCCAAGTGTCAGATGGAGGGGTGTAATGTACAATGCCAAGTTTCAGATGGAAGGGGTGTACAGTACAATTCCAAGTGTCAGATGGAGCGGTGTACAGTACAATGCCAAGTGTCAGATAGAGGGGTGTAATGTACAATGCCAAGTGTCAGATGGAGGGGTGTAATGTACAATGCCAAGTGTCAGATGGAGCGGTGTACAGTACAATGCCAAGTGTCAGATAGAGGGGTGTAATGTACAATGCCAAGTGTCAGATGGAGGGGTGTAATGTACAATGCCAAGTGTCAGATGGAGGGGTGTACAGTACAATGCCAAGTGTCAGATGGAGCGGTGTACAGTACAATGCCAAGTCTCAGATGGAGGGGTGTAATATACAATGCAAAGTGTCAGATGGAGGGGTGTAATGTACAATGCTGAGTGTCAGATGGAGGGGTGTAAAGTACAATGCCAAGAGTCAGATGGAGGGGTGTAATGTACAATGCCGAGTGTCGATGGAGGGGTGTAAAGTACAATGCCAAGAGTCAGATGGAGGGGTATAAAGCACAATGCCAAGTGTCAGATGGAGCGGTGTAAAGTACAATGCCAAGTGTCAGATGGAGGGCTGTAAAGTAAAATGCAAGTGTCAGATGGAGGGGTGTAAAGTACAATGCCAAGTGTCAGATGGAGCGGTGTAATGTACAATGCAAAGTGTCAGATGGAGCGGTCTACAGTACAATGCCGAGTGTCAGATGGAGGGGTGTAAAGCACAATGCCGAGTGTCAGATGGAGAGGTGTAATGTACAATGCCGAGTGTCAGATGGAGGGGTGTAAAGTACAATGCCGAGTGTCAGCTGGAGGGGTGTAAAGCACAATGCCAAGTGTCAGATGGAGGGTTGTAAAGTGCAATGCCAAGTGTCAGATGGAGCGATGTAAAGTACAATGCCAAGTGTCAGATGGAGGGGTGTAAAGTACAATGCCAAGTGTCAGGTGGAGGGGTGTAAAGCACAATGCCATGTGTCAGATGGAGCGGTGTAAAGTACAATGCCAAGTGTCAGATGGAGGGCTGTAAAGTAAAATGCCAAGTGTCAGATGGAGGGGTGTAAAGTACAATGCCAAGTGTCAGATGAAGGGGTGTAAAGTACAGTGCCAAGTGTCAGATGGAACGGTGTAATGTACAATGCCAAGTGTCAGATGGAGCGGTCTACAGTACAATGCCAAGTGTCAGATGGAGGAGTGTAAAGCACAATGCCGAGTGTCAGATGGAGGGGTGTAAAGCACAATGCCGAGTGTCAGATGGAGAGGTGTAATGTACAATGCCGAGTGTCAGATGGAGGGGTGTAAAGTACAATGCCAAGTGTCAGATGGGGGGGTGTAAAGTACAATACCAAGTGTCAGATGGAGGGGTGTAAAGTACAATGCCAAGTGTCAGATGGAGGGGTGTAAAGTACAATGCCAAGTGTCAGATGGAGGGGTGTAAAGTACAATGCCAAGTGTCAGATGGAGGGGTGTAAAGTACAATGCCAAGTGTCAGATGGAGGGGTGTAAAGTACAATGCCAAGAGTCAGATGGAGGGGTGTAAAGTACAGTGCCAAGTGTCAGATGGAGGGGTGTAAAGTACAATGCCAAGAGTCAGATGGAGGGGTGTAATGTACAATACAAAGTGTCAGATGGAGGGGTGTAAAGCACAATGCCAAGTGTCAGATGGAGGGGTGTAATGTACAATGCCAAGTGTCAGATGGACGGGTGTAATGTATAATGCCAAGTGTCAGATGGAGGGGTGTAAAGTACAATGCCAAGTGTCAGATGGAGGGGTGTAAAGTACAATGCCAATTGTCAGATGGAGCGGTGTAAAGTACAATGCCAAGTGTCAGATGGAGGGGTGTAAAGTACAATGCCAAGTGTCAGATGGAGGGGTGTAATGTACAATGCCAAGTGTCAGATGGAGGGGTGTAATGTACAATGCCAAGTGTCAGATGGAGGGGTGTAAAGCACAATGCCAAGTGTCAGATGGAGGGGTGTAAAGCACAATGCCAAGTGTCAGATGGAGGGGTGTAATGTACAATGCCAAGTGTCAGATGGAGGGGTGTAATGTACAATGCCAAGTGTCAGATGGAGGGGTGTAAAGCACAATGCCAAGTGTCAGATGGAGGGGTGTAAAGCACAATGCCAAGTGTCAGATGGAGGGGTGTAATGTACAATGCCAAGTGTCAGATGGAGGGGTGTAAAGCACAATGCCAAGTGTCAGATGGAGGGATGTAATGTACAATGCCAAGTGTCAGATGGAGGGGTATAAAGCACAATGCCAAGTGTCAGATGGAGGGGTGTAATGTACAATGCCAAGTGTCAGATGGAGGGGTGTACAGTACAATGCCAAGTGTCAGATGGAGCGGTGTACAGTACAATGCCAAGTGTCAGATAGAGGGGTGTAATGTACAATGCCAAGTGTCAGATGGAGGGGTGTAATGTACAATGCCAAGTGTCAGATGGAGGGGTGTACAGTACAATGCCAAGTGTCAGATGGAGCGGTGTACAGTACAATGCCAAGTCTCAGATGGAGGGGTGTAATATACAATGCAAAGTGTCAGATGGAGGGGTGTAATGTACAATGCTGAGTGTCAGATGGAGGGGTGTAAAGTACAATGCCAAGAGTCAGATGGAGGGGTGTAATGTACAATGCCGAGTGTCGATGGAGGGGTGTAAAGTACAATGCCAAGAGTCAGATGGAGGGGTATAAAGCACAATGCCAAGTGTCAGATGGAGCGGTGTAAAGTACAATGCCAAGTGTCAGATGGAGGGCTGTAAAGTAAAATGCAAGTGTCAGATGGAGGGGTGTAAAGTACAATGCCAAGTGTCAGATGGAGCGGTGTAATGTACAATGCAAAGTGTCAGATGGAGCGGTCTACAGTACAATGCCGAGTGTCAGATGGAGGGGTGTAAAGCACAATGCCGAGTGTCAGATGGAGAGGTGTAATGTACAATGCCGAGTGTCAGATGGAGGGGTGTAAAGTACAATGCCGAGTGTCAGCTGGAGGGGTGTAAAGCACAATGCCAAGTGTCAGATGGAGGGTTGTAAAGTACAATGCCAAGTGTCAGATGGAGCGGTGTAAAGTACAATGCCAAGTGTCAGATGGAGGGGTGTAAAGTACAATGCCAAGTGTCAGATGGGGTGGTGTAAAGTACAATGCCAAGTATCAGATGGAGGGGTGTAAAGTACAATGCCAAGTGTCAGGTGGAGGGGTGTAAAGTACAATGCCAAGTGTCAGGTGGAGGGGTGTAAAGCACAATGCCATGTGTCAGATGGAGCGGTGTAAAGTACAATGCCAAGTGTCAGATGGAGGGCTGTAAAGTAAAATGCCAAGTGTCAGATGGAGGGGTGTAAAGTACAATGCCAAGTGTCAGATGAAGGGGTGTAAAGTACAGTGCCAAGTGTCAGATGGAACGGTGTAATGTACAATGCCAAGTGTCAGATGGAGCGGTCTACAGTACAATGCCAAGTGTCAGATGGAGGAGTGTAAAGCACAATGCCGAGTGTCAGATGGAGGGGTGTAAAGCACAATGCCGAGTGTCAGATGGAGAGGTGTAATGTACAATGCCGAGTGTCAGATGGAGGGGTGTAAAGTACAATGTGGAGTGTCAGATGGAGGGGTGTAATGTGCAATGCCAAGTGTCAGATGGAGGAGTGTAAAGTACAATGCCAAGTGTCAGATGGAGGGGTGTAAAGCACAATACCAAGTGTCAGATGGGGGAGTGTAAAGTACAATGCCAAGAGTCAGATGGAGGGGTGTAATGTACAAAGCCAAGTGTCAGATGGAGGGGTGTAAAGCACAATGCCAAGTGTCATATGGAGGGGTGTAACGTAAAATGCCAAGAATCAGATGGAGGGGTGTAAATTACAATGCCAAGTGTCAGATGGAAGGGTGTAATGTACAATACCAAGTGTCAGATGGAGGGGTGTAAAGTACAATGCCAAGTGTCAGATGGGGGGGTGTAAAGTACAATACCAAGTGTCAGATGGAGGGGTGTAAAGTACAATGCCAAGTGTCAGATGGAGGGGTGTAAAGTACAATGCCACGTGTCAGATGGAGGGGTGTAAAGTACAATGCCAAGAGTCAGATGGAGGGGTGTAAAGTACAATGCCAAGAGTCAGATGGAGGGGTGTAATGTACAGTGCCAAGTGTCAGATGGAGGGGTGTAAAGTACAATGCCAAGAGTCAGATGGAGGGGTGTAATGTACAATACCAAGTGTCAGATGGAGGGGTGTAAAGCACAATGCCAAGTGTCAGATGGAGGTGTGTAATGTACAATGCCAAGTGTCAGATGGACGGGTGTAATGTATAATGCCAAGTGTCAGATGGAGGGGTGTAAAGTACAATGCCAAGTGTCAGATGGAGGGGTGTAAAGTACAATGCCAATTGTCAGATGGAGCGGTGTAAAGTACAATGCCAAGTGTCAGATGGAGGGGTGTAAAGTACAATGCCAAGTGTCAGATGGAGGGGTGTAAATCACAATGCCAAGTGTCAGATGGAGGGGTGTAATGTACAATGTCAAGTGTCAGATGGAGGGGTGTAAAGCACAATGCCAAGTGTCAGATGGAGGGGTGTAAAGCACAATGCCAAGTGTCAGATGGAGGGGTGTAATGTACAATGCCAAGTGTCAGATGGAGGGGTGTAAAGCACAATGCCAAGTGTCAGATGGAGGGATGTAATGTACAATGCCAAGTGTCAGATGGAGGGGTGTAAAGCACAATGCCAAGTGTCAGATGGAGGGGTGTAATGTACAATGCCAAGTGTCAGATGGAGGGGTGTACAGTACAATTCCAAGTGTCAGATGGAGCGGTGTACAGTACAATGCCAAGTGTCAGATAGAGGGGTGTAATGCACAATGCCAAGTGTCAGATGGAGGGGTGTAATGTACAATGCCAAGTGTCAGATGGAGCGGTGTACAGTACAATGCCAAGTGTCAGATAGAGGGGTGTAATGTACAATAACAAGTGTCAGATGGAGGGGTGTAATGTACAATGCCAAGTGTCAGATGGAGGGGTGTACAGTACAATGCCAAGTGTCAGATGGAGCGGTGTACAGTACAATGCCAAGTCTCAGATGGAGGGGTGTAATATACAATGCAAAGTGTCAGATGGAGGGGTGTAAAGTACAATGCCAAGAGTCAGATGGAGGGGTGTAATGTACAATGCCGAGTGTCGATGGAGGGGTGTAAAGTACAATGCCAAGAGTCAGATGGAGTGGTGTAAAGCACAATGCCAAGTGTCAGATGGAGCGGTGTAAAGTACAATGCCAAGTGTCAGATGGAGGGCTGTAAAGTAAAATGCAAGTGTCAGATGGAGGGGTGTAAAGTACAATGCCAAGTGTCAGATGGAGCGGTGTAATGTACAATGCAAAGTGTCAGATGGAGCGGTCTACAGTACAATGCCGAGTGTCAGATGGAGGGGTGTAAAGCACAATGCCGAGTGTCAGATGGAGAGGTGTAATGTACAATGCCGAGTGTCAGATGGAGGGGTGTAAAGTACAATGCCGAGTGTCAGCTGGAGGGGTGTAAAGCACAACGCCAAGTGTCAGATGGAGGGGTGTAAAGTACAATGCCAAGTGTCAGATGGAGCGGTGTAAAGTACAATGCCAAGTGTCAGATGGAGGGGTGTAAAGTACAATGCCAAGTGTCAGATGGAAGGGTGTAATGTACAATACCAAGTGTCAGATGGAGGGGTGTAAAGTACAATGCCAAGTGTCAGATGGGGGGGTGTAAAGTACAATACCAAGTGTCAGATGGAGGGGTGTAAAGTACAATGCCAAGTGTCAGATGGAGGGGTGTAAAGTACAATGCCACGTGTCAGATGGAGGGGTGTAAAGTACAATGCCAAGAGTCAGATGGAGGGGTGTAAAGTACAATGCCAAGAGTCAGATGGAGGGGTGTAATGTACAGTGCCAAGTGTCAGATGGAGGGGTGTAAAGTACAATGCCAAGAGTCAGATGGAGGGGTGTAATGTACAATACCAAGTGTCAGATGGAGGGGTGTAAAGCACAATGCCAAGTGTCAGATGGAGGGGTGTAATGTACAATGCCAAGTGTCAGATGGACGGGTGTAATGTATAATGCCAAGTGTCAGATGGAGGGGTGTAAAGTACAATGCCAAGTGTCAGATGGAGGGGTGTAAAGTACAATGCCAATTGTCAGATGGAGCGGTGTAAAGTACAATGCCAAGTGTCAGATGGAGGGGTGTAAAGTACAATGCCAAGTGTCAGATGGAAGGGTGTAATGTACAATACCAAGTGTCAGATGGAGGGGTGTAAAGTACAATGCCAAGTGTCAGATGGGGGGGTGTAAAGTACAATACCAAGTGTCAGATGGAGGGGTGTAAAGTACAATGCCAAGTGTCAGATGGAGGGGTGTAAAGTACAATGCCACGTGTCAGATGGAGGGGTGTAAAGTACAATGCCAAGAGTCAGATGGAGGGGTGTAAAGTACAATGCCAAGAGTCAGATGGAGGGGTGTAATGTACAGTGCCAAGTGTCAGATGGAGGGGTGTAAAGTACAATGCCAAGAGTCAGATGGAGGGGTGTAATGTACAATACCAAGTGTCAGATGGAGGGGTGTAAAGTACAATGCCAAGTGTCAGATGGGGGGGTGTAAAGTACAATACCAAGTGTCAGATGGAGGGGTGTAAAGTACAATGCCAAGTGTCAGATGGAGGGGTGTAAAGTACAATGCCACGTGTCAGATGGAGGGGTGTAAAGTACAATGCCAAGAGTCAGATGGAGGGGTGTAAAGTACAATGCCAAGAGTCAGATGGAGGGGTGTAATGTACAGTGCCAAGTGTCAGATGGAGGGGTGTAAAGTACAATGCCAAGAGTCAGATGGAGGGGTGTAATGTACAATACCAAGTGTCAGATGGAGGGGTGTAAAGCACAATGCCAAGTGTCAGATGGAGGGGTGTAATGTACAATGCCAAGTGTCAGATGGACGGGTGTAATGTATAATGCCAAGTGTCAGATGGAGGGGTGTAAAGTACAATGCCAAGTGTCAGATGGAGGGGTGTAAAGTACAATGCCAATTGTCAGATGGAGCGGTGTAAAGTACAATGCCAAGTGTCAGATGGAGGGGTGTAAAGTACAATGCCAAGTGTCAGATGGAGGGGTGTAAATCACAATGCCAAGTGTCAGATGGAGGGGTGTAATGTACAATGTCAAGTGTCAGATGGAGGGGTGTAAAGCACAATGCCAAGTGTCAGATGGAGCGGTGTAAAGTACAATGCCAAGTGTCAGATGGAGGGCTGTAAAGTAAAATGCAAGTGTCAGATGGAGGGGTGTAAAGTACAATGCCAAGTGTCAGATGGAGCGGTGTAATGTACAATGCAAAGTGTCAGATGGAGCGGTCTACAGTACAATGCCAGTGTCAGATGGAGGGGTGTAAAGCACAATGCCGAGTGTCAGATGGAGAGGTGTAATGTACAATGCCGAGTGTCAGATGGAGGGGTGTAAAGTACAATGCCGAGTGTCAGCTGGAGGGGTGTAAAGCACAACGCCAAGTGTCAGATGGAGGGGTGTAAAGTACAATGCCAAGTGTCAGATGGAGCGGTGTAAAGTACAATGCCAAGTGTCAGATGGGGTGGTGTAAAGTACAATGCCAAGTATCAGATGGAGGGGTGTAAAGTACAATGCCAAGTGTCAGGTGGAGGGGTGTAAAATACAATGCCAAGTGTCAGGTGGAGGGGTGTAAAGCACAATGCCATGTGTCAGATGGAGCGGTGTAAAGTACAATGCCAAGTGTCAGATGGAGGGCTGTAAAGTAAAATGCATGTGTCAGATGGAGGGGTGTAAAGTACAATGCCAAGTGTCAGATGAAGGGGTGTAAAGTACAGTGCCAAGTTTCAGATGGAGCGGTGTAAGGTACAATGCCAAGTGTCAGATGGAGCGGTCTACAGTACAATGCCAAGTGTCAGATGGAGGAGAGTAAAGCACAATGCCGAGTGTCAGATGGAGGGGTGTAAAGCACAATGCCGAGTGTCAGATGGAGAGGTGTAATGTACAATGCCGAGTGTCAGATGGAGGAGTGTAAAGTACAATGTGGAGTGTCAGATGGAGGGGTGTAATGTGCAATGCCAAGTGTCAGATGGAGGAGTGTAAAGTACAATGCCAAGAGTCAGATGGAGGGGTGTAATGTACAAAGCCAAGTGTCAGATGGAGGGGTGTAAAGCACAATGCCAAGTATCATATGGAAGGGTGTAACGTACAATGCCAAGAATCAGATGGAGGGGTGTAAAGTACAATGCCAAGTGTCAGATGGAAGGGTGTAATGTACAATACCAAGTGTCAGATGGAGGGGTGTAAAGTACAATGCCGAGTGTCAGATGGGGGGGGGGGTAAAGTACAATACCAAGTGTCAAATGGAGAGGTGTAAAGTACAATGCCAAGTGTCAGATGGAGGGGTGTAAAGTACAATGCCAAGTGTCAGATGGAGGGGTGTAAAGTATAATGCCAAGAGTCAGATGGAGGGGTGTAAAGTACAATGCCAAGAGTCAGATGGAGGGGTGTAATGTACAGTGCCAAGTGTCAGATGGAGGGGTGTAAAGTACAATGCCAAGAGTCAGATGGAGGGGTGTAATGTACAATACCAAGTGTCAGATTGAGGGGTGTAAAGCACAATGCCAAGTGTCAGATGGAGGGGTGTAATGTACAATGCCAAGTGTCAGATTGACGGGTGTAATGTATAATGCCAAGTGTCAGATGGAGGGGTGTAAAGTACAATGCCAAGTGTCAGATGGAGGGGTGTAAAGTACAATGCCAATTGTCAGATGGAGCGGTGTAAAGTACAATGCCAAGTGTCAGATGGAGGGGTGTAAAGTACAATGCCAAGTGTCAGATGGAGGGGTGTAAATCACAATGCCAAGTGTCAGATGGAGGGGTGCAATGTACAATGCCAAGTGTCAGATGGAGGGGTGTAAAGCACAATGCCAAGTGTCAGATGGAGGGGTGTAATGTACAATGCCAAGTGTCAGATGGAGGGGTGTAAAGCACAATGCCAAGTGTCAGATGGAGGGATGTAATGTACAATGCCAAGTGTCAGATGGAGGGGTGTAAAACACAATGCCAAGTGTCAGATGGAGGGGTGTAATGTACAATGCCAAGTGTCAGATGGAGGGGTGTACAGTACAATTCCAAGTGTCAGATGGAGCGGTGTACAGTACAATGCCAAGTGTCAGATAGAGGGGTGTAATGTACAATGCCAAGTGTCAGATGGAGGGGTGTAATGTACAATGCCAAGTGTCAGATGGAGCGGTGTACAGTACAATGCCAAGTGTCAGATAGAGGGGTGTAATGTACAATGCCAAGTGTCAGATGGAGGGGTGTAATGTACAATGCCAAGTGTCAGATGGAGGGGTGTAATGTACAATGCCAAGTGTCAGATGGAGGGGTGTACAGTACAATGCCAAGTGTCAGATGGAGCGGTGTACAGTACAATGCCAAGTCTCAGATGGAGGGATGTAATATACAATGCAAAGTGTCAGATGGAGGGGTGTAATGTACAATGCTGAGTGTCAGATGGAGGGGTGTAAAGTACATTGCCAAGAGTCAGATGGAGGGGTGTAATGTACAATGCCGAGTGTCGATGGAGGGGTGTAAAGTACAATGCCAAGAGTCAGATGGAGGGGTGTAAAGCATAATGCCAAGTGTCAGATGGAGCGGTGTAAAGTACAATGCCAAGTGTCAGATGGAGGGGTGTAAAGTACAATGCCAAGTGTCAGATGGAGCGGTGTAATGTACAATGCAAAGTGTCAGATGGAGCGGTCTACAGTACAATGCCGAGTGTCAGATGGAGGGGTGTAAAGCACAATGCCGAGTGTCAGATGGAGAGGTGTAATGTACAATGCCGAGTGTCAGATGGAGGGGTGTAAAGTACAATGCCGAGTGTCAGCTGGGGGGGGGGTGTAAAGTACAATACCAAGTGTCAAATGGAGAGGTGTAAAGTACAATGCCAAGTGTCAGATGGAGGGGTGTAAAGTACAATGCCAAGTGTCAGATGGAGGGGTGTAAAGTATAATGCCAAGAGTCAGATGGAGGGGTGTAAAGTACAATGCCAAGAGTCAGATGGAGGGGTGTAATGTACAGTGCCAAGTGTCAGATGGAGGGGTGTAAAGTACAATGCCAAGAGTCAGATGGAGGGGTGTAATGTACAATACCAAGTGTCAGATTGAGGGGTGTAAAGCACAATGCCAAGTGTCAGATGGAGGGGTGTAATGTACAATGCCAAGTGTCAGATTGACGGGTGTAATGTATAATGCCAAGTGTCAGATGGAGGGGTGTAAAGTACAATGCCAAGTGTCAGATGGAGGGGTGTAAAGTACAATGCCAATTGTCAGATGGAGCGGTGTAAAGTACAATGCCAAGTGTCAGATGGAGGGGTGTAAAGTACAATGCCAAGTGTCAGATGGAGGGGTGTAAATCACAATGCCAAGTGTCAGATGGAGGGGTGCAATGTACAATGCCAAGTGTCAGATGGAGGGGTGTAAAGCACAATGCCAAGTGTCAGATGGAGGGGTGTAATGTACAATGCCAAGTGTCAGATGGAGGGGTGTAAAGCACAATGCCAAGTGTCAGATGGAGGGATGTAATGTACAATGCCAAGTGTCAGATGGAGGGGTGTAAAACACAATGCCAAGTGTCAGATGGAGGGGTGTAATGTACAATGCCAAGTGTCAGATGGAGGGGTGTACAGTACAATTCCAAGTGTCAGATGGAGCGGTGTACAGTACAATGCCAAGTGTCAGATAGAGGGGTGTAATGTACAATGCCAAGTGTCAGATGGAGGGGTGTAATGTACAATGCCAAGTGTCAGATGGAGCGGTGTACAGTACAATGCCAAGTGTCAGATAGAGGGGTGTAATGTACAATGCCAAGTGTCAGATGGAGGGGTGTAATGTACAATGCCAAGTGTCAGATGGAGGGGTGTAATGTACAATGCCAAGTGTCAGATGGAGGGGTGTACAGTACAATGCCAAGTGTCAGATGGAGCGGTGTACAGTACAATGCCAAGTCTCAGATGGAGGGATGTAATATACAATGCAAAGTGTCAGATGGAGGGGTGTAATGTACAATGCTGAGTGTCAGATGGAGGGGTGTAAAGTACATTGCCAAGAGTCAGATGGAGGGGTGTAATGTACAATGCCGAGTGTCGATGGAGGGGTGTAAAGTACAATGCCAAGAGTCAGATGGAGGGGTGTAAAGCATAATGCCAAGTGTCAGATGGAGCGGTGTAAAGTACAATGCCAAGTGTCAGATGGAGGGGTGTAAAGTACAATGCCAAGTGTCAGATGGAGCGGTGTAATGTACAATGCAAAGTGTCAGATGGAGCGGTCTACAGTACAATGCCGAGTGTCAGATGGAGGGGTGTAAAGCACAATGCCGAGTGTCAGATGGAGAGGTGTAATGTACAATGCCGAGTGTCAGATGGAGGGGTGTAAAGTACAATGCCGAGTGTCAGCTGGAGGGGTGTAAAGCACAATGCCAAGTGTCAGATGGAGGGGTGTAAAGTACAATGCCAAGTGTCAGATGGAGCGGTGTAAAGTACAATGCCAAGTGTCAGATGGAGGGGTGTAAAGTACAATGCCAAGTGTCAGATGGGGTGGTGTAAAGTACAATGCCAAGTATCAGATGGAGGGGTGTAAAGTACAATGCCAAGTGTCAGGTGGAGGGGTGTAAAGCACAATGCCATGTGTCAGATGGAGCGGTGTAAAGTACAATGCCAAGTGTCAGATGGAGGGCTGTAAAGTAAAATGCATGTGTCAGATGGAGGGGTGTAAAGTACAATGCCAAGTGTCAGATGAAGGGGTGTAAAGTACAGTGCCAAGTGTCAGATGGAGCGGTGTAATGTACAATGCCAAGTGTCAGATGGAGCGGTCTACAGTACAATGCCAAGTGTCAGGTGGAGGAGTGTAAAGCACAATGCCGAGTGTCAGATGGAGGGGTGTAAAGCACAATGCCGAGTGTCAGATGGAGAGGTGTAATGTACAATGCCGAGTGTCAGATGGAGGGGTGTAAAGTACAATGTGGAGTGTCAGATGGAGGGGTGTGATGTGCAATGCCAAGTGTCAGATGGAGGAGTGTAAAGTACAATGCCAAGTGTCAGATGGAGGGGTGTAAAGCACAATACCAAGTGTTAGATGGAGGAGTGTAAAGTACAATGCCAAGAGTCAGATGGAGGGGTGTAATGTACAAAGCCAAGTGTCAGATGGAGGGGTGTAAAGCACAATGCCAAGTGTCAGATGGAGGGGTGTGAAGTACAATGCCAAGAATCAGATGGAGGGGTGTAAAGTACAATGCCAAGTGTCAGATGGAGGGGTGTAAAGTACAATGCCAAGTGTCAGATGGGGGGGTGTAAAGTACAATACCAAGTGTCAGATGGAGGGGTGTAAAGTACAATGCCAAGTGTCAGATGGAGGGGTGTAAAGTACAATGCCAAGTGTCAGATGGAGTTGGTGTAAAGTACAATGCCAAATGTCAGATGGAGGGGTGTAAAGTACAATGCCAAGAGTCAGATGGAGGGGTGTAATGTACAGTGCCACGTGTCAGATGGAGGGGTGTAAAGTACAATGCCAAGAGTCAGATGGAGGGGTGTAATGTACAATACCAAGTGTCAGATGGAGGGGTGTAAAGCACAATGCCAAGTGTCAGATGGAGGGGTGTAATGTACAATGCCAAGTGTCAGATGGAGGGGTGTAATGTACAATGCCAAGTGTCAGATGGAGGGGTGTAAAGTACAATGCCAAGTGTCAGATGGAGGGGTGTAAAGTACAATGCCAATTGTCAGATGGAGCGGTGTAAAGTACAATGCCAAGTGTCAGATGGAGGGGTGTAAAGTACAATGCCAAGTGTCAGATGGAGGGGTATAATGTACAATGCCAAGTGTCAGATGGAGGGGTGTAATGTAAAATGCCAAGTGTCAGATGGAGGGGTGTACAGTACAATACCAAGTGTCAGATGGAGCGGTGTACAGTACAATGCCAAGTGTCAGATAGAGGGGTGTAATGTACAATGCCAAGTGTCAGATGGAGGGGTGTACAGTACAATGCCAAGTGTCCGATGGAGGGGTGTACAGTACAATGCCAAGTGTCAGATGGAGCGGTGTACAGTACAATGCCAAGTCTCAAATGGAGGGGTGTAATATACAATGCCAAGTGTCAGATGGAGGGGTGTAAAGTACAATACCAAGTGTCAGATGGAGGGGTGTAGAGTAGAATGCCGAGTGTCAGATGTAGGGGTGTAAAGTACAATGCAAGTGTCAGATGGAGGGGTGTAAAGTACAATGCAAGTGTCAGATGGAGGTGTGTAAAGTACAATGCCAAATGTCAGATGGAGGGGTGTAAAGCACAATGCCAAGTGTCAGATGGAGGGGTGTAAAGTACCATGCCAAGTGTCAGGTGGAGGGGTGTAAAGCACAATGCCAAGTGTCAGATGGGGCGGTGTAAAGTACAATGCTGTGTCAGATGGAGGGCTGTAAAGTAAAATGCAAGTGTCAGATGGAGGGGTGTAAAGTACAATGCCAAGTGTCAGATGAAGGGGTGTAAAGTACAATGCCAAGTGTCAGATGGAGCGGTGTAATGTACAATGCCAAATGTCAGATGGAGCGGTGTAGAGTACAATACCAAGTGTCAGATGGAGGGGTGTAAAGAACAATGCCAAGAGTCAGATGGAGGGGTGTAATGTACAATGCCAAGTGTCAGATGGAGGGGTGTAAAGTACAATGCCAAGAGTCAGATGGAGGGGTGTAATGTACAATACCAAGTGTCAGATGGAGGGATGTAAAGCACAATGCCAATTGTCAGATGGAGGGGTGTAATGTACAATGCCAAGTGTCAGATGGAGGGGTGTAATGTACAATGCCAAGTGTCAGATGGAGGGGTGTAAAGTACAATGCCAAGTGTCCGATGGAGGGGTGTAAAGTACAATGCCAAGTGTCAGATGGAGGGGTGTAAAGTACAATGCTAAGTGTCAGATGGAGGGCTGTAAAGTAAAATGCAAGTGTCAGATGGAGGGGTGTAAAGTACAATGCCAAGTGTCAGATGGAGGGGTGTAAAGTACAATGCTAAGTGTCAGATGGAGGGCTGTAAAGTAAAATGCAAGTGTCAGATGGAGGGGTGTAAAGTACAATGCTAAGTGTCAGATGGAGGGCTGTAAAGTAAAATGCAAGTGTCAGATGGAGGGGTGTAAAGTACAATGCCAAGTGTCAGATGAAGGGGTGTAAAGTACAATGCCAAGAGTCAGATGGAGGGGTGTAATGTACAATGCCAAGTGTCAGATGGAGCGGTGTAGAGTACAATGCCAAGTGTCAGATGGAGGGGTGTAAAGTACAATGCCAAGAGTCAGATGGAGGGGTGTAAACTACAATGCCAAGAGTCAGATGGAGGGGTGTAATGTACAATACCAAGTGTCAGATGGAGGGGTGTAAAGCACAATGCCAAGTGTCAGATGGAGGGGTGTAATGTACAATGCCAAGTGTCAGATGGAGCGGTGTACAGTACAATGCCAAGTGTCAGATAGAGGGGTGTAATGTACAATGCCAAGTGTCAGATGGAGGGGTGTAATGTACAATGCCAAGTGTCAGATGGAGGGGTGTACAGTACAATGCCAAGTGTCAGATGGAGCGGTGTACAGTACAATGCCAAGTCTCAGATGGAGGGGTGTAATATACAATGCAAAGTGTCAGATGGAGGGGTGTAATGTACAATGCTGAGTGTCAGATGGAGGGGTGTAAAGTACAATGCCAAGAGTCAGATGGAGGGGTGTAATGTACAATGCCGAGTGTCGATGGAGGGGTGTAAAGTACAATGCCAAGAGTCAGATGGAGGGGTATAAAGCACAATGCCAAGTGTCAGATGGAGCGGTGTAAAGTACAATGCCAAGTGTCAGATGGAGGGCTGTAAAGTAAAATGCAAGTGTCAGATGGAGGGGTGTAAAGTACAATGCCAAGTGTCAGATGGAGCGGTGTAATGTACAATGCAAAGTGTCAGATGGAGCGGTCTACAGTACAATGCCGAGTGTCAGATGGAGGGGTGTAAAGCACAATGCCGAGTGTCAGATGGAGAGGTGTAATGTACAATGCCGAGTGTCAGATGGAGGGGTGTAAAGTACAATGCCGAGTGTCAGCTGGAGGGGTGTAAAGCACAATGCCAAGTGTCAGATGGAGGGTTGTAAAGTGCAATGCCAAGTGTCAGATGGAGCGATGTAAAGTACAATGCCAAGTGTCAGATGGAGGGGTGTAAAGTACAATGCCAAGTGTCAGGTGGAGGGGTGTAAAGCACAATGCCATGTGTCAGATGGAGCGGTGTAAAGTACAATGCCAAGTGTCAGATGGAGGGCTGTAAAGTAAAATGCCAAGTGTCAGATGGAGGGGTGTAAAGTACAATGCCAAGTGTCAGATGAAGGGGTGTAAAGTACAGTGCCAAGTGTCAGATGGAACGGTGTAATGTACAATGCCAAGTGTCAGATGGAGCGGTCTACAGTACAATGCCAAGTGTCAGATGGAGGAGTGTAAAGCACAATGCCGAGTGTCAGATGGAGGGGTGTAAAGCACAATGCCGAGTGTCAGATGGAGAGGTGTAATGTACAATGCCGAGTGTCAGATGGAGGGGTGTAAAGTACAATGCCAAGTGTCAGATGGGGGGGGTGTAAAGTACAATACCAAGTGTCAGATGGAGGGGTGTAAAGTACAATGCCAAGTGTCAGATGGAGGGGTGTAAAGTACAATGCCAAGTGTCAGATGGAGGGGTGTAAAGTACAATGCCAAGAGTCAGATGGAGGGGTGTAAAGTACAGTGCCAAGTGTCAGATGGAGGGGTGTAAAGTACAATGCCAAGAGTCAGATGGAGGGGTGTAATGTACAATACCAAGTGTCAGATGGAGGGGTGTAAAGCACAATGCCAAGTGTCAGATGGAGGGGTGTAATGTACAATGCCAAGTGTCAGATGGACGGGTGTAATGTATAATGCCAAGTGTCAGATGGAGGGGTGTAAAGTACAATGCCAAGTGTCAGATGGAGGGGTGTAAAGTACAATGCCAATTGTCAGATGGAGCGGTGTAAAGTACAATGCCAAGTGTCAGATGGAGGGGTGTAAAGTACAATGCCAAGTATCAGATGGAGGGGTGTAAATCACAATGCCAAGTGTCAGATGGAGGGGTGTAATGTACAATGCCAAGTGTCAGATGGAGGGGTGTAAAGCACAATGCCAAGTGTCAGATGGAGGGGTGTAAAGCACAATGCCAAGTGTCAGATGGAGGGGTGTAATGTACAATGCCAAGTGTCAGATGGAGGGGTGTAAAGCACAATGCCAAGTGTCAGATGGAGGGATGTAATGTACAATGCCAAGTGTCAGATGGAGGGGTATAAAGCACAATGCCAAGTGTCAGATGGAGGGGTGTAATGTACAATGCCAAGTGTCAGATGGAGGGGTGTACAGTACAATGCCAAGTGTCAGATGGAGCGGTGTACAGTACAATGCCAAGTGTCAGATAGAGGGGTGTAATGTACAATGCCAAGTGTCAGATGGAGGGGTGTAATGTACAATGCCAAGTGTCAGATGGAGGGGTGTACAGTACAATGCCAAGTGTCAGATGGAGCGGTGTACAGTACAATGCCAAGTCTCAGATGGAGGGGTGTAATATACAATGCAAAGTGTCAGATGGAGGGGTGTAATGTACAATGCTGAGTGTCAGATGGAGGGGTGTAAAGTACAATGCCAAGAGTCAGATGGAGGGGTGTAATGTACAATGCCGAGTGTCAGATGGAGGGGTGTAAAGTACAATGCCAAGAGTCAGATGGAGGGGTATAAAGCACAATGCCAAGTGTCAGATGGAGCGGTGTAAAGTACAATGCCAAGTGTCAGATGGAGGGCTGTAAAGTAAAATGCAAGTGTCAGATGGAGGGGTGTAAAGTACAATGCCAAGTGTCAGATGGAGCGGTGTAATGTACAATGCAAAGTGTCAGATGGAGCGGTCTACAGTACAATGCCGAGTGTCAGATGGAGGGGTGTAAAGCACAATGCCGAGTGTCAGATGGAGAGGTGTAATGTACAATGCCGAGTGTCAGATGGAGAGGTGTAATGTACAATGCCGAGTGTCAGATGGAGGGGTGTAAAGTACAATGCCGAGTGTCAGCTGGAGGGGTGTAAAGCACAATGCCAAGTGTCAGATGGAGGGTTGTAAAGTACAATGCCAAGTGTCAGATGGAGCGGTGTAAAGTACAATGCCAAGTGTCAGATGGAGGGGTGTAAAGTACAATGCCAAGTGTCAGATGGGGTGGTGTAAAGTACAATGCCAAGTATCAGATGGAGGGGTGTAAAGTACAATGCCAAGTGTCAGGTGGAGGGGTGTAAAGTACAATGCCAAGTGTCAGGTGGAGGGGTGTAAAGCACAATGCCATGTGTCAGATGGAGCGGTGTAAAGTACAATGCCAAGTGTCAGATGGAGGGCTGTAAAGTAAAATGCCAAGTGTCAGATGGAGGGGTGTAAAGTACAATGCCAAGTGTCAGATGAAGGGGTGTAAAGTACAGTGCCAAGTGTCAGATGGAACGGTGTAATGTACAATGCCAAGTGTCAGATGGAGCGGTCTACAGTACAATGCCAAGTGTCAGATGGAGGAGTGTAAAGCACAATGCCGAGTGTCAGATGGAGGGGTGTAAAGCACAATGCCGAGTGTCAGATGGAGAGGTGTAATGTACAATGCCGAGTGTCAGATGGAGGGGTGTAAAGTACAATGTGGAGTGTCAGATGGAGGGGTGTAATGTGCAATGCCAAGTGTCAGATGGAGGAGTGTAAAGTACAATGCCAAGTGTCAGATGGAGGGGTGTAAAGCACAATACCAAGTGTCAGATGGAGGAGTGTAAAGTACAATGCCAAGAGTCAGATGGAGGGGTGTAATGTACAAAGCCAAGTGTCAGATGGAGGGGTGTAAAGCACAATGCCAAGTGTCATATGGAGGGGTGTAACGTAAAATGCCAAGAATCAGATGGAGGGGTGTAAAGTACAATGCCAAGTGTCAGATGGAAGGGTGTAATGTACAATACCAAGTGTCAGATGGAGGGGTGTAAAGTACAATGCCAAGTGTCAGATGGGGGGGTGTAAAGTACAATACCAAGTGTCAGATGGAGGGGTGTAAAGTACAATGCCAAGTGTCAGATGGAGGGGTGTAAAGTACAATGCCACGTGTCAGATGGAGGGGTGTAAAGTACAATGCCAAGAGTCAGATGGAGGGGTGTAAAGTACAATGCCAAGAGTCAGATGGAGGGGTGTAATGTACAGTGCCAAGTGTCAGATGGAGGGGTGTAAAGTACAATGCCAAGAGTCAGATGGAGGGGTGTAATGTACAATACCAAGTGTCAGATGGAGGGGTGTAAAGCACAATGCCAAGTGTCAGATGGAGGTGTGTAATGTACAATGCCAAGTGTCAGATGGACGGGTGTAATGTATAATGCCAAGTGTCAGATGGAGGGGTGTAAAGTACAATGCCAAGTGTCAGATGGAGGGGTGTAAAGTACAATGCCAATTGTCAGATGGAGCGGTGTAAAGTACAATGCCAAGTGTCAGATGGAGGGGTGTAAAGTACAATGCCAAGTGTCAGATGGAGGGGTGTAAATCACAATGCCAAGTGTCAGATGGAGGGGTGTAATGTACAATGTCAAGTGTCAGATGGAGGGGTGTAAAGCACAATGCCAAGTGTCAAATGGAGGGGTGTAAAGCACAATGCCAAGTGTCAGATGGAGGGGTGTAATGTACAATGCCAAGTGTCAGATGGAGGGGTGTAAAGCACAATGCCAAGTGTCAGATGGAGGGATGTAATGTACAATGCCAAGTGTCAGATGGAGGGGTGTAAAGCACAATGCCAAGTGTCAGATGGAGGGGTGTAATGTACAATGCCAAGTGTCAGATGGAGGGGTGTACAGTACAATTCCAAGTGTCAGATGGAGCGGTGTACAGTACAATGCCAAGTGTCAGATAGAGGGGTGTAATGTACAATGCCAAGTGTCAGATGGAGGGGTGTAATGTACAATGCCAAGTGTCAGATGGAGCGGTGTACAGTACAATGCCAAGTGTCAGATAGAGGGGTGTAATGTACAATAACAAGTGTCAGATGGAGGGGTGTAATGTACAATGCCAAGTGTCAGATGGAGGGGTGTACAGTACAATGCCAAGTGTCAGATGGAGCGGTGTACAGTACAATGCCAAGTCTCAGATGGAGGGGTGTAATATACAATGCAAAGTGTCAGATGGAGGGGTGTAAAGTACAATGCCAAGAGTCAGATGGAGGGGTGTAATGTACAATGCCGAGTGTCGATGGAGGGGTGTAAAGTACAATGCCAAGAGTCAGATGGAGTGGTGTAAAGCACAATGCCAAGTGTCAGATGGAGCGGTGTAAAGTACAATGCCAAGTGTCAGATGGAGGGCTGTAAAGTAAAATGCAAGTGTCAGATGGAGGGGTGTAAAGTACAATGCCAAGTGTCAGATGGAGCGGTGTAATGTACAATGCAAAGTGTCAGATGGAGCGGTGTACAGTACAATGCCGAGTGTCAGATGGAGGGGTGTAAAGCACAATGCCGAGTGTCAGATGGAGAGGTGTAATGTACAATGCCGAGTGTCAGATGGAGGGGTGTAAAGTACAATGCCGAGTGTCAGCTGGAGGGGTGTAAAGCACAACGCCAAGTGTCAGATGGAGGGGTGTAAAGTACAATGCCAAGTGTCAGATGGAGCGGTGTAAAGTACAATGCCAAGTGTCAGATGGAGGGGTGTAAAGTACAATGCCAAGTGTCAGATGGAAGGGTGTAATGTACAATACCAAGTGTCAGATGGAGGGGTGTAAAGTACAATGCCAAGTGTCAGATGGGGGGGTGTAAAGTACAATACCAAGTGTCAGATGGAGGGGTGTAAAGTACAATGCCAAGTGTCAGATGGAGGGGTGTAAAGTACAATGCCACGTGTCAGATGGAGGGGTGTAAAGTACAATGCCAAGAGTCAGATGGAGGGGTGTAAAGTACAATGCCAAGAGTCAGATGGAGGGGTGTAATGTACAGTGCCAAGTGTCAGATGGAGGGGTGTAAAGTACAATGCCAAGAGTCAGATGGAGGGGTGTAATGTACAATACCAAGTGTCAGATGGAGGGGTGTAAAGCACAATGCCAAGTGTCAGATGGAGGGGTGTAATGTACAATGCCAAGTGTCAGATGGACGGGTGTAATGTATAATGCCAAGTGTCAGATGGAGGGGTGTAAAGTACAATGCCAAGTGTCAGATGGAGGGGTGTAAAGTACAATGCCAATTGTCAGATGGAGCGGTGTAAAGTACAATGCCAAGTGTCAGATGGAGGGGTGTAAAGTACAATGCCAAGTGTCAGATGGAAGGGTGTAATGTACAATACCAAGTGTCAGATGGAGGGGTGTAAAGTACAATGCCAAGTGTCAGATGGGGGGGTGTAAAGTACAATACCAAGTGTCAGATGGAGGGGTGTAAAGTACAATGCCAAGTGTCAGATGGAGGGGTGTAAAGTACAATGCCACGTGTCAGATGGAGGGGTGTAAAGTACAATGCCAAGAGTCAGATGGAGGGGTGTAAAGTACAATGCCAAGAGTCAGATGGAGGGGTGTAATGTACAGTGCCAAGTGTCAGATGGAGGGGTGTAAAGTACAATGCCAAGAGTCAGATGGAGGGGTGTAATGTACAATACCAAGTGTCAGATGGAGGGGTGTAAAGCACAATGCCAAGTGTCAGATGGAGGGGTGTAATGTACAATGCCAAGTGTCAGATGGACGGGTGTAATGTATAATGCCAAGTGTCAGATGGAGGGGTGTAAAGTACAATGCCAAGTGTCAGATGGAGGGGTGTAAAGTACAATGCCAATTGTCAGATGGAGCGGTGTAAAGTACAATGCCAAGTGTCAGATGGAGGGGTGTAAAGTACAATGCCAAGTGTCAGATGGAGGGGTGTAAATCACAATGCCAAGTGTCAGATGGAGGGGTGTAATGTACAATGCCAAGTGTCAGATGGAGGGGTGTAAAGCACAATGCCAAGTGTCAGATGGAGCGGTGTAAAGTACAATGCCAAGTGTCAGATGGAGGGCTGTAAAGTAAAATGCAAGTGTCAGATGGAGGGGTGTAAAGTACAATGCCAAGTGTCAGATGGAGCGGTGTAATGTACAATGCAAAGTGTCAGATGGAGCGGTCTACAGTACAATGCCAGTGTCAGATGGAGGGGTGTAAAGCACAATGCCGAGTGTCAGATGGAGAGGTGTAATGTACAATGCCGAGTGTCAGATGGAGGGGTGTAAAGTACAATGCCGAGTGTCAGCTGGAGGGGTGTAAAGCACAACGCCAAGTGTCAGATGGAGGGGTGTAAAGTACAATGCCAAGTGTCAGATGGAGCGGTGTAAAGTACAATGCCAAGTGTCAGATGGGGTGGTGTAAAGTACAATGCCAAGTATCAGATGGAGGGGTGTAAAGTACAATGCCAAGTGTCAGGTGGAGGGGTGTAAAATACAATGCCAAGTGTCAGGTGGAGGGGTGTAAAGCACAATGCCATGTGTCAGATGGAGCGGTGTAAAGTACAATGCCAAGTGTCAGATGGAGGGCTGTAAAGTAAAATGCCATGTGTCAGATGGAGGGGTGTAAAGTACAATGCCAAGTGTCAGATGAAGGGGTGTAAAGTACAGTGCCAAGTGTCAGATGGAGCGGTGTAAGGTACAATGCCAAGTGTCAGATGGAGCGGTGTACAGTACAATGCCAAGTGTCAGATGGAGGAGAGTAAAGCACAATGCCGAGTGTCAGATGGAGGGGTGTAAAGCACAATGCCGAGTGTCAGATGGAGAGGTGTAATGTACAATGCCGAGTGTCAGATGGAGGAGTGTAAAGTACAATGCCGAGTGTCAGATGGAGGGGTGTAATGTGCAATGCCAAGTGTCAGATGGAGGAGTGTAAAGTACAATGCCAAGAGTCAGATGGAGGGGTGTAATGTACAAAGCCAAGTGTCAGATGGAGGGGTGTAAAGCACAATGCCAAGTATCATATGGAAGGGTGTAACGTACAATGCCAAGAATCAGATGGAGGGGTGTAAAGTACAATGCCAAGTGTCAGATGGAAGGGTGTAATGTACAATACCAAGTGTCAGATGGAGGGGTGTAAAGTACAATGCCGAGTGTCAGATGGGGGGGGGGGGGGGGTGTAAAGTACAATACCAAGTGTCAAATGGAGAGGTGTAAAGTACAATGCCAAGTGTCAGATGGAGGGGTGTAAAGTACAATGCCAAGTGTCAGATGGAGGGGTGTAAAGTATAATGCCAAGAGTCAGATGGAGGGGTGTAAAGTACAATGCCAAGAGTCAGATGGAGGGGTGTAATGTACAGTGCCAAGTGTCAGATGGAGGGGTGTAAAGTACAATGCCAAGAGTCAGATGGAGGGGTGTAATGTACAATACCAAGTGTCAGATTGAGGGGTGTAAAGCACAATGCCAAGTGTCAGATGGAGGGGTGTAATGTACAATGCCAAGTGTCAGATTGACGGGTGTAATGTATAATGCCAAGTGTCAGATGGAGGGGTGTAAAGTACAATGCCAAGTGTCAGATGGAGGGGTGTAAAGTACAATGCCAATTGTCAGATGGAGCGGTGTAAAGTACAATGCCAAGTGTCAGATGGAGGGGTGTAAAGTACAATGCCAAGTGTCAGATGGAGGGGTGTAAATCACAATGCCAAGTGTCAGATGGAGGGGTGCAATGTACAATGCCAAGTGTCAGATGGAGGGGTGTAAAGCACAATGCCAAGTGTCAGATGGAGGGGTGTAATGTACAATGCCAAGTGTCAGATGGAGGGGTGTAAAGCACAATGCCAAGTGTCAGATGGAGGGATGTAATGTACAATGCCAAGTGTCAGATGGAGGGGTGTAAAACACAATGCCAAGTGTCAGATGGAGGGGTGTAATGTACAATGCCAAGTGTCAGATGGAGGGGTGTACAGTACAATTCCAAGTGTCAGATGGAGCGGTGTACAGTACAATGCCAAGTGTCAGATAGAGGGGTGTAATGTACAATGCCAAGTGTCAGATGGAGGGGTGTAATGTACAATGCCAAGTGTCAGATGGAGCGGTGTACAGTACAATGCCAAGTGTCAGATAGAGGGGTGTAATGTACAATGCCAAGTGTCAGATGGAGGGGTGTAATGTACAATGCCAAGTGTCAGATGGAGGGGTGTAATGTACAATGCCAAGTGTCAGATGGAGGGGTGTACAGTACAATGCCAAGTGTCAGATGGAGCGGTGTACAGTACAATGCCAAGTCTCAGATGGAGGGATGTAATATACAATGCAAAGTGTCAGATGGAGGGGTGTAATGTACAATGCTGAGTGTCAGATGGAGGGGTGTAAAGTACATTGCCAAGAGTCAGATGGAGGGGTGTAATGTACAATGCCGAGTGTCGATGGAGGGGTGTAAAGTACAATGCCAAGAGTCAGATGGAGGGGGTGTAAAGCATAATGCCAAGTGTCAGATGGAGCGGTGTAAAGTACAATGCCAAGTGTCAGATGGAGGGGTGTAAAGTACAATGCCAAGTGTCAGATGGAGCGGTGTAATGTACAATGCAAAGTGTCAGATGGAGCGGTCTACAGTACAATGCCGAGTGTCAGATGGAGGGGTGTAAAGCACAATGCCGAGTGTCAGATGGAGAGGTGTAATGTACAATGCCGAGTGTCAGATGGAGGGGTGTAAAGTACAATGCCGAGTGTCAGCTGGAGGGGTGTAAAGCACAATGCCAAGTGTCAGATGGAGCGGTGTAAAGTACAATGCCAAGTGTCAGATGGAGCGGTGTAAAGTACAATGCCAAGTGTCAGATGGAGGGGTGTAAAGTACAATGCCAAGTGTCAGATGGGGTGGTGTAAAGTACAATGCCAAGTATCAGATGGAGGGGTGTAAAGTACAATGCCAAGTGTCAGGTGGAGGGGTGTAAAGCACAATGCCATGTGTCAGATGGAGCGGTGTAAAGTACAATGCCAAGTGTCAGATGGAGGGCTGTAAAGTAAAATGCATGTGTCAGATGGAGGGGTGTAAAGTACAATGCCAAGTGTCAGATGAAGGGGTGTAAAGTACAGTGCCAAGTGTCAGATGGAGCGGTGTAATGTACAATGCCAAGTGTCAGATGGAGCGGTCTACAGTACAATGCCAAGTGTCAGGTGGAGGAGTGTAAAGCACAATGCCGAGTGTCAGATGGAGGGGTGTAAAGCACAATGCCGAGTGTCAGATGGAGAGGTGTAATGTACAATGCCGAGTGTCAGATGGAGGGGTGTAAAGTACAATGTGGAGTGTCAGATGGAGGGGTGTGATGTGCAATGCCAAGTGTCAGATGGAGGAGTGTAAAGTACAATGCCAAGTGTCAGATGGAGGGGTGTAAAGCACAATACCAAGTGTCAGATGGAGGAGTGTAAAGTACAATGCCAAGAGTCAGATGGAGGGGTGTAATGTACAAAGCCAAGTGTCAGATGGAGGGGTGTAAAGCACAATGCCAAGTGTCAGATGGAGGGGTGTAAAGTACAATGCCAAGAATCAGATGGAGGGGTGTAAAGTACAATGCCAAGTGTCAGATGGAGGGGTGTAAAGTACAATGCCAAGTGTCAGATGGGGGGGTGTAAAGTACAATACCAAGTGTCAGATGGAGGGGTGTAAAGTACAATGCCAAGTGTCAGATGGAGGGGTGTAAAGTACAATGCCAAGTGTCAGATGGAGTTGGTGTAAAGTACAATGCCAAATGTCAGATGGAGGGGTGTAAAGTACAATGCCAAGAGTCAGATGGAGGGGTGTAATGTACAGTGCCACGTGTCAGATGGAGGGGTGTAAAGTACAATGCCAAGAGTCAGATGGAGGGGTGTAATGTACAATACCAAGTGTCAGATGGAGGGGTGTAAAGCACAATGCCAAGTGTCAGATGGAGGGGTGTAATGTACAATGCCAAGTGTCAGATGGAGGGGTGTAATGTACAATGCCAAGTGTCAGATGGAGGGGTGTAAAGTACAATGCCAAGTGTCAGATGGAGGGGTGTAAAGTACAATGCCAATTGTCAGATGGAGCGGTGTAAAGTACAATGCCAAGTGTCAGATGGAGGGGTGTAAAGTACAATGCCAAGTGTCAGATGGAGGGGTATAATGTACAATGCCAAGTGTCAGATGGAGGGGTGTAATGTAAAATGCCAAGTGTCAGATGGAGGGGTGTACAGTACAATACCAAGTGTCAGATGGAGCGGTGTACAGTACAATGCCAAGTGTCAGATAGAGGGGTGTAATGTACAATGCCAAGTGTCAGATGGAGGGGTGTACAGTACAATGCCAAGTGTCCGATGGAGGGGTGTACAGTACAATGCCAAGTGTCAGATGGAGCGGTGTACAGTACAATGCCAAGTCTCAAATGGAGGGGTGTAATATACAATGCCAAGTGTCAGATGGAGGGGTGTAAAGTACAATACCAAGTGTCAGATGGAGGGGTGTAGAGTAGAATGCCGAGTGTCAGATGTAGGGGTGTAAAGTACAATGCAAGTGTCAGATGGAGGGGTGTAAAGTACAATGCAAGTGTCAGATGGAGGTGTGTAAAGTACAATGCCAAATGTCAGATGGAGGGGTGTAAAGCACAATGCCAAGTGTCAGATGGAGGGGTGTAAAGTACCATGCCAAGTGTCAGGTGGAGGGGTGTAAAGCACAATGCCAAGTGTCAGATGGGGCGGTGTAAAGTACAATGCTGTGTCAGATGGAGGGCTGTAAAGTAAAATGCAAGTGTCAGATGGAGGGGTGTAAAGTACAATGCCAAGTGTCAGATGAAGGGGTGTAAAGTACAATGCCAAGTGTCAGATGGAGCGGTGTAATGTACAATGCCAAATGTCAGATGGAGCGGTGTAGAGTACAATACCAAGTGTCAGATGGAGGGGTGTAAAGAACAATGCCAAGAGTCAGATGGAGGGGTGTAATGTACAATGCCAAGTGTCAGATGGAGGGGTGTAAAGTACAATGCCAAGAGTCAGATGGAGGGGTGTAATGTACAATACCAAGTGTCAGATGGAGGGATGTAAAGCACAATGCCAATTGTCAGATGGAGGGGTGTAATGTACAATGCCAAGTGTCAGATGGAGGGGTGTAATGTACAATGCCAAGTGTCAGATGGAGGGGTGTAAAGTACAATGCCAAGTGTCCGATGGAGGGGTGTAAAGTACAATGCCAAGTGTCAGATGGAGGGGTGTAAAGTACAATGCTAAGTGTCAGATGGAGGGGTGTAAAGTAAAATGCAAGTGTCAGATGGAGGGGTGTAAAGTACAATGCCAAGTGTCAGATGGAGGGGTGTAAAGTACAATGCTAAGTGTCAGATGGAGGGCTGTAAAGTAAAATGCAAGTGTCAGATGGAGGGGTGTAAAGTACAATGCTAAGTGTCAGATGGAGGGCTGTAAAGTAAAATGCAAGTGTCAGATGGAGGGGTGTAAAGTACAATGCCAAGTGTCAGATGAAGGGGTGTAAAGTACAATGCCAAGAGTCAGATGGAGGGGTGTAATGTACAATGCCAAGTGTCAGATGGAGCGGTGTAGAGTACAATGCCAAGTGTCAGATGGAGGGGTGTAAAGTACAATGCCAAGAGTCAGATGGAGGGGTGTAAACTACAATGCCAAGAGTCAGATGGAGGGGTGTAATGTACAATACCAAGTGTCAGATGGAGGGGTGTAAAGCACAATGCCAAGTGTCAGATGGAGGGGTGTAATGTACAATGCCAAGTGTCAGATGGAGAGGTGTAAAGTACAATGCTGAGTGTCAGATGTAGGGGTGTAAAGTACAATGCCAAGTGTCAGATGGAGGGGTGTAATGTACAATGCCGAGTGTCAGATGGAGGGGTGTAAAGTACAATGCCAAATGTCAGATGGAGGGGTGTAAAGTACAATGCCAAGTGTCAGATGGAGGGGTGTAAAGTACAATGCGAGTGTCAGATGGAGTGGTGTAATGTACAATGCCAAGTGTCAGATGGAGGGGTGTAAAGTACAATGCCAAGTTTCAGATGGAGGGGTGTAATATACAATGCCAAGTGTCAGATGGAGCGGTGTAGATTACAATCCCAAGTGTCAAATGGAGGGGTGTAATGTACAATGCCAAGTGTCAGATGGAGGGGTGTAATGTACAATGCCAAGTGTCAGATGGAGGGGTGTAATATACAATGCCAAGTGTCAGATGGAGGGGTGTATAGTAAAATGCCGAGTGTCAGATGGAGAGGTGTAATGTACAATGCCAAGTGTCAGATGGAGCGGTGTAATGTACAATGCCAAGTGTCAGATGGAGGGGTGTAATGTACAATGCCAAGTGTCAGATGGGGGGTGTACAGTACAATGCCAAGTGTCAGATGGAGAGGTGTAATGTACAATGCCGAGTGTCAGATGGAGGGGTGTAAAGTACAATGGCAAGAGTCAGATGGAGGGGTGTAATGTACAATGCTGAGTGTCAGATGGAGGGGTGTTAAGTACAATGCCAAGAGTCAGATGGAGGGGTGTAATGTACAATGCCAAGTATCAGATGGAGGGGTGTAAAGCACAATGCCAAGTGTCAGATGGAGGAGTGTAAAGTACAATGCCAAGTGTCAGATGGAGGGGTGTAAAGTACAATGCCAAGTGTCAGATGGAGCGGTGCAAAGTACAATGCCAAGTGTCAGATGGAGGGGTGTAAAGTACAATGCCAAGTGCCAGATGGAGGGGTGTAAAGTACAATGCCAAGTGTCAGATGGAGGGGTGTAAAGTACAATGCCAAGTGTCAGATGAAGGGGTGTAAAGTACAATGCCAAGTGTCAGATGGAGGGGTGTAAAGTACAATGCCAGGTGTCAGATGGAGGGGTGTAAAATACAATGCCAAGTGTCAGATGGAGGGGTGTAAAGTACAATGCCAGGTGTCAGATGGAGGGGTGTAAAATACAATGCCAAGAGTCAGATGGAGGGGTGTAATGTACAATGCCAAGTGTCAGATGGAGGGGTGTAAAGTACAATGCCAAGTGTCAGATGGAGGGGTGTAAAGTACAATGCTAAGTGTCAGATGGAGGGGTGTAAAGTACAATGCCAAGTGTCCGATGGAGGGGTGTAAAGTACAATGCCAAGTGTCAGATGGAGGGGTGTAAAGTACAATGCTAAGTGTCAGATGGAGGGGTGTAAAGTACAATACCAAGTGTCAGATGGAGGGGTTTAAAGCACAATGCCAAGTGTCAGATGGAGGGGTGTAATGTACAATGCCAAGTGTCAGATGGAGAGGTGTAAAGTACAATGCTGAGTGTCAGATGTAGGGGTGTAAAGTACAATGCCAAGTGTCAGATGGAGGGGTGTAATGTACAATGCCGAGTGTCAGATGGAGGGGTGTAAAGTACAATGCCAAATGTCAGATGGAGGGGTGTAAAGTACAATGCCAAGTGTCAGATGGAGGGGTGTAAAGTACAATGTGAGTGTCAGATGGAGTGGTGTAATGTACAATGCCAAGTGTCAGATGGAGGGGTGTACAGTACAATCCCAAGTTTCAGATGGAGGGGTGTAATATACAATGCCAAGTGTCAGATGGAGCGGTGTAGATGTACAATCCCAAGTGTCAGATGGAGGGGTGTAATGTACAATGCCAAGTGTCAGATGGAGGGGTGTAATGTACAATGCCAAGTGTCAGATGGAGCGGTGTACAGTACAATGCCAAGTGTCAGATGGAGCGGTGTACAGTACAATGCCAAGTGTCAGATGGAGGGGTGTAATGTACAATGCCAAGTGTCAGATGGAGTGGTGTAATGTTCAATGCCAAGTGTCAGATGGAGGGGTGTACAGTACAATGCCAAGTGTCAGATGGAAGGGTGTAATATACAATGCCAAGTGTCAGATGGAGGGGTGTATAGTACAATGCCGAGTGTCAGATGGAGAGGTGTAAAGTACAATGCCAAGTGTCAGATGGAGCGGTGTAATGTACAATGCCAAGTGTCAGATGGAGGGGTGTAATGTACAATGCCAAGTGTCAGATGGGGGGTGTACAGTACAATGCCAAGTGTCAGATGGAGAGGTGTAATGTACAATGCCGAGTGTCAGATGGAGGGGTGTAAAGTACAATGGCAAGAGTCAGATGGAGGGGTGTAATGTACAATGCTGAGTGTCAGATGGAGGGGTGTTAAGTACAATGCCAAGAGTCAGATGGAGGGGTGTAATGTACAATGCCAAGTGTCAGATGGAGGGGTGTAAAGCACAATGCCAAGTGTCAGATGGAGGGGTGTAAAGTACAATGCCAAGTGTCAGATGGAGGGGTGTAAAGTACAATGCCAAGTGTCAGATGGAGCGGTGCAAAGTACAATGCCAATTGTCAGATGGAGGGGTGTAAAGTACAATGCCAAGTGCCAGATGGAGGGGTGTAAAGTACAATGCCAAGTGTCAGATGGAGGGGTGTAAAGTATCATGCCAAGTGTCAGATGGGGTGGTGTAAAGTACAATGCCAAGTGTCAGATGGAGGGGTGTAAAGTACAATGCCAAGTGTCAGATGGAGGGGTGTAAAGTACAATGCCAAGTGTCAGATGGAGGGGTGTACAGTACAATGCCAAGTGCCAGATGGAGGGGTGTAAAGTACATTGCCAAGTGTCAGATGGAGGGGTGTAAAGTACAATGCCAAGTGTCAGATGGAGGGGTGTAAAGTACAATGCCAAGTGTCAGATGGAGGGGTGTAAAGTACAATGCCAGGTGTCAGATGGAGGGGTGTAAAATACAATGCCAAGTGTCAGATGGAGGGGTGTAAAGTACAATGCCAGGTGTCAGATGGAGGGGTGTAAAATACAATGCCAAGTGTCAGATGGAGGGGTGTAAAGTACAATGCCAAGTGTCAGATGGAGGGGTGTAAATTACAATGCCAAGTGTCAGATGGAGGGATGTAAAGTACAATGCCAAGTGTCAGATGGAGGGGTGTAAAGTACAATGCCAGGTGTCAGATGGAGGGGTGTAAAATACAATGCCAAGTGTCAGATGGAGGGGTGTAAAGTACAATGCCAGGTGTCAGATGGAGGGGTGTAAAATACAATGCCAAATGTCAGATGGAGGGGTGTAAAGTACAATGCCAAGTGTCAGATGAAGGGGTGTAAAGTACAGTGCCAAGTGTCAGATGGAGCGGTGTAAGGTACAATGCCAAGTGTCAGATGGAGCGGTCTACAGTACAATGCCAAGTGTCAGATGGAGGAGAGTAAAGCACAATGCCGAGTGTCAGATGGAGGGGTGTAAAGCACAATGCCGAGTGTCAGATGGAGAGGTGTAATGTACAATGCCGAGTGTCAGATGGAGGAGTGTAAAGTACAATGTGGAGTGTCAGATGGAGGGGTGTAATGTGCAATGCCAAGTGTCAGATGGAGGAGTGTAAAGTACAATGCCAAGAGTCAGATGGAGGGGTGTAATGTACAAAGCCAAGTGTCAGATGGAGGGGTGTAAAGCACAATGCCAAGTATCATATGGAAGGGTGTAACGTACAATGCCAAGAATCAGATGGAGGGGTGTAAAGTACAATGCCAAGTGTCAGATGGAAGGGTGTAATGTACAATACCAAGTGTCAGATGGAGGGGTGTAAAGTACAATGCCGAGTGTCAGATGGGGGGGGGGGTGTAAAGTACAATACCAAGTGTCAAATGGAGGGGTGTAAAGTACAATGCCAAGTGTCAGATGGAGGGGTGTAAAGTACAATGCCAAGTGTCAGATGGAGGGGTGTAAAGTATAATGCCAAGAGTCAGATGGAGGGGTGTAAAGTACAATGCCAAGAGTCAGATGGAGGGGTGTAATGTACAGTGCCAAGTGTCAGATGGAGGGGTGTAAAGTACAATGCCAAGAGTCAGATGGAGGGGTGTAATGTACAATACCAAGTGTCAGATTGAGGGGTGTAAAGCACAATGCCAAGTGTCAGATGGAGGGGTGTAATGTACAATGCCAAGTGTCAGATTGACGGGTGTAATGTATAATGCCAAGTGTCAGATGGAGGGGTGTAAAGTACAATGCCAAGTGTCAGATGGAGGGGTGTAAAGTACAATGCCAATTGTCAGATGGAGCGGTGTAAAGTACAATGCCAAGTGTCAGATGGAGGGGTGTAAAGTACAATGCCAAGTGTCAGATGGAGGGGTGTAAATCACAATGCCAAGTGTCAGATGGAGGGGTGTAATGTACAATGCCAAGTGTCAGATGGAGGGGTGTAAAGCACAATGCCAAGTGTCAGATGGAGGGGTGTAATGTACAATGCCAAGTGTCAGATGGAGGGGTGTAAAGCACAATGCCAAGTGTCAGATGGAGGGATGTAATGTACAATGCCAAGTGTCAGATGGAGGGGTGTAAAGCACAATGCCAAGTGTCAGATGGAGGGGTGTAATGTACAATGCCAAGTGTCAGATGGGGGGGTGTACAGTACAATTCCAAGTGTCAGATGGAGCGGTGTACAGTACAATGCCAAGTGTCAGATAGAGGGGTGTAATGTACAATGCCAAGTGTCAGATGGAGGGGTGTAATGTACAATGCCAAGTGTCAGATGGAGCGGTGTACAGTACAATGCCAAGTGTCAGATAGAGGGGTGTAATGTACAATGCCAAGTGTCAGATGGAGGGGTGTAATGTACAATGCCAAGTGTCAGATGGAGGGGTGTAATGTACAATGCCAAGTGTCAGATGGAGGGGTGTACAGTACAATGCCAAGTGTCAGATGGAGCGGTGTACAGTACAATGCCAAGTCTCAGATGGAGGGATGTAATATACAATGCAAAGTGTCAGATGGAGGGGTGTAATGTACAATGCTGAGTGTCAGATGGAGGGGTGTAAAGTACATTGCCAAGAGTCAGATGGAGGGGTGTAATGTACAATGCCGAGTGTCGATGGAGGGGTGTAAAGTACAATGCCAAGAGTCAGATGGAGGGGTGTAAAGCATAATGCCAAGTGTCAGATGGAGCGGTGTAAAGTACAATGCCAAGTGTCAGATGGAGGGGTGTAAAGTACAATGCCAAGTGTCAGATGGAGCGGTGTAATGTACAATGCAAAGTGTCAGATGGAGCGGTCTACAGTACAATGCCGAGTGTCAGATGGAGGGGTGTAAAGCACAATGCCGAGTGTCAGATGGAGAGGTGTAATGTACAATGCCGAGTGTCAGATGGAGGGGTGTAAAGTACAATGCCGAGTGTCAGCTGGAGGGGTGTAAAGCACAATGCCAAGTGTCAGATGGAGGGGTGTAAAGTACAATGCCAAGTGTCAGATGGAGCGGTGTAAAGTACAATGCCAAGTGTCAGATGGAGGGGTGTAAAGTACAATGCCAAGTGTCAGATGGGGTGGTGTAAAGTACAATGCCAAGTATCAGATGGAGGGGTGTAAAGTACAATGCCAAGTGTCAGGTGGAGGGGTGTAAAGCACAATGCCATGTGTCAGATGGAGCGGTGTAAAGTACAATGCCAAGTGTCAGATGGAGGGCTGTAAAGTAAAATGCATGTGTCAGATGGAGGGGTGTAAAGTACAATGCCAAGTGTCAGATGAAGGGGTGTAAAGTACAGTGCCAAGTGTCAGATGGAGCGGTGTAATGTACAATGCCAAGTGTCAGATGGAGCGGTCTACAGTACAATGCCAAGTGTCAGGTGGAGGAGTGTAAAGCACAATGCCGAGTGTCAGATGGAGGGGTGTAAAGCACAATGCCGAGTGTCAGATGGAGAGGTGTAATGTACAATGCCGAGTGTCAGATGGAGGGGTGTAAAGTACAATGTGGAGTGTCAGATGGAGGGGTGTGATGTGCAATGCCAAGTGTCAGATGGAGGAGTGTAAAGTACAATGCCAAGTGTCAGATGGAGGGGTGTAAAGCACAATACCAAGTGTCAGATGGAGGAGTGTAAAGTACAATGCCAAGAGTCAGATGGAGGGGTGTAATGTACAAAGCCAAGTGTCAGATGGAGGGGTGTGAAGTACAATGCCAAGAATCAGATGGAGGGGTGTAAAGTACAATGCCAAGTGTCAGATGGAGGGGTGTAAAGTACAATGCCAAGTGTCAGATGGGGGGGTGTAAAGTACAATACCAAGTGTCAGATGGAGGGGTGTAAAGTACAATGCCAAGTGTCAGATGGAGGGGTGTAAAGTACAATGCCAAGTGTCAGATGGAGTTGGTGTAAAGTACAATGCCAAATGTCAGATGGAGGGGTGTAAAGTACAATGCCAAGAGTCAGATGGAGGGGTGTAATGTACAGTGCCACGTGTCAGATGGAGGGGTGTAAAGTACAATGCCAAGAGTCAGATGGAGGGGTGTAATGTACAATACCAAGTGTCAGATGGAGGGGTGTAAAGCACAATGCCAAGTGTCAGATGGAGGGGTGTAATGTACAATGCCAAGTGTCAGATGGAGGGGTGTAATGTACAATGCCAAGTGTCAGATGGAGGGGTGTAAAGTACAATGCCAAGTGTCAGATGGAGGGGTGTAAAGTACAATGCCAATTGTCAGATGGAGCGGTGTAAAGTACAATGCCAAGTGTCAGATGGAGGGGTGTAAAGTACAATGCCAAGTGTCAGATGGAGGGGTATAATGTACAATGCCAAGTGTCAGATGGAGGGGTGTAATGTAAAATGCCAAGTGTCAGATGGAGGGGTGTACAGTACAATACCAAGTGTCAGATGGAGCGGTGTACAGTACAATGCCAAGTGTCAGATAGAGGGGTGTAATGTACAATGCCAAGTGTCAGATGGAGGGGTGTACAGTACAATGCCAAGTGTCCGATGGAGGGGTGTACAGTACAATGCCAAGTGTCAGATGGAGCGGTGTACAGTACAATGCCAAGTCTCAAATGGAGGGGTGTAATATACAATGCCAAGTGTCAGATGGAGGGGTGTAAAGTACAATACCAAGTGTCAGATGGAGGGGTGTAGAGTAGAATGCCGAGTGTCAGATGTAGGGGTGTAAAGTACAATGCAAGTGTCAGATGGAGGGGTGTAAAGTACAATGCAAGTGTCAGATGGAGGTGTGTAAAGTACAATGCCAAATGTCAGATGGAGGGGTGTAAAGCACAATGCCAAGTGTCAGATGGAGGGGTGTAAAGTACCATGCCAAGTGTCAGGTGGAGGGGTGTAAAGCACAATGCCAAGTGTCAGATGGGGCGGTGTAAAGTACAATGCTGTGTCAGATGGAGGGCTGTAAAGTAAAATGCAAGTGTCAGATGGAGGGGTGTAAAGTACAATGCCAAGTGTCAGATGAAGGGGTGTAAAGTACAATGCCAAGTGTCAGATGGAGCGGTGTAATGTACAATGCCAAATGTCAGATGGAGCGGTGTAGAGTACAATACCAAGTGTCAGATGGAGGGGTGTAAAGAACAATGCCAAGAGTCAGATGGAGGGGTGTAATGTACAATGCCAAGTGTCAGATGGAGGGGTGTAAAGTACAATGCCAAGAGTCAGATGGAGGGGTGTAATGTACAATACCAAGTGTCAGATGGAGGGATGTAAAGCACAATGCCAATTGTCAGATGGAGGGGTGTAATGTACAATGCCAAGTGTCAGATGGAGGGGTGTAATGTACAATGCCAAGTGTCAGATGGAGGGGTGTAAAGTACAATGCCAAGTGTCCGATGGAGGGGTGTAAAGTACAATGCCAAGTGTCAGATGGAGGGGTGTAAAGTACAATGCTAAGTGTCAGATGGAGGGCTGTAAAGTAAAATGCAAGTGTCAGATGGAGGGGTGTAAAGTACAATGCCAAGTGTCAGATGGAGGGGTGTAAAGTACAATGCTAAGTGTCAGATGGAGGGCTGTAAAGTAAAATGCAAGTGTCAGATGGAGGGGTGTAAAGTACAATGCTAAGTGTCAGATGGAGGGCTGTAAAGTAAAATGCAAGTGTCAGATGGAGGGGTGTAAAGTACAATGCCAAGTGTCAGATGAAGGGGTGTAAAGTACAATGCCAAGAGTCAGATGGAGGGGTGTAATGTACAATGCCAAGTGTCAGATGGAGCGGTGTAGAGTACAATGCCAAGTGTCAGATGGAGGGGTGTAAAGTACAATGCCAAGAGTCAGATGGAGGGGTGTAAACTACAATGCCAAGAGTCAGATGGAGGGGTGTAATGTACAATACCAAGTGTCAGATGGAGGGGTGTAAAGCACAATGCCAAGTGTCAGATGGAGGGGTGTAATGTACAATGCCAAGTGTCAGATGGAGAGGTGTAAAGTACAATGCTGAGTGTCAGATGTAGGGGTGTAAAGTACAATGCCAAGTGTCAGATGGAGGGGTGTAATGTACAATGCCGAGTGTCAGATGGAGGGGTGTAAAGTACAATGCCAAATGTCAGATGGAGGGGTGTAAAGTACAATGCCAAGTGTCAGATGGAGGGGTGTAAAGTACAATGCGAGTGTCAGATGGAGTGGTGTAATGTACAATGCCAAGTGTCAGATGGAGGGGTGTACAGTACAATGCCAAGTTTCAGATGGAGGGGTGTAATATACAATGCCAAGTGTCAGATGGAGCGGTGTAGATTACAATCCCAAGTGTCAGATGGAGGGGTGTAATGTACAATGCCAAGTGTCAGATGGAGGGGTGTAATGTACAATGCCAAGTGTCAGATGGAGGGGTGTAATATACAATGCCAAGTGTCAGATGGAGGGGTGTATAGTAAAATGCCGAGTGTCAGATGGAGAGGTGTAAAGTACAATGCCAAGTGTCAGATGGAGCGGTGTAATGTACAATGCCAAGTGTCAGATGGAGGGGTGTAATGTACAATGCCAAGTGTCAGATGGGGGGTGTACAGTACAATGCCAAGTGTCAGATGGAGAGGTGTAATGTACAATGCCGAGTGTCAGATGGAGGGGTGTAAAGTACAATGGCAAGAGTCAGATGGAGGGGTGTAATGTACAATGCTGAGTGTCAGATGGAGGGGTGTTAAGTACAATGCCAAGAGTCAGATGGAGGGGTGTAATGTACAATGCCAAGTATCAGATGGAGGGGTGTAAAGCACAATGCCAAGTGTCAGATGGAGGAGTGTAAAGTACAATGCCAAGTGTCAGATGGAGGGGTGTAAAGTACAATGCCAAGTGTCAGATGGAGCGGTGCAAAGTACAATGCCAAGTGTCAGATGGAGGGGTGTAAAGTACAATGCCAAGTGCCAGATGGAGGGGTGTAAAGTACAATGCCAAGTGTCAGATGGAGGGGTGTAAAGTACAATGCCAAGTGTCAGATGAAGGGGTGTAAAGTACAATGCCAAGTGTCAGATGGAGGGGTGTAAAGTACAATGCCAGGTGTCAGATGGAGGGGTGTAAAATACAATGCCAAGTGTCAGATGGAGGGGTGTAAAGTACAATGCCAGGTGTCAGATGGAGGGGTGTAAAATACAATGCCAAGAGTCAGATGGAGGGGTGTAATGTACAATGCCAAGTGTCAGATGGAGGGGTGTAAAGTACAATGCCAAGTGTCAGATGGAGGGGTGTAAAGTACAATGCTAAGTGTCAGATGGAGGGGTGTAAAGTACAATGCCAAGTGTCCGATGGAGGGGTGTAAAGTACAATGCCAAGTGTCAGATGGAGGGGTGTAAAGTACAATGCTAAGTGTCAGATGGAGGGGTGTAAAGTACAATACCAAGTGTCAGATGGAGGGGTTTAAAGCACAATGCCAAGTGTCAGATGGAGGGGTGTAATGTACAATGCCAAGTGTCAGATGGAGAGGTGTAAAGTACAATGCTGAGTGTCAGATGTAGGGGTGTAAAGTACAATGCCAAGTGTCAGATGGAGGGGTGTAATGTACAATGCCGAGTGTCAGATGGAGGGGTGTAAAGTACAATGCCAAATGTCAGATGGAGGGGTGTAAAGTACAATGCCAAGTGTCAGATGGAGGGGTGTAAAGTACAATGTGAGTGTCAGATGGAGTGGTGTAATGTACAATGCCAAGTGTCAGATGGAGGGGTGTACAGTACAATCCCAAGTTTCAGATGGAGGGGTGTAATATACAATGCCAAGTGTCAGATGGAGCGGTGTAGATTACAATCCCAAGTGTCAGATGGAGGGGTGTAATGTACAATGCCAAGTGTCAGATGGAGGGGTGTAATGTACAATGCCAAGTGTCAGATGGAGCGGTGTACAGTACAATGCCAAGTGTCAGATGGAGCGGTGTACAGTACAATGCCAAGTGTCAGATGGAGGGGTGTAATGTACAATGCCAAGTGTCAGATGGAGTGGTGTAATGTTCAATGCCAAGTGTCAGATGGAGGGGTGTACAGTACAATGCCAAGTGTCAGATGGAAGGGTGTAATATACAATGCCAAGTGTCAGATGGAGGGGTGTATAGTACAATGCCGAGTGTCAGATGGAGAGGTGTAAAGTACAATGCCAAGTGTCAGATGGAGCGGTGTAATGTACAATGCCAAGTGTCAGATGGAGGGGTGTAATGTACAATGCCAAGTGTCAGATGGGGGGTGTACAGTACAATGCCAAGTGTCAGATGGAGAGGTGTAATGTACAATGCCGAGTGTCAGATGGAGGGGTGTAAAGTACAATGGCAAGAGTCAGATGGAGGGGTGTAATGTACAATGCTGAGTGTCAGATGGAGGGGTGTTAAGTACAATGCCAAGAGTCAGATGGAGGGGTGTAATGTACAATGCCAAGTGTCAGATGGAGGGGTGTAAAGCACAATGCCAAGTGTCAGATGGAGGGGTGTAAAGTACAATGCCAAGTGTCAGATGGAGGGGTGTAAAGTACAATGCCAAGTGTCAGATGGAGCGGTGCAAAGTACAATGCCAATTGTCAGATGGAGGGGTGTAAAGTACAATGCCAAGTGCCAGATGGAGGGGTGTAAAGTACAATGCCAAGTGTCAGATGGAGGGGTGTAAAGTACCATGCCAAGTGTCAGATGGGGTGGTGTAAAGTACAATGCCAAGTGTCAGATGGAGGGGTGTAAAGTACAATGCCAAGTGTCAGATGGAGGGGTGTAAAGTACAATGCCAAGTGTCAGATGGAGGGGTGTACAGTACAATGCCAAGTGCCAGATGGAGGGGTGTAAAGTACATTGCCAAGTGTCAGATGGAGGGGTGTAAAGTACAATGCCAAGTGTCAGATGGAGGGGTGTAAAGTACAATGCCAAGTGTCAGATGGAGGGGTGTAAAGTACAATGCCAGGTGTCAGATGGAGGGGTGTAAAATACAATGCCAAGTGTCAGATGGAGGGGTGTAAAGTACAATGCCAGGTGTCAGATGGAGGGGTGTAAAATACAATGCCAAGTGTCAGATGGAGGGGTGTAAAGTACAATGCCAAGTGTCAGATGGAGGGGTGTAAATTACAATGCCAAGTGTCAGATGGAGGGATGTAAAGTACAATGCCAAGTGTCAGATGGAGGGGTGTAAAGTACAATGCCAGGTGTCAGATGGAGGGGTGTAAAATACAATGCCAAGTGTCAGATGGAGGGGTGTAAAGTACAATGCCAGGTGTCAGATGGAGGGGTGTAAAATACAATGCCAAATGTCAGATGGAGGGGTGTAAAGTACAATGCCAAGTGTCAGATGGAGGGGTGTAAAGTACAATGCCACCACTGGACTCTGGAGCAGTGGAGATGTGACCAATTGTAATTCTTTATCTGCAGTCTGATGGACCAATCTGGGTTTGGTGAACGCCCGGAGTATGTTACCCTCCTGACTAGATAGTGCCAACTGAAAAGTTTTCTGGAGGAGGGGTATTGATATGAGGATGTTTTTCAGGGCCTTTAGTTCCAGTGGAGGGAAATCTTAGCTGATCGGCAGACCAAGACTTTTTAGACTATTGTTGCTTCCAATTTTTTGGGAATTGTTTGGGGAAGTTTTTTTTTTCTGTTCCAGTGCATAGAGCAAGGTCCATAACGGCATGATTGGGGGAGTTTGGTGTGGAAAAACATGACGGGTTGCATTCAGCCCTGACCACATCCTCATCCAAGACCAAGGGATGATCTAGAACAGAGATGGTGAGCCCAGGCCCTCTCAATGTGCAACATCACTGCCTGATCTCACAAATGTTCTTGTGGATGAAGGGAACAAAAATTCCCACAGACACCTCCATTGTCTTGTAGAAAACCTTCCAAGAAGAGTGGAAGAAACAGGAACAACTGCATATTAATGTCTATGGATTAGAATGTGAGGTCAGAGAAGCTTCTATAGGTGGAATAGGAGGCGTCCCAATACTTTTATACATATGGTTTATTTTTATTCCATTTTAGAACTATTTGAATTTTGGCTTTTGGTTTGTGAAAATGGTGAAAAGATGAACCTTTTCTTATAGGTAAATCGAGCGCAACGCAGTTGAGTCTTTCTCTGTCCACTACATGTCACCATTAATGGCATCTGATAGTCTGTAGGTGGAGACCACTTGAGTGAGTGTTAAATGATGGATTGTTAATTGGATTAAAACTAAATCCTAGTAATCCATAGTCCTTTAGATTTTGGTAATTGTGAATGATTGGATTTTTTTTTTCTCTGCAAATAACCAAAAACATTGTCTCAGTTTTCTTACCTGATCTCCTTTCTCTCCTTTGCTTGAAGTGACTCTTCCCTAGGGTGTAAAGAGAAGAAAGCTCAGTATGTCTTAGATATTTCGTTTTTTTAAATTGTTTCATTGCATCTAAAATAATATGTTATGAAAAATCTGTGATATATCTTATGCAGCCCTGTGTGTCTCCATGGTAACAGACTACAAACAAATCCTGTGTAGTCTGATTCTGCAGTCATGTTCCCTTCTATCACACTTTTTGATAACCTATGTCCAGTCACTGATCTCAAGATATTTTGTAGTGACATCACTGATATATGCTAATTACCTTATATCCATCTCTATTAAGCAGAACAACACCCAACCCTACATGACCTTACAACCTACGGTAGTTGATGTTCCAGTATAATAACAATAGCAGTACAATATAACCATAGTAATTCATCATTCTAGAAATACTCACAGGTTCCCCTTTCTCTCCTTTCGCACCTGACGGTCCAATAGGCCCAGAGCTGCCAGGTTCACCCTTTTAAAAAATAAGAAAAAATAAAAATACTGACAAATTAACAGCAATTTAAAAGATTTTATCACAAATGGAAATAGTTTCTCTTCTGTCTCTATTTACTAATTTATTTATTAGTTTAGTTATTTACTTTATGTATTTATTATATCATTAATTTTTGGGGAGAGTTTTGCCTGTTTTTATACATTTTTCAGTTTTGCTAAATTTCATTTTTGCATTTGGAAAAATAAAAAAATCAAATACTGATTTTTTTAAGTAGTATTTGAGGTTTATTTAGCATATTTTTTTTTTTTTAGATAAGAAATATTGACTCTAGACAGAATCTACTCAATATATTACAGTAGTACTCACCTTGGGACCAACTGGACCTATAGGTCCTGGAAAGCCGATATCCCCCTAAATACAAGGAACACACCTGTTATTACATGTGATGTATCTCTGAGCCTTTTATATTATGTTGGTGCATCACTAACAATATTATAGTATATACAAACATACACAGTAAAACCTTCACACCTGATATCTGTAGTGACTTACCTTCTCTCCAAATGGGCAGTGAGAGCAGTTGAGGGTATTTTCGGTGCCTCTATATTCCACCACAGTGGGGGTGGTTATTACAGGCGGAGGCTCGGTGACTACAGTGACCAAACACTACAAGGGAATAAAAGGAGAGTTATCATTGGTGTCCACTACTGGTAACTAAAGAGAACCAAGGATTATTCATGTAACACCATTCTGTGACATCACCAGGTGTATTATCCCTGTACTGTGACATCACGGTGTGTATTATCCCTGTACTGTGACATCACGGTGTGTATTATCCCTGTACTGTGACATCACTGTGTGTATTATCCCTGTACTGTGACATCACTGTGTGTATTATCCCTGTACTGTGACATCACTGTGTGTATTATCTCTGTACTGTGACATCACTGTGTGTATTATCCCTGTACTGTGACATCATTGTGTGTATTATCCCTGTACTGTGACATCACTGTGTGTATTATCCCTGTACTGTGACATCACTGTGTGTATTATCTCTGTACTGTGACATTGTGAACCGAGAGCAAGGCAGGTGGTTTGGACTCCGCAACCAGAAATGAACGCACACGCGGTAGTTCAAGAAAAAAATATATATTTACTATAAGTTAATAAAGGCTAGTTAAAGGTAAAATGACAGGGCTAAAGACAAGCAAAATATACAATATAGCATGAACAATTTCAAGGCAAATTCTGCAATGGTTTCTACTTTTACTCTGTCCACTTCTGCAGTATGGACACTGAATGAACAATATACTCAAAACTATCCCTAACTGACCCTGACTTCACATTTGGGTGCACCCCCTTTTCCCCAGTGGTCCAGGTGGACCGCTTACAGTCCGTAGAAGCGCGCGGTGGGGCCCAAAGTCGGTCCTTTCTTTTATAGTGAAGCGTCCTCTCCTCACGGTTATCAGGATCTTGGGAGAAATGAAGTCCTCTTTAACAGACAGGGAAACCAACTGAATGCAATGTAATCCAACAGCAGATTCCACTCAGCACACTGACAGTCCTGCCGAATCCATACACTGAGCTGGGATGTAAGCCGGGATTTAGCAGGTGCCGTCCAGTACATCAACAGCACTGCGAGTCTCTATCTGTGGTATCCATATACACAGTCACAATGTCAGTCTCACTGATCAGCCACTGAGCACAGTTCCTTTCACGTGGACTCACTAGTCCTGTTGTCTCTTTACACTCTGTTTGTCTCTGGACCAAGATACAGCTTAGCTGTACAGAAAAATCTCCACACCAGTTCAATACAACACTTGCCAAGATGGCTGCTGCTCTCTGTCTCGTCACTTCCTGCTTCTCTGCTCACACTCTGTCTGCAGAACAGGCAGGCTGACATAAAAGGGGGGGAGGTCTCACTCCAGCATCATGTCACAATTACAATGGCTGCTGTCTTAAAGGAACAGAATCACAGAAATACATTCAACATTAACAGTTTATACAGACAAATGAAGCTTAAGACAACATTGGCTGTCTCTTACATATTCCCCCCCACTTTAAGAGTGGCAGTCCCTGCCTATGACTGTATATCCAGAGGGTTGTACTTTTATGCACAGGGTGGTAGTATACCGATGTATGGCAGGCCAAACAAACTCATCCTGCGCATACCGAACAGGGGGAATACCAGCATTTGGCCTAGTGGTCCGTCTGAGGACCGGTGGTATATTATGGGGTGCTGCAGCTATGGGCTGAGAAGGACCAGCCGGATTCCGCACCAGAGGGGGCACAGGCCGGAGATACAGTAGTCACAGGTGGAACATCCCCAGGAGCAGGGATCGGCCAACAATCATCCTCCTCGTCGGAGGCCCATTCCGCACCTCCATTCTCTGACTGTGGGAGCTCATTCACATTGGCAGGCCCATCGTGATTTGTCCCTTCAGAATGACACAGGCGCAACATATTTCGGTGAAGTACTCGAACACAATCAGTTCCTTCTTTCTGGACCTGGTACACTGGCCCATTCGCATACTTGCGGCCAACAACACGATACGGCAAAGCCTCCCATCTGCTTTCCAATTTCCCTTGGGGTTTCTTGACACGAACTAGCACCAGGTCGCCTGGTTGCAATGGTGCTTCTTGCACTGGGGTCTTATCAGGATGGGGATGTTCTTGCAGGCGCTGCCGCACCAATCGATGGATCGTCTCAAGTCTCTGCCGATGCGCCCGCACCCAAGAGGTTGGATCCCTCGGAGGGAACCCATCCACATCATTCAACTGTAATTCTCCTATACTTCGCCCAGACCGCCCAAAGAGAAGTGTATAAGGAGAGTACCCCGTTGTAGAATGGACCTGATTGTTATAGGCCCACACCATTTCAGACAAGAACTGAGGCCACTGTAACTTCTTGTCTTCCTCCAGAGTCCGCAGCATCTGTAGCAGAGTTCTGTTGAATCTTTCACAGGCCCCATTTCCCTGAGGGTGGTATGGAGTCGTGTGCGACTTCTTTATCCCGTAGATACGTTGAACTTCTTTCATTACGTGTCCCTCAAAGCAGGCGCCCTGGTCGGAGTGGATGCGTTGGGGGCACCCATATACTCGAATGAAATCTTGGCACAGAGCACGAGCTGCTGACTCAGCTGTCTGGTCCTTGGTGGCGGTTACCACCGCAAATTTGGTGAAGTGATCCACCATTACGAGGCAATACTGGTGTCCGCTATTGGATGGGCCCACCATTAGATAGTCTATCATGACGATTTCTAAAGGTTCCTGGGTCACGATGGTTTGCAGGGGACCTCTCTGTTCTATTGCCTTATGGATCTCACAAGTTCGACAGCTGCGGCATACTTCTTCGACCATTTGACGAAGACCAGGGCAGTAAATCAGTCGCTGTAACCAACGAAAGGTCTTCTCATGACCAAAATGTCCATTCTTATTATGAGCCTCAACTGCCAAGGAACGAGCCAGTTCACTAGGCACCACAATTTGGTATCGAATGTCGATCTCAGAAGGTAAATAGACCTTTCGGCATAGCACTCCATTTTTCATCTCCAACTTTTCCCACTGACTCAAAACAGATAATATCTCACGTGTCAGTCGTTCTCTTTCCTCTCTACAGGGCTTCTGGCCTTTCTCAACACACTTGATCATCTGCGCCAGCCCCTCATGGGTCTGTTGTATCTGTGCCCATTCCTGTCGTGAGGGACCAAAGAAAGGAGCCATTTCAGTCCCCTCCATCTCAAACTGATTAGTGGCGGTCAAGGCCTGTGAAAATCTGCTGAAATCGGGCACCTCCACATGCTCCAACTCATGATCCACGTCTTCTGTGGGGGTCTGGGCAGTTACCCTAGAAAGTCCGTCAGCATTCTGGTTCTCTGTCTTGGACCGATACTTAATGCGGTAATTGAATGTAGACATTCGGGCTATCCACCTCTGCTCTAACGCCCCGAGCTTGGCATTTTCCAGGTGAGCTAGTGGGTTGTTGTCAGTCAGTACTAAAACTTCAGCACCGGTCAAATATTCAGAGAATTTCTCGGTCATGGCCCATACCAGTGCCAACAGCTCCAATTTAAATGAACTATAATTCTCGGGGTTTCTTTCAGAATCTCTCAAAGACCGGCTGCCGTACGCTATGACCCTCTCCTGGCCATCCTGAAGCTGGGAAAGCACTGCTCCAAGACCATACAGGCTTGCATCTGTATATAGCTGGAACGGCAAGTGGTAATCAGCATATGCCAAGATTGGGGCTGTTGTCAGTGCATCCTTCAATGCCTGGAAGGCTTGTTCCTGTTCAGGTCCCCACTTCACGGACCGGTTCTTTGGACCACCGGATGTGCCTCGTAGGAGAGCATTAAGTGGTGCTGCTACCTTGGTGAAATCCTTAATAAACCGTCGATAGTAACCGGCTACTCCAAGGAACGCCCTCACTTCTCGCAGGGTAGTCGGTATCGGCCAATCTTGAACAGCCGCTATCTTGTCTCTTGATGGTCTCACCCCTTCTCCTGATACGCGGTGACCCAAGTAATCAATTTCAGATTGGAACAACCGACATTTACTGGGTTTCAATTTGAGCCCATGTTCCCGCAATCTTCGAAATACTTGCCCCAACTGGTGGAGATGGTCTTCAAAGGTCGCAGAATACACTATAATGTCATCCAAGTAGATGAGAGTGAACTCAAAGTTGAAGTCACCGAGACATTTCTCCATCAACCGCTGAAACGTTCCGGGTGCATTTGTCAACCCGAAGGGCATCCGGTTAAATTCGTATAGTCCCATGGGCAAGATGAATGCCGTCTTCTCCTTGTCTTTTGTGGCCATCGGCACCTGCCAATACCCACTAGCCAGATCTAGTGAGGAGAAGTACCGGGCTCTCCCTAGCGCTGAGAGGGACTCCTCAATCCGTGGCAAGGGGTAGGAATCTCGTACGGTGCAAGCGTTTAACTTCCGATAGTCTACGCAAAATCGGATGGACCCATCTTTTTTTCTTACTAACACCACAGGAGCCGCCCAGGGACTCTGGCTTTCTTGGATGATCCCACCCTGTAGCATCTTAGCTAACAGTTCTTTCACTTCCTGATACAACTGTGGAGGAATTTGTCGGTAGCGCTCTCTAATTGGAGGGGTGTCTCCTGTGGGAATCTCATGGTAGATCCCTGTGGTACATCCAAAATCTTCAGCATACCGTGCAAAGGTGGCTTGGTTCTCCCACAACAGCTCATCTACCTTCTGCACCCATTCCAGAGAACATGAACTTACATCCATCTTCATCTGTTCTCGAATTGCACAGCCATTCCATTCAGAGGTGGGTTCCTCATCTTCTCCCATGGACACAGTTACGGTCCACTCATCCCTTTCAGTCGGCTTCAGCTGCATTGGAGTTACTTTCCTTACTTCCTCCGGAGTCACATAGATGTTAGCCAGCAGCCTCCCTGGGGTCAGGTCCACACTCTGGTCCTGAGTGTTTACACATCGAAGTGGTACTCTTCCATTGCGAACTATTGCCAAGGAACGGGCCACTAGCGGATCAACACCTCCTTCGGCTGCCTGCAGTGGTTCTACCAACACAGCTATGCCCTCTAGTTTCCGACAGGTGCCTACGGGCATGGACACTATTGTCTCCCGACTGGGTGGCAGTGTAACTTTTGTATGCAAAGGAACTGAAATTTGAGCCAGAGGACGCTGTGCATCTGAACTTTTCTGTAAGCCACATGTCCGGATCAGCCGCTGGAAAGCTGTTTGAGTAGGGCGATGGGTGGTGGTTTCTTTCCAATAACCGTGACCTTTCTTTTCAAAGAGGATCTGATCTAATTCTTTTAACACATTCATCCCCAAAATGACAGGGACCTTTACTTCATGTGACTCCTGTACCACCACAATGCCTTTCCTACCTAGATCTTGGCCACATACCCGGACATTCATCCAGGCCACTCCCACGACCGGAACTGGTAACTGGTTAGCTGCGACCACTCGTACGAATGTATGGGGATCATATTTCACATGTTGCCGGAAGTACCGTTCATAACAGTCTCTACTCAAGGTCGTTACTTGGGAACCCGTGTCAATCATCCCGGTAACCGGAATACCCTCCATTTCCACCTGTATGACAGGACTTGCAGCGATCAGGTCATCATCAGGGCATTCTCCCCACATAGTCTCCTTGTCAGTCTCCCCTACTACACGCCCTTCAGCAGCAGGGGACTTCAGTTTAACGGCGGTCTCTCATAAGTTTGTCGCTGCTCTGGACATCTAGCAGCAACGTGGCCCATCCGTCCACACTCCCAGCAGCGTATCCCCCGTCGTTCTGGCCATCTGTTTGGGCCCCTTCGGTAAGCCCCTTCGATTTCTCCTGAGCACTGCACTAAATGATTTGGACCCCTTCGGTAGGTCCTATCCTCACCCCTCCAGCGGGGTGGTGGGTGATTCTGACTTGCTGGGTGTGGATGGCTCACCCTTTCATCTCCAGTCTTCTGGAAGTCTGCAATTTTCATAGACTGCTCATCACAACGAGTGTGCAAGTGTTCCATTTGTTCTTGCAGTTTCTGCTTTACTGTGAGAATTTCTTTAACCGTCCCTTTTTCTACTGTCTCTGAGCCAGAACTAGCCCCCTGTGACAAAGTAACTCCAACTGCGGTCTGCGGCCTCGGGACCATACTATTGGCACGGGAGATGGCCTCTACCTGTACATCATGGAATTTAGCATCAGTCTCTCGTCGTATAAAATCCTGCATAGTCACAGTTAAACTGCCGTCACGTATCCCCAGGACAAACTGGTCACGGAGAGTCCGATCAGGGTTACAGAAGGCTGGCGAGCCCCCTCTTTCCTTCCTTTGAATATCTCGGAGCAGTTCTTGTAGGGCATTTGCATATTGGGGAAGGCTTTCATTCTCCTGTTGTACCCTCTGGAAGAACCGAGCCTGCAGAGACCCCAGCAATGCAGTTTCTCCATAGATGGTTTCTAGAATCTGGACTACTTGCTCAAATGTCTGCCTTTGTTCAAATGGCCTCAGTATCACCGTGGTCTTAGCATCCCCTTGTAATGTCAATATTGCTAGCTCTACTAGTACTTCTGGTGCGGTCTGGTACATTCGCTGTATCATTCGTATCTGTTCCACCCACATACTCACTGACATATTATTGCCATCAAATTTAGCTAACTGACTCATTATAGCCCCTGCTGGCATTCTTCCTCCAGCACCATTCTCCCGAACGGGTGCGTCACCGTCCATTCTGGTAAGCGGATCCTGCCGACTACGCCAATTTGTGAACCGAGAGCAAGGCAGGTGGTTTGGACTCCGCAACCAGAAATGAACGCACACGCGGTAGTTCAAGAAAAAAAATATATATTTACTATAAGTTAATAAAGGCTAGTTAAAGGTAAAATGACAGGGCTAAAGACAAGCAAAACATACAATATAGCATGAACAATTTCAAGGCAAATTCTGCAATGGTTTCTACTTTTACTCTGTCCACTTCTGCAGTATGGACACTGAATGAACAATATACTCAAAACTATCCCTAACTGACCCTGACTTCACATTTGGGTGCACCCCCTTTTCCCCAGTGGTCCAGGTGGACCGCTTACAGTCTGTAGAAGCGCGCGGTGGGGCCCAAAGTCGGTCCTTTCTTTTATAGTGAAGCGTCCTCTCCTCACGGTTATCAGGATCTTGGGAGAAATGAAGTCCTCTTTAACAGACAGGGAAACCAACTGAATGCAATGTAATCCAACAGCAGATTCCACTCAGCACACTGACAGTCCTGCCGAATCCATACACTGAGCTGGGATGTAAGCCGGGATTTAGCAGGTGCCGTCCAGTACATCAACAGCACTGCGAGTCTCTATCTGTGGTATCCATATACACAGTCACAATGTCAGTCTCACTGATCAGCCACTGAGCACAGTTCCTTTCACGTGGACTCACTAGTCCTGTTGTCTCTTTACACTCTGTTTGTCTCTGGACCAAGATACAGCTTAGCTGTACAGAAAAATCTCCACACCAGTTCAATACAACACTTGCCAAGATGGCTGCTGCTCTCTGTCTCGTCACTTCCTGCTTCTCTGCTCACATTCTGTCTGCAGAACAGGCAAGCTGACATAAAAGGGGGGAGGTCTCACTCCAGCATCATGTCACAATTACAATGGCTGCTGTCTTAAAGGAACAGAATCACAGAAATACATTCAACATTAACAGTTTATACAGACAAATGAAGCTTAAGACAACATTGGCTGTCTCTTACAACATCACTGTGTGTATTATCCCTGTACTGTGACATCACTGTGTGTATTATCCCTGTACTGTGACATCACTGTGTGTATTATCCCTGTACTGTGACATCACTGTGTGTATTATCCCTGTATTGTGACATCACTCTGTGTATTATCCCTGTACTGTGACATAACTGTGTGTATTATCTCTGTACTGTGACATAACTGTGTGTATTATCTCTGTACTGTGACATCACTTTTTGCATTATCTCTGTACTGTGACATCACTGTGTGCATTATCCCTGTACTGTGACATCACTGTGTGTATTATCTCTGTATTGTGACATCACTGTGTGTATTATCTCTGTACTGTGACATCACTGTGTGCATTATCCCTATACTGTGACATCACTGTGTGTATTATCTCTGTACTGTGACATCACTGTGTGTATTATTTCTGTACTGTGACATCACTGTTTGTATTATCTCTGTACTGTGACATCACTGTGTGTATTATCCCTGTACTGTGACATCACTGTGTGTATTATCTCTGTACTGTGACATCACTGTGTGTATTATCTCTGTACTGTGACATCACTGTGTGTATTATCCCTGTACTGTGACATCACTGTGTATATTATCCCTGAACTGTGACATCACTGTGTATATTATCCCTGTACTGCGACATCACTGTGTATATTATCCCTGTACTGTGATATCACTGTGTATGTTATCCCTATACTGTGACATCACTGTGTGTGTATATCCCTGTACTGTGACATCACTGTGTGTATTGTCCTTGTACTGTGACATCACTGTGTGTATTATCCCTGTACTGTGACATCACTGTGTGTATTATCCCTGTACTGTGACATCACTGAGTGTAGTATTATCGCTGTACTGTGACATCACTGTTTGTTTTATCCCTTATTTTATGGAGACCAACATAATGAAATTGTTAGAGTAGGGCCCCAACGCAGGATTTACAATAGAGCTGATTCTTTTCTGTGCCCCTAGATACACTTCCAGAGCTTCTATAGATTACTGAGAACATCCTCCCTTCTCCATGTTAATTGTTACATTAGCCATTAATATTGTGTATAGCACTCAGTGTACTTTTTGTCATCATCATTACAGGTTGTGTCTCTTTAGGCCTTCTGTGATGTAGTGGAGCTCTTATAATCTCATAGTATCAGTATCTCAAGAAGTACAAATAAAATGTCTTACAGGGCCGCTGGGAATATCACAACAGGTCTCGAGTTCAGCGTGCCGCGAGTCACAGTATATGACGATGCGCTGAAGATCAAACTGAAAAACAAGCAAATCACACAATGTAAGTGCAAAATACAGACCGGAGAGGAGACAGTGTGCATGTAGCAGAGCTAAGAATGTAATATATTATGTAATGTAAAGGCCTAAACCATAAATCTACTGCAGTAACCTATCTATTCATATCTATCTATCTATCTATCTATCTATCTATCTATCTATCTAATCATATATTCATATCATCTACCAATCTCATATCTATCTATCTATCTATCTATCTATCTATCTATCTATCTCATATCTATCTATCTATCTCATATCTATCTATCTATCTCATATCTATCTATATCTATCTTATATCTATTTATCTCCTATCTATCTATATCTATCTCATATCTATCTATCTATCTATCTATCTATCTATCTATCTATCTCATATCTCTATCTATCTATCTATCTCATATCTATCTATCTCATATCTATCTATTCATCTATCTATCTCATATCTCTATCTATCTATCTCATATCTATCTATCTATCTACCTCATATCTATCTATCTATCTATCTATCTATCTATCTATCTATCTCATATCTATCTCATATCTCTCTCATATCTATCTATCTCATATCTATCTATCTATCTATCTATCTCATATCTATCTATCTATATATCTCATATCTATCTATCTATCTATCTATCTATATCTATCGCATATCTATCTATCTATCTATTTATCTATCTATCTCATATCTATCTATATCTATCTCATATCTATCTATCTATCTATCTCATATCTATCTAGCTATCTATCTCATATATATCTATCTATCTATCTCATATCTATCTATCTATCTATCTATCTCATATCTATCTATCTATCTATCTATCTATCTCATATCTATCTATCTATCTCATATCTATCTATCTATCTATCTATCTCATATCTATCTATCTATCTCATATCTATCTATCTATCTCATATCTATCTATCTATCTCATATCTATCTATCTATCTATCTATCTATCTATCTCATATCTATCTATCTATCTCATATCTATCTATCTATCTATATCTATCTCATATCTATCTATCTATCTATCTATCTCATATCTATCTATCTATCTCATATCTATCTATCTATCTATCTATCTATCCCATATCTATCTATCTATCTATCTCATATCTATCTATCTATCTATCTATCTATCTATCTATCTCATATCTGTCTATCTATCTATCTCATATCTCTCTATCTATTTATCTCATATCTATCTAGCTATCTATCTCATATCTATCTATATCTATCTCATATCTATCTATCTATCTATCTCATATCTATCTAGCTATCTATCTCATATCTATCTATCTATCTATCTATCTATATCTATCTCATATCTATCTATCTATCTATCTCATATCTATCTAGCTATCTATCTCATATCTATCTATCTATCTATCTATCTATCTATCTATCTATCTATCCCATATCTATCTATCTATCTATCTGTCTATCTATCTCATATCTATCTATCTATCTCATATCTATCTATCTATCTATCTATCTATCTATCTATCTATCTCATATCTATCTATCTATTTATCTATCTATCTATCTCATATCTATCTCATATCTATCTATCTCATATCTATCTATCTATCTATCTATCTATCTATCTCATATCTATCTATCTATCTATCTCATATCTATCTGTTATCTATCTATCTCTCATATCTATCTATCTATCTCTCACCTACCTATCTTTCTAATATCTCTCTCTCTTTCTATGTTATAGTCCTCTCCCCATATGCCTATAAGTAAATACATTCAGGGTAATATTTTATATTTCCAGGACATAACCACTCACGTCTACAGGGACGCTGTCGTAGAGCCGTTTCCCAATCACGGTCTTTCCCTGGATGTCGATATTTTCTCTCTCCTCGATGGGTAATGTCATGACCAGCTTGCAGTCGATATACAAGGTCACCGTCCTCGCCTGCACGCTCAGAGCAATCTTATGCCAGTTGCGATCAAACAGTTCACTGACTTGGCTACTGCGAAAACTTGCTCTGACAGCGTCCTTTGTGACTCCCACCGAGCTGTACTCCAAGGCCTTGTTCTCTCCGTCCAGTCTCAAGGACACCTGTGAGTGACAGATAAGAAGGCGATGACTCTCAGAAGGTTCATGGTTCCTTACCCATCCAAAAATAGTTGAAATAATATCATTGTGTGACCGATGAGACAAGGATTATTGATATCCATTATGGGCTCTGCTTGGAAACTTCCGATGGTTGGGGCGGGTTTTGATCCTTACCCAACTGTGATAGCCTAGAAATTATTTAGCAATCTCAAACATACCCAGCGCACCTTTAGGCTCTGGGGGTTAAAAAATTTATTTTTCTTTATTTTTTTTTTCAAAATCAATGTAAATGCATCAGACAATACCTGCGGGATCCCGTACTTGTCAATAATTTGCCAGATGTACCAATCTTCCTTCCTGGAGGCTTTCCTGAATCTGAACGTGGTTACAAATGCATATTCATCTGGCAAGCCTTGTGGAAATATATCCCTGTGGGGAAAAATAATATTTCCAAATTATTTCTTCCGGCATAAATTCACAATTTATGTTACAGTTGTACAAGTGTCTTCAGTCATCCAGAGTAAGATGTTACCCTCTAAGGGGTCTTTATGTGTAGTCCACATGTCAGCAGCCTCACTACACATCCTGCTCATGGTCGGGGGTCTTTATAAGTTGTCTCATCTCAGACAATTCACATGCGAGTCTGATCGTAGTGGGTGCAACAATGGCGGAGACGTAATACATGGATGGCCTGAGTCAATCCAAACAAGAGCTATCAGACTCATGGAGGGGATCCCAAGTGGAAGACCCCACCATCCTGTCATATACAAGACTGGCTGGGAAACACAGAGTATGTAAATGCTTCTTTCTCCTGTTCTTTTCCTCCTTTCCTGCACTTATCGCTGTCTCTACATAAACTTCTGCCTTATAGCAGCCACTACACAGACAGCAGACGGATAAGGAGAGGTGGCTAAAGCTGGGACACCTACAGCATAGAAAATAATTCTCAGCCAGCATACTGTCCTTCTATTGTTACCTATAGATGATTAACCTGATGATGCCCATACCTTAAATAGCCACTAACCGCACCTACATTTTTAAAAACTTTTTTTATTTCATAAATCAATAGTGCAGGTAATAATTTGTCAATGTTGTAATATATTTTCTGAAATAAAAATGTTTATTTTTGCTTTTATTTTCTACCTTCTTCCCCTGCACTTATCACTGTCTCTAAACAAACTTCAGCTTTGTATTTCAGCAGCGCCTACACAGAGAGCAGACAGGTAAGGAAAGGTGGGCAAGGCTCCTAACTCCTTACAGACCTGGATAATATTTAACCTGAGAATTTGGCCGGTTGAAAACGACCGTGGGCTGCTGGCCGGCCGTGAATTAAAGGCACGGAAGGTGCTCGGGGACACGCGGATGTCACCCGTGTGCCGTCCGTGCAGCGGCTGTGCTTCCACGGCCCCTTTCATTAAATGAATATGAGCCACGGAAACAGGGTCGCAAAATAGGACAGGAATAGGACCTGTTCTATATTTTGTGGCCCGAACTGTTGGCCCGCACACGTGACCGTGTAAGTAACGGTCATGCGTAAGGGCCCATAGAAATGAATGGGTCAGTGTGCTATATGGGAAAAACATGGCCTGATCACGGCCACGGTCATCTGCAACCGGCCTTAAGGAGATGTGACTATCACATGAAGGATTGATCCCTTCTCTTTATCTGTGTATGGACTGCTGGAATACGGATTTCGGGTACACGGATCACTGCAGGAGAAGAATGGAGAGACAATAATAAGTGTAGGTGAGGAAGGATGGAAATAACAGGACAAAGGAACAATTGTAATGAATAAAATATGTTACAGAGTTTACCATTATCACTATTATCACCATTATCAGCTGCATTTATGAGGTTTAAATATGCCTTATGGCTCTGGGAGTGTTTGGACATTGACAGGTTAATTGTCTATAAGTGACATTAGGGGTAAAGTATTCTGGAGGAGGATTCTTTTACATACTGTAGGTTTCCCAGCTTTAGCCACCTCTCCTTATCTGTCGGCTCTCTATGTATAGGCTGTTGGAATACAGAGCTGAAGTGACACAGCGATCAGTGCAGGGGAAGGAGGAAAATAACAGGAGAAAGAAGCATTTTTCTTTCATAAAACATATTACTAACTTTACTATTATCACCTCCACTTTTGATTTATAAAATAAAAAAAAAGTTTTAGAAGTTTAGTTACGGTTTATGGCTTTTTAAGGGTTTGGACATTGACAGGTTAATTGTCCATAAGTGACATTAGGGGTCAGAATTGTGGAGGAACATTATTCTACATACTGTATGTTTCCCAACTTTAGCCACCTCTCCTTATCTGTCTGCTCTCTGTGTAGCGGCTGCTGAAGTACGGAGCTGAAGTTTACTGAGAGATAGTAATAAGTGCAGGGGAGGAAGGAGGAAAATAAAAGGAGAAAAATACATTACAAGCTTTACTATTATCACTTGAAGCATTGATTTATAAAATAAAAAAATGTAGAAGTTTAGTTATGGTTTATGGATTTTTAAGGGTTTGTTCATTGATGGGTTAATCGTCCATAAGTGGCATTAGAGGGATAGTATTGTGGAGGAGAATTCTTTTACATACTGTAGGTTTCCCAGCTTTAGCCACCTCTCCTTATCTGTCTGCTCTCTGTGCACAGGCTTCTGGAATACGGAGCTGGATTTTATTGAGAGACAGTGAAAAGTGCAAGGGAGGAAGGAGGAAAATAACAGGACAAGACAAGAAGCATTTCTCTTAATAAAATGGGATACAAAGTTCACTTTTATCAGCACTTTTTATTTTTGAAATAAAAAAAAGTTTTTTGACTTCAGGTACGTTACACTTTAAAGTATCTGTCCCAAAAGCTTCTTGACCTTCTGATTAAGATCAATACAGGATTTATATTAAATATTGGTCAAAAGGCCACCATGTATAATGGATCGATACAAGGTGGTCGGTTCATACAATAATGCTCCCCTACCCACTCCTACCAGCAGCTGAGCAGAAACCACTGGATCAAATCCATGGGTTGAATAGTTTTAAAGTCCAGAATGCCAAAGTGCCCATTGAGCGATACCTGTAGGTGCTCTAAAAAGTACATTAACCTTGTTAGCTCGTCCAGTGACCTTGTCCTTGATCTAGAATGTTCCCAAATTCAACCAAAATTAGATATCCAAAAAGAGGAATAAACTGAAATGACCCATTTTCCTCCTAAAATGCCCTTATTTATATCCATAATCTAACAAACCCAAACAAAACCACAGTGTACAATGGGTCCTGAACGCCAAACATAATGGGGGGACTTCATCATTCCCTCCTGTATCCCAGTTTTCTGGTATAGAGGGATGATATTGTGGCCCATATGACGCAAGGCTCTTTCTTAAGCCAATACTCGGCCAGTAGGTGGGCTGGGGCAGGGACACCTCAGCCCAATTTTCTGGCATGAGTTATAATGGAAACTGGCGTAGACTTCCATTCTGGCGCAGGGACATCCGGTTGGTTGATGAAGAGGCCGTAGTCTTCAGAAATCTTTTTTTCCCTGCCCCAGTCCAGCCCTTTATCAAGGCTGGCGTACAATATGCCAGTCTTCATAAATCTGCCCCAATGTATATGTAGTCGACCAATGAAACCAAATAAACTGTTTGATGCACATATTTTTTAATTTTTGTATATAGTCCATTTTGGTTTGTTAAAAGGATTTCTCAGCATGTCGTGCCATTATATATGTCCCTCCTAGGGGTGCGGAGGTGTTTATGTCTCCCTATTGCCAGCTGTCGGGCTCTGTGACCTGAGTGGTCTGGCCTTTATGACCTACACTCCTGGAATCTGCACCCTTGGTCCCATAGATGCCACCAAAACATATGGAAAGGCCATTGTACTGGATACATTACCTAGTTTATTGTTGGCCCAGGTACCTGCCTGGCACTGCATGGTATGGTTACTTTATGCTACTCTATGGGGCATCAATAGAAGAGTACATAAAGGGTACCATTCAACTTAAGACTGGCAATGTGTGGCCCCTAGACTCCTTACCCCTTGTACCCAATTCCTAGCCAAACCTAGACTCTTGAGTATCTGGGAAGCTAGAGTGATAACCTAGTGATACACCAGCGCACAGAGGTGACGGGTGACCACCTATCCATGACCCTCGCTGCTGCCTTGCAAGGAGCATTGGGGAATTTGAAGAGTGCATGCAATGAATTGCTTCCTCGCAAATCTTTAGTACTACTTGGGTGACAGAAAGCATGGTCTCGGATTTGTCCCAACTAGGTAATTTCCACAACAAGTTTTACTTAACGTGAGTAATAGTAATATTTTTTTACAGTCAGTCTTACAAAGACATCTCTTCCTATAGGAAACAGGCCAATTTCAGCTCTGGAGGAGCGAATCACTGTAAATATCCTCCTGATATTTCTCCCTTCGAGCCTCTATGTTTACTGCCCTGATTAGACACAATAAACCAAAATCAGACGTTCCCAAGCGCCCTGATGGGCCATACCCCAGGGAGAGGGCCGCGGCTGCCTTATGTGATAGCTTCAGGTGATTAGATGTTACATAAGAACAAATCAAGCCCAATTGTTTTCTGGCCTTCGCTCCTCTGACTTTTTATCGGAAACCACAATATACAGTATTATTTTTGTATCCAGGCTCTGATACTCCGGTATTTGTTTCTGGCACCGATCTGACTAGTAATCTGGAATCTTACAAGATCAAACTATTTTTGTTAGAATTATTTTTATCTTACGTTGGGCTGCATTATCTTGAAAATTCTACTATTTTTGGAAACAGTCAGCAAGCTTGTCGTCAGACATCCCCCTAAGAGAAGGCAGTAAGCTTCGACGAAGGAGTTCAACATTGCTAAAAGCTAATAAGATATCATAGAGCCGAGTCAGATGTTGGTATTGTTGGGGTCCTTGTGCTGAGACCCCACTATTTACTAGCACAAAAGGCACGCAGCCTTACAGGGGTACGCAAGCCTGGACACCAGTGCCCCATTACTGTAATGGGACCCCCTAAACCCAACTTTTATATGTCCACATCTCCTTTTACTAAAGCTCTCTTTGGGATATCCCACACATCTTTTTTCTGTGTACCATGCCCCCTTTTTGAGATTTGTACACCAAATGTATCCGTCATTCCTCTTTTTTGTGCCACCTGACACATATAATATTACTAGAGATGAGCGAACCAGTTCAGATTGAACCAGATTCGACCTGGATTTTCCAAAAGTTTTGTGTTTTACCCGAAAAAAGTAAAGCAGTTATACTCGCCTTCCCTCACTTCTTCTGGGCACCCTCGCAGCATCTGGTGCTCCCTCTGGGTCCTCTTTTAGCCTCCTGGGCCAAGCTGTGCACCCCAGATTACTGCTCAGGCCGGTGACTGGGCCTTAGTAGACACATAGGGTGCACCGATGTCATGATCCTTGCCCAGCATCACTACATTGGTGCACCCCATGTGACTGCTGAGGCCCAGTCACAGGTCTCATTGATGACCCCAGAGGCCAGAAGAGGACCCAGAGGGGGCGCCAGAAACCATAAGGATGCCCAGAAGAGATGAAGGAGGGCAGGTATAAATATTTGCAATTTTTTTACACCTCCTCTGGGCCTCCACCTAGTCTACCCCGTTGTCTGAATTATTTCACTTCTGGTTCGTAACAAACTTATTCGACCCGAAATGAATTTTTGGGCCAAACCACCCTAAACGAGCCCTAAACGATTCTTCAGAGGTTCACCCATCTCTAATTATTACCAAGAGCCCGACTGATACAAGAGTGTTCTGTTCTGGAACTGGAATATTTGCCCACTCTTAAAGGACACCACAAGGTCACCCCTTTTTGTGGGCGCCTCACGGACATTTTGGGAGAGTTGCCAAGAATGCCGTCAATAGTTCTTGCAAAGTTTTAGTTGACTTCTTCTTATTTTATTATATTATGATTGCTAATGGAATATATTAACTTTGCTGGTGAGTTTTTGAGTCTTTTTTAAATCATTGGAACGATAAATCCTACAGAAATAGATTTTATTTCATGTTATTTTTTTATCCATTTCAATAAACTTTTTTAAAATTTGTATTACTTGATATATTTATTTTGTTTGATTTTTTTTTCCTCTGATTTTGTTTTATTATTTTTTTTTTTATTATTTCTATACTATTTGAATATTCCCATACATCTGTAACCAAGCAGGGAATTACAGGACTTTTTGTAATAAAACTTCCTCCGAGTGACCGTACGAGCTCCTATACATTTCTCCTTGCTTGCGAGTCACTTTAATTCTTCCCTCGGTCTATGAATATATTAACATTTGACATTCTTACTCCGAGTTCCTTCCGTCTGGCGCACAATAAATAAAGCACGATCAGTATTCCGTGAAGGGGAATTGGGTGGGTGTGAAGGAATCTCACCCTGACCACTCCATTTCTTTGTGATATGACTTAGGGATCGGTGCCCCGCGCCGGACACGTCAATCCTAATGAATAACTCAGTCGGGAAGTTTGCTAAACGGGGAATTTTTGGTTGGGGGTCAAGTTTAAGGGGCTGTAAGTTGAGTTGAGCAGGACCTACAAGAAATGACGGCCCTCTATTCAATTGTTCAAGGCTGTCTCCACTCTTATTAATGCTTTTGAAGACCATAAAGGTCAATGGTGTCCCCATGAAGTTGGTAAAATTGGTAACAGGACCCCTCACCTACCATGTGTCTTCAAGAAAGGGTTGTCTGGCCCCACAAGAGCTCAGGAGCAACTGGTACATTTGCACCCCCAATCGCTATTCCCCTGTATGGTGTCTATGTAAATGGTTAGCTTACATTCAGGCTTCTTTGAGCCTTCTTGCCAACCTGGCACTGAGCTGAACACATGAGTAACCAAGCAGAGACCAGAGACGGACTGGTTGCTAGGGACTTGCTACCTGACAATACCACTCATCCGTTAAAGTATATCCTTAGCAACTGTAGGGAACTGCCATTTCTACTAGTATATAATGTATCTGGCTTCTTTGCCCCTGCAGTTTGGCTTCAGAGACCCCAGGCATTTAGTGCAAGTTTTGTTTTGTAAATACAGTGAGTCAGACACATGTGAGGCAGAGCTGCTGGGGGGAGAGATGTGAGCAGAGCTGCTGAGACAGACATGTTATGTCTGGGGGAGTCTAAGAGCCACTTGTTCCTCTTTACTTCACAGTATATAGTTAGGTATGTGTTACCCCCTATATACTCACAGGACCTAGCTAGTAACTGTAGTTAGGGATCAATATATATATAGTTCAGGGCAGTGATAGGTTAGGCTTCCGAAGGCCAACTAGCTAGTTAGAGGCCCGGTGGCACTAGTAGTTTAGCTGGCAGGTTAAGGACTCAGTGTTAGGGTAGTCAGGCCTGCATCTACTGCCGTCACCGTCGCCCTGTTTGCTGCCTGTGAAGAATCTCATCATCATCATCATCTCCTGATCGGCTGTCTGTCATCTCCTGGAAGAATCCGAGGATCCACAGTCATCCACAGGGGCCCCTGCATCTCTTCTGTTGCCTGGAGGTATTGTGCACTGGACTCTTGCTATATATCTATATATATACCCGGGTATATAACCTAAGACGGTTGAGGACTTGCTGGTTGTTGTAGTATTGCTGTGTTCTGAGTATATTGTATGTATGTATTATTACCCTGTTGATTCTTATAAAGCTACTGTTATAACCTTATGTGGTATCTGTATGTATTCTTCAGACTGTGAGATTAGTACAGTGATCCTTGTTAAGGCTACTAACTGTACTTCATGGGTAAGTCCCAGGAAGAGATCCTCCCTGTAATACAGAGGCTCTATCCTGGGTGGAGGCACTGATATATTTCATATATGTTCCCACTCTTCCCTTCAGCGAAGGCTTCAGGTCCCATTATACACACAGGTCAGCGCCAGAGTCTGTTGCGGGAGGGATAATACTCATACCCCCCCCCCAAATAGGGCTACATTTGGAGGCACTGCTGAGATTTAGAAGTGGGAATAGTCATTGATATGGAGAAGCGATATAGCTCAGAGGGGAACCTCCCACTAGCTACTATATGGGATTACCGACCTCCTGTTCCTCCCCTGGTTCAGGTAAAGGAAGAACCCCGCTCAGCCAGTTACCCCCCCAGTATGGCCGTCGCTAGCAGTTCCTCTAGTGACAGTGCTATTAGCACTTTAGCCAGGCTGACTGAAATGTTAGCTCAGGGCCTGCAGGCCACTCACTACAAGAAACTAAAAGTATTCTCTGGTAATGTCCCAGTACCACAAGGGGAGGAAAACTTTGAGATATGGAAAGAACATACTCTCCAATGCCTGAAGGAATGGTCTTGCTCTGAAGAAGGCAAGCGGCAGCGTATCAGTGAAAGTTTGCGGTCTCCTGCTGCAGAATTGATCCGCTTGTACAGAGACTCTCATGAAGGAGTGAGTGCATTGGACTATATACAAGTACTGTCTGATCACTTTGAGCCATACTATGACCTTGCCCAGATGGTTGCTGATTACCGAATGGTTCGTCAAAAAGAAGGGGAAAATGTCTCTACTTTTATTAACCGTTTACAGCTACTTCTTTCACGTCTGGTGTACCACGCAGCTATATCTACTTCAGAGGTAGACGCTCTGAGAACCAGTCAGTTGGTGAGAGGGTTACAACCTCATCATCCTCTTGCTCAAGTACTCAAGGTCTTACTATCTGATAGAGTCCTTCCATTTCCTGACTTAATGAAGTTAGTGAAGAAACAAGAAGCTGACATTAGTTTTAGTACCCCTAAGAAAGCGAAAAGCATCTCTAAAGAAGATGTTGTTCCTAATTCAAACAAGGACAAACCAGCGGAGCGGTCAGAACTTAGACAGTCCGCCACTCAACGGAGGAAGGATGCTAGAACCTGTTATAAATGTGGTCAGACGGGCCATAGTGCCAGACAGTGTACGGAGGACAGTGAGGGATTGGGACACAGTGCTGTCTTCTCTATTCAGAATCAAAGACACCAAAGGAAGGCGGGCCGAGTAAAGACCAGAGGCGCTATCGCGGGCTCCAGGTCCGTTGTCAAAGTCACTGTCAATGGTCATGCCGCTCCTGCCCTGTTTGATACAGGATCTCAAGTGACCCTGATTTATCGCTCGTTCTACCAAAAGTATCTGAAGGATATACCTCTTCAGTCTACAGGACAAATGAAATTGTGGGGGCTTAATTCAGGATCATATCCTGTAGATGGCAGCCTACAAGTAGTTATAGCTGTCCCTGAATTAGAAGATCAGAGTGTCGCTCCCATGAAGATTACGGCTCTTGTCTGTCCTGATACAGGGGATTCTTGTGCAGCTCCTGTGATACTTGGCACTAATTGTCCCGCAGTGCATTATGCTTTTCAGAAGTTTCTTGGAAGAGATTGGAACCCTGCAGCTCAGCCGGTGAATATATCTTCTGATCTTAGAGAACTCTGTGATGCCCTGTCTACTGGCTATTGACATGGAATGGTATATCATATCGGTGAGAGAACCGTGGAAGTTCCTGCCGGCGGGGAGAGAGTTCTGAGAGTAGCCTCCAGCATTGCTCCCGATTTGCTTGAAGGGGGGAGTTATGTCCTTATGGAAACCCCTGAAGAAATGATTAACCAGAATGGCTGGATGGTGATCCCAGAGAGAAAGGACTGGAGAAATAAAGTGGAGTTATCTACCTGTGTGACAGTGAGGAACTGTTCACCGCATCCGATTGTAATTGGACCATACCAGAATGTGGCCCACTGCTACCCTGTGCTTGGAGTAAATCCATACGCTGAAGTGTGCAGGATTCAAATCCGAGATGCAATCCCTAATCTCAATCTTGACTTGAGTGATCCACATTTACCAGAGGCCTGGAATCAGCGACTGACACAGAAGTTGTCTGAAATATCGGAAGTGTTCTCCATGGATGATATGGATGTAGGTTGTGCTAAAAGTGCTCAACACACTTTCCGATTGACCGATTCTACTCCCTTCCGGGAGCGACCACGGAGAGTTGCTCCAAAGGATGTTGATGAGTTAAGACAGACTCTACAGCAAATGAAAGGTCAGGGGATCATTGTGGACAGTAAGAGCCCCTATGCCTCACCTATTGTGGTGGTAAGAAAAAAATCTGGAGCAATTCGCCTATGTGTGGATTACAGAACTCTGAACCGGAGAACCTTACCTGATCAGTATACACTGCCGAGAATTGAAGAAGCTCTGGAAGCTCTGAATGGAAACTGTTGGTTCACAGTGCTGGACCTAAGATCGGGATACTATCAAGTCCCAATGGCACCTGAGGATCAGGAAAAGACAGCTTTCATATGCCCCTTGGGTTTCTTTCAGTTCACTCGTATGCCGCAAGGTACAAAAGGTGCGCCAGCAACGTTCCAAAGGTTGATGGAAAGAGTGTTAGGTGATTTAGTGCCCCCGGGAATGCCTTGTATATCTTGATGACATTATTGTGTTTGGAAAGACGCTGGAAGAAGCATTTAAGTTGTTGAAGAAGAAATTGACAGAAGCTCCCGTTCTGGCTTATGCTGATGCACAGAAGCCATATGTGCTACATGTAGATGCCAGCTTTGAAGGATTAGGTGGCGTGCTGCACCAAGAATACCCGGCCGGGTTACGGCCCATAGCTTTCATAAGTCGAAGTCTTTCTCCCAGCGAGAAAAATTATCCAGTACATAAATTGGAGTTTTTGGCGCTCAAGTGGGCCATTGTTGATAAATTACATGACTATTTATACGGAGCCACGTTTGAAGTAAGAACAGACAACAATCCACTGACATACGTTTTGTCAACCGCTAAGCTCGATGCTACAGGACATCGCTGGTTGGCAGCTTTATCCAACTACCAATTCACACTCAAGTATAAATCGGGGCCTAAGAACATTGGGGCAGATGCTCTATCAAGACGGCCTGGATTACCTAGTCCGGAAGTAGTGGATGAATGGGAAGAAGTGCCAAGTCCTGGAGTAGGAGCTTTGTGTGCCATGGCTGCTGTAGTTGAAGACCGAGTAGCCTTTTCTGAAACTCGGCTTATTGACTCTATTGGGGGAGGTCCCGAAGCTGTACCAGACATGTTTGCCTACCCTGCCGCTTTAGGATCCTTTGAGAGTTGTTCTATATCTTCAAAGCGAATGATCTGGAGTCAAAAGACTGATCCTTTAATTGGACCTCTTTATCAAGCAGTGAGTTCTCAAGACAGAGAAATGTTAAAGACATCCCTACCCTCTGAATGCAGTCAACTTCTACGAGATTGGGAGAAGTTTGAAATAGACAATGGCCTACTTTATCGTGTGGTGCTGTATCATGATCACCCTGGAAGGCGCCAACTAGTTATTCCAAGCTGCTTTCAGAAGATGATTTTCCGAAGTCTGCATGATTATCATGGTCATTTGGGACCTGAGAAGACTTATGGCCTAATACAAGACCGATTCTACTGGCCCAAAATGAGAGATACCGTGACTCGTCTGTGTAGGTGCTGTCGCAGATGTTTGCAGAGGAAGACTGTCCCGGTTCGAGCGGCCTTCATGGGACACTTGAAGAGTTCGGGCCCCATGGATCTTGTCTGCATAGACTTCCTTTGTATTGACAACGACTCCAGAGGATTTGGAAATGTATTGGTGGTGACTGATCACTTCACACGATATGCTCAAGCCTTTCCGACTAAGGATCAAAAAGCAGTCACTGTTGCATAAGTGCTTTGGGAAAAGTATTTTATCCATTATGGCTTACCACACCGGTTGCATTCTGATCAAGGCCGGGATTTTGAGAGTAACCTGATCAAAGAGTTACTTCAGTTGTTGAACATCCGCAAAAGTCGGACGACGCCTTACCATCCAGAGGGAGATGCCCTTCCTGAAAGATTTAACAGGACTTTACTTGATATGCTTGGTACCTTACGAATTGAGGATAAGCGATCCTGGAGTCGAAAAGTGGAGGCTATGGTGCATGCCTATAATAGTACAAGGCACGAGAGCACAGGATATTCACCATACTTTCTGATGTTTGGAAGAGAGCCTAGGCTACCTATTGACATCTTGTTGGGAGTCTCTACCGATGGTATCAGTCATCGAGATCATTACCGATACGTGGCACGTTTGAAAGAAACGCTTAAGAGTGCTTATCAGCTGGCTGAGGAAAATGCGGCCAAAGTGAATGAAGGAAATAAAAGGAGATTTGATCTTCGAGTAAGATACCGAGAATTGAACCCTGGGGACCATGTTCTGCTACGGAATTTGGGAGCATCTGCAAAACATAAGCTGGCTGATCGATGGCGGAGTGAACTCTTTACAGTGGTAGATCGGTTGCCTGGAATACCAGTCTACAAGATAAAAGGACGGGACGGGAGGATCAGGACTTGGCATAGAAATCATTTGTTGCCTGTACCTCAGATTGATGGTATGGATATCTCCAATGATGGCTCGGCCTGCGATTCTCCACAGTCCTTAGCCGATATTCCACCTGACCTTCCTGAAACTCCTGAGAGTGATTGGACTGTGGCTCCTGAAGTTCCTAGATCACCAGTATCTTCTCCTTCAGGGAGACCTATGAACCCTCAAACTCCAGAATTCGTACCTAGATCTGTGTCTACAGATGAGCAGGGATCTAGCTCTCCTACGCCACCAGCACCATCCCCTCCCATGGCAGACAACCCTAGTTTAGGGCCTGGACATGCTAGTTTACCTCAGAGAGAGGTACGGAGAGGAGAGAGAATTAGACACCCTCCACCTATGCTGACATATGATAGTTTGGGGGACCCCAGATTTACTACTCAGCCTCATTTATACCATGATTGGGTGGGTGCAGTGTCCACTTTGGTCAATATGTTACCAATTTTCGCTCCTGCTGGCATGTATACCTATTAACCTGTTGTGACTCTGTAAATGCAAAAGCAACCATATTGATATTGTCATTGGTAATGTTGACTGTATACTATGACTTTGTATGTCTTTGACGTGACGTAAAGATTTCACCAGAGGGAGAGTGTAGGGAACTGCCATTTCTACTAGTATATAATGTATCTGGCTTCTTTGCCCCTGCAGTTTGGCTTCAGAGACCCCAGGCATTTAGTGCAAGTTTTGTTTTGTAAATACAGTGAGTCAGACACATGTGAGGCAGAGCTGCTGGGGGGAGAGATGTGAGCAGAGCTGCTGAGACAGACATGTTATGTCTGGGGGAGTCTAAGAGCCACTTGTTCCTCTTTACTTCACAGTATATAGTTAGGTATGTGTTACCCCCTATATACTCACAGGACCTAGCTAGTAACCGTAGTTAGGGATCCATATATATATATAGTTCAGGGCAGTGATAGGTTAGGCTTCCGAAGGCCAACTAGCTAGTTAGAGGCCCGGTGGCACTAGTAGTTTAGCTGGCAGGTTAAGGACTCAGTGTTAGGGTAGTCAGGCCTGCATCTACTGCCGTCACCGTCGCCCTGTTTGCTGCCTGTGAAGAATCTCATCATCATCATCATCTCCTGATCGGCTGTCTGTCATCTCCTGGAAGAATCCGAGGATCCACAGTCATCCACAGGGGCCCCTGCATCTCTTCTGTTGCCTGGAGGTATTGTGCACTGGACTCTTGCTATATATCTATATATATACCCGGGTATATAACCTAAGACGGTTGAGGACTTGCTGGTTGTTGTAGTATTGCTGTGTTCTGAGTATATTGTATGTATGTATTATTACCCTGTTGATTCTTATAAAGCTACTGTTATAACCTTATGTGGTATCTGTATGTATTCTTCAGACTGTGAGATTAGTACAGTGATCCTTGTTAAGGCTACTAACTGTACTTCATGGGTAAGTCCCAGGAAGAGATCCTCCCTGTAATACAGAGGCTCTATCCTGGGTGGAGGCACTGATATATTTCATATATGTTCCCACTCTTCCCTTCAGCGAAGGCTTCAGGTCCCATTATACACACAGGTCAGCGCCAGAGTCTGTTGCGGGAGGGATAATACTCATACCCCCCCCCCAAATAGGGCTACACAACCAAGGGTATTGTAAAGATTCCGCCATATGAAGCCATAATGGACAGTGGACTCACTCAGTTCTCTGTACGATGGGGAATGTCCCTAGTCGCACGTAGGAGCTTTGCACGCCGCTCTCCTTCCCTCTGATGACATCTTTTATATTGAATAACTCCATGAGGTCAAATCCTGTCACAAGAGAAAAAGAGGAAACACAGAAATCAGATCATACCCCAGTCCTTTACTGCAATAACTCTTGTCCCGAAGGAAAGGATTGTTTATCTGGCGCCACCTAGTGCAGGAGCTGATAGAGCTCTACAAGGTAGAACAATAGAGAGAATAGTCGCGTCTGCAGTACTAACATGTGGAGTGATGGAATAGTCAGGACCAAAGAGCTTCTTGCTTTAAGGCATTGCCCAGCTATATAAGAGCGCCCCACCACCCCATAGGTGGCTCCTGGTATTACAGCTCAGCTTCACTGAAGAAAAAGGGGCTGAACTGAAACACCACACATGACCTGTGGATAGATGTGGTGCTCATTTTGGAAGAAAGCTGCCATGTTTTTCTTATCGAACTTCTATCTATTAATTCTATCTATCTATCTATCTATCTATCTATCTCATATCTATCTATCTATCTATCTATCCAATATCTATATATCTATCCAATATCTATCTATCTATCTACTTATCTATCTATCCACTATCTATCTATCTCATATCTATCTATCTATCTCATATCTATCTATCTATCTCATATCTATCTATCTCATATCTATCTATCTATCTATCTATTTATCTATATATCTATCTCATATCTATCTCATATCTATCTATCTATCTATCTATCTCATATCTATCTATCTATCTATCTATCTATCTCATATCTATATATCTATCTATCTCATATCTATCTATCTCATATCTATCTCATATCTATCTATCTCATATCTATCTATCTCATATCTATCTATCTCATATCTATCTATCTATCTATCATCTCCTATCTATCTATCTCATATCTATCTATCTATCTATCTATCTCATATCTATCTATCTCATATCTATCTATCTATCTATCTATCTATCTCATATCTATCTATCTCATATCTATCTATCTATTTCATATCTATTTATCTATCTCATATCTATCTATCTCATATCTATCTATCTATCTATCATCTCCTATCTATCTATCTCATATCTATCTATCTATCTATCTATCTCATATCTATCTATCTCATATCTATCTATCTATCTATCTCATATCTATCTCATATCTATCTATCTATCTCATATCTATCTCATATCTATCTATCTATCTATCTATATATATATCTCATATCTATCTATCTATCTCATATCTATCTATCTCATATCTATCTATCTCATATCTATCTATCTCATATCTATCTATCTCATATCTATCTCATATCTATCTCATATCTATCTATCTATTTCATATCTATTTATCTATTTCATATCTATCTATCTATCTCATATCTATCTATCTATCTCATATCTATCTATCTATCTCATATCTATCTCATATCTATCTATCTATCTATCTCATATCTATCTATCTATCTCATATCTATCTATCTCATATCTATCTCATATCTATCTATCTATCTATCTATCTATCTATCTCATATCTATCTATCTATCTATCTCATATCTATCTATCTCATATCTATCTATCTATCTATCTATCTCATATCTATCTATCTATCTATCTCATATCTATCTATCTATCTCATATCTATCTATCTATCTATCTCATATCTATCTATCTATCTATCTATCTATCTATCTCATATCTATCTATCTCATATCTATCTATCTCATATCTATCTATCTCATATCTATCTATCTATCTATCTCATATCTATCTATCTCATATCTATCTATCTATCTCATATCTATCTATCTATCTCATATCTATCTCATATCTATCTATCTCATATCTATCTCATATCTATCTATCTCATATCTATCTATCTATCTATCTATCTATCTATCTATCTATCTATCCAATATCTATCTATCTATCTATCTATCTATCTCATATCTATATATCTCATATCTATCTATCTATTTATCTCATATCTACCTATCTATCTCATATCTACCTATCTATCTCATATCTATCTATCTATCTATCTCATATCTATCTCATATCTATCTATCTATCTATCTCATATCTATTTATCTATCTCATATCTATCTATCCATCTCATATTTATCTATCTATCTATCTCATATCTATCTATCTCATATCTATCTATTTCATATCTATCTATTTCATATCTATCTATCTATCTATCTCATATCTATCTATCTCATATCTATCTATCTATCTATCTCATATCTATCTATCTATCTCATATCTATCTCATATCTATCTATCTATCTATCTCATATCTATCTATCTATCTATCTATCTATCTGCATAGCAGAAGAAATAAAACCTAAACTGTCCTATAATCTCCATCTGGGAATGTTTTTCTCTCCATTTGCAGCACAACAATTATTTATTGTAACCAGCGGTAATTTGCGGTCTCTCTGGGCTACGTATTTCTTGGAAATGAGTACAGTACGAGCCCTCGACCTCTGCACTCCTGTGAAGGTCACTGTGCACTATGCATATGGATATTACTCATTTCCCAAAGTTATGCCCTATTAGTGGACGAATTATACAAGGAGCAGATTCCGCCATTAATCATGTGACTCCCCAGCATCGGTAGGGATCCTTTTTATATTGGTTTTTATGGCAGTTTTAAACAAAGTTGAATTAATGTCCGGATAATTAAAACATATTGTTAAAGCAAATGCTATTCATCTATATTCTATCCCTCAATATTCAAAGAAGCGCTGGGATAATGGAAGGAAATACGTATGGGATTTACCACAAAAATAATATGATTTTCATGGTCCTGAGGAGCTGCACTTGTGCTTAGAGATGATGGAGCAATGTTATAGATAGCTAATATTCCTACCACTAGGTGGAGCTCTCACATATTATACTATACATGTCTATCTGCAAGTGCTTGTGCTCTTCCTTTCTTATGGAATATGTTCCTGTTAACAGCACACCATGTGGTAAGACAGAGTATTGCAAGCAAAATATCACCTTTTGAGAGACTCACTATATTTAATAGAGGAAGAATGAAGAAATCAGGCGATACCTTTTAGAGGCTAACTGAGTATATTTATAAGTAAGCTTTCAGACGCACAAGCTTCCTTCATCAGACAAAGCTTACTTATAAATATACTCAGTTAGCCTCTAAAAGGTATCGCCTGATTTCTTCACTCTTCCACTACTTTCAATGGCTAACACGGTACAACATTATACTACTATATTTCATAGAGTCAGGGATAACTCTACAGTGTCTCCAAAAATGGGATTACAGATACCCCTCTGATTTCTATGATCTTGTTTTTGTGTTTTTTGGTATGGTTCTGTGGCAAGAAGATACCTACATGTGTATTCATTCCGGACAATGTATACAACCAATCTCTCTGGCATGAGGCATTGTATGGCTTTGATATGTCTAAATGATATGACATCATGTAAACATTATATAGCGGTATTATATGTACACAGTATAGTACTGTTACTGTATGTCTTCATTATACAGTATTTTTATGCAAACACTATATGGCAGTATTATATGTGCACGGGATAGTACTGCTACTGTATGTCTTTATTGTACAGTATTTTTTATATAAGCACTATATGGCAGTATTATATGTGCACGGTATAGTACTGTTACTGTAAGTCTTTATTATACTGCATTTTTAAGTAAGCGCAATATGGCAGTATTATATGTGCACGGGATAGCACTGTTACTGTATGTCATCATTATACTGTATTTTATGTAAGCACTATATGGCAGTATTACATGTGCACGGTATAGTACTGTTACTGTATGTCTTTATTACACAGTATTTTCATATAACCACTATATGGCAGTATAATATGTGCACAGGATAGTACTGCTACTGTATGTCTTTACTGTATGTATTTTTTATGTAAGCACTATATGGCAGTATATGTGCACAGTATAGTACTGTTACTGTATGTCTTCATTGTACTGTATTTTTATATAAGCACTATATGGCAGTATTACATGTGCACAGTATAGTACTGTTACTGTATATCTTCATTGTACTGTATTTTTATATAAGCACTATATGGCAGTATTACATGTGCACAGTATAGTACTGTTACTGTATATCTTCATTGTACTGTATTTTTATATAAGCACTATATGGCAGTATTACATGTGCACAGTATAGTACTGTTACTGTATATCTTCATTGTACTGTATTTTTATATAAGTACTATATGGCAGTATTACATGTGCACAGTATAGTACTGTTACTGTATATATTCACTGTACTGTATTTTTATATATATTTAAGCACTATATGGCAGTATTACATGTGCACGGTATAGTACTGTTACTGTATGTCTTCATTATACTGTATTTTTATATAAGCACTATATGGCAGTATTACATGTGCACGGTATAGTACTGTTACTGTATATCTTCATTGTACTGTATTTTTATATATATTTAAGCACTATATGGCAGTATTACATGTGCACAGTATAGTACTGTTACTGTATATCTTCACTGTACTGTATTTTTATATATATTTAAGCACTATATGGCAGTATTACATGTGCACAGTATAGTTCTGTTACTGTATTTCTTCATTATACTGTATTTTTATATAAGCACTATATGGCAGTATTACATGTGCACGGTATAGTACTGTTACTGTATATCTTCATTGTACTGTATTTTTATATATATTTAAGCACTATATGGCAGTATTACATGTGCACGGTATAGTACTGTTACTGTATGTCTTCATTATACTGTATTTTTATATAAGCACTATATGGCAGTATTACATGTGCACGGTATAGTACTGTTACTGTATATCTTCATTGTACTGTATTTTTATATATATATTTAAGCACTATATGGCAGTATTACATGTGCACAGTATAGTTCTGTTACTGTATTTCTTCATTATACTGTATTTTTATATAAGCACTATATGGCAGTATTACATGTGCACAGTATAGTACTGTTACTAGACACATGACTGACGTCTTCATTACGTTGCTTTTTTCTATTTTTCTCCATACCACCTGTTTGGCTACTAAGTACGTAGCATGACCGATGATATAATAGACGTATTGCGCTCGTGGTCTATGCACAGCAGTTCAGTCATTTACTGCTGTCCAGATGGTTATTGGACTATTTATAGTCTCAGGATTGGAGAAAGTTCTTATTTCTGTCCGTGGCGTTCGGTGATTCTGGAAATAACCGCAGTCACACACTTCCTATGAGATCTCCTGCTGGGAGACATTTAGATGTGTTTGTAAGAAGTCACGACGAGGGGCCCCGGGGCCCTATTATATTCTGTAATATTGAGTGTAATGAAGGAGTCAGATCTCTGTGACTCACATCAGTCGTGTATCTGCCGTCAGATTATCTATCTTACATGTAAGAGGCAATACAAGTAATAGCACCGACATACGCCATGTCTATCATTAGTGTAATTAGTCATCTAGTAAGACATGGTATAATTAAAGGGGAACACTCGCCTGGTTAGCTTCCCTCCATATAATCTGTACCTCCGGCCCTATGGACTGTATCACAGGACTGACATCACTAAACACACATTTCTTACCTGGAATTTCATCCTTTTCTCCATTGTTGTGTCTGAAGCGATCGCCCTCAATTCTTACATTTGGACAAAGGACGTCTGAAAAAAAAGTTACATGAAAATGTTACATTTATATATAGCTTTATATAGTTATAAACTCTTCAGTCTCAGACGGACACGTCTCATATCAGGAATTCCTCACTCCATCATCTACTTCCTGAGGCTACTTGAGCCCTCTTAGCACTCACTTACACTATCACAAGCGCTGAGTGGGTGTCCTCCGGCTCCGGCGCCCTCCGACATCTCAATGGACTCATCTCACAACTCACTGACTCTCATAACACCAATATTATCAACCAATTGTAATATTAGGGAAAATTTACCAAAACAGAACCGTTTGTGGGCCTGTAGAGCGCCCCCTAGTGCATTCTTACTGGTGTAGCCCCTTAAAGGGATTGTTCTTTGTACAGTGTCAGTTTCTAAGATGAAAAGGTTCTAAGAATATTTCCCAGATCTGTACCCGATGTCTGTGCCCATTTAGGCTACTGTTTATCCAGCCCTAGTGTGGTGAAGGTGACCTGTGGGCCCCATGAGGTTCTGGGCCCAGTCGCTGTCGCAAGCACTACAAGTAACAGCATTGAAACCAAGGCAGTTCACACTCCGGCAGATGTAGCAGTTGTACTGCTACATCTGAATATAAGGATGTCATGCGGCCATTATTCCTGAGGTGTGTATATAGCTTTACAGGCTAAAACTGAATCCTGACCTAGTCCTGCTCACACAGCTGCAGGAGTTAATACAGCGTAGCATATTCTGCCTTTTAGTGAACCCTGCAGCTGCATGAGCAGGACTAAGACATGAGTTCAGCGCAGAGATCAACAAATCATTTCATGCCTCATGATGAACAGACGTCAAATTGAAAAAGCAATTAAAGATGGAGAACTCCTTTAATTTCGCTGCTCCTCGCCGCGTCCCCCGCCTTACGCTACGTGAAGCGCGGCGTTCTTCATTACCGGGTATTTTTAGAGCTTTCCATTAAATCACTCTCCACTTGGGGATTATTTGTACAGTACGACAACCTGACGTATGAAGGAAACTTTGGGCAAAGTCTCACTTAGAGCGATCTTCCGATAACCGCCACTTACGCCCTTAATGACTCCCTTTGCTGTAAGTTGTGAGAGAGCCGAGAAAATTACTCTGATTGAAAGTTTAACATCAGTTCAGATAATGAGCCGGTGACTTCTGTTCCAGGGACTAAATAGCACACTGGCAGCGGAGCCCGTATTGTCAGCTGGCAGACACCAGGCCCAGGAGCTATTTCCAGGGGTCGTATTAGAGGAGCGGCAGCAACACAGCTGTCCTGTCTGTAACAGCAAAACCCTCCGCTCTCCTGCTCGCAGCACATTTCTACACAACTGTTCCCAATTCTTTTATTTTCCTTTTTTTGGACTTTTATCTCCCAAATTTGAGTGAGGCTGAGACCCCACGTCGCGAGCCACAGCCAAAACGCGTCATGTTGGAAACGCGTCACGTTCTTTTCCGCAGAACCGTTCACAGAAAGTCTGCTGCAGACTTTCTGTCCCTAATATACCTATACGGAAAATGCCAGCGTTTCCGTAGGTATAATGGACATGCTGCAATTGACAGGCTAAGGCCCAACATCGGGTCACAGTGAAAAAGCGTTTCAGGAAAAACCGCAGCGAAAATGCATCGCTGTTTTTCCCGCAGTGCTTTTCACATAAAATCTGCTTCCATTATACCTAGAGGGAAACAACCAGTGTTTCTGTTGGTATAATTGACATGCCGCGATTTCCAAAAATGCAACGTTTTTGGGAATCTCAGCACTGATGCTGCACAAATTTTTCTACAATGTGTGGATGGGATTTGCTAGAATCCCATCCACTTTGCAGGGACTGTAAAACGCTGTGGCTTTTCCAGCGCGTTTCCACCAATGTTAAACGTGGCATTTAAACTGCGTGGGACCCCCCGACCTAAAAGGGTTTTTGATGCCCTAAATATCAGATTGGTGGGATCCAACACCTGGCACACCCACGGATCAGCAGCACTTAAGTGAGCACCACTTCTGCTTTAGGGTGTGTTCATACGGAGGAATTTGCCGCAGATTTGAGGACGGATTCTGCCCCTGAATCAGGGGCAGATTCCTCCCGAATCCAGCTCCCATTGTTTTCAATGGGAGGCAGAGATCGCAGCAGGAAGCGGGAAAAAAAAGCGTCCTGCTCGATCTTGCCGCAGATTCCGCCCGCGGTGTCCACGGCTCGAGACGCCCTCCTGATTTCAGGAGTGGGATGCCGTGACAAAACGCTGATGCACTGCATCGGCATCCTATTGTGGCAGACCGCGGCGAAAATTGAAGATCATTTTCCACCGTGTGAACACAGCCTTACAGGCCAGTGATGTCACATGCAGCAGTCACTTGGCTTGTTTGGAGCTCAATCCCATTCAAGTGAATAGGGCTGAGCTGCAATACCAAGCACAACCACTATACAGTGTAGGGCGCTGTGCTGGGTAAGCAGTAAAGAAGCTGAGGTGCTCATCTGAATGCTGCTGTATCTTCAAACTGCTGATCAGTGGAGGACCCACGTGTTGAAGTCCCACCAACCTGATATAGATGACATATCCTAAGAGCAGGCATCAATATCTGAGTCTTGGATGATCCCTTAAATATCACATGTAATATTAAAATACAATACAAGTGATATATAATATACAAGTGATAGCTATAGGGGAAGCAGAAGAAGCAGCTGGCTCCAGCGCAGAAGGGGTTACTCGGGACGCCAGTATTATAAATGGCACGAGGCAGGCCTAGACCCTCGTACAAGTATTGGGGCCAGAAGCTTCATGTTATACATCTCAAAAATATTCAATATCTACTATAAAAAGTATTAACCCCCTAGCCATTATATATTGGCATTGTATTCTACGACTTGTATCCGGCTCCTCATCATGATCAGACCATTGATCGCTGACAGACTAAACCAAAATCTACTGCGCTTCGCCTCCTTTAATAGTCGATTCTGATGCAGTTGGAATTTTTTCTCTTTCCCCCACCGTTCCTGAGCAATTGGTGCTTAGCTACAGCACCTAATATGTTAATTAGACTCTATGCTGTCAGGTGGGTGGTCCTGGACTAGAGCAGATAGTCTGGGACACGCCCACCTGACATGTAGGGAGTCGAATTAGCATATTGGATGCTGAAAATAACTGATTTCTCAGGAATGGTGGGGGCGAGAGAAAAAATTCCAACTGTGCCTGAAACAGAGAGATGGGGCCTGATGAAGGTTGTGAAAAGGTGGAGGTGGTGAAGGGTGCTCTTTAAGGCTTAACCTTTATCACAGCTGAGAAGTTGTTGCAATCGCACCCAGTCTAGACAATCCTAGCAGCAGATGTAAACCTACGGCGCTACAAGTCAGGAAACAGATTACAAAATGAGACCCCTCAACCCCTCAATCCCTGACAACACAGGTGCCAGAGACCCCCAAATTATAATCATACCATAACAGTTCAGAGGTAGGGCACGTCCTTAAAGGAATTGTCCAGGATTAGCCAAAAATGACAGTTGTTCAGGAGTTGTGTCTGGTATTACACGTCAGTTACCTAGCCAGAATAAAGCAATACCAGGTACAACCCATGGGTGGCGATATTTCCAAAAATAAATATTCAAAAAAAAAAAAACAACTCTACACTAGGCTAACTTTCTTCTGGTTCTGCCTCCTAAACTACCAGTAGATGGCTGTTTTTTCAGCGAATAGGAAAAATTACCAACATGCCCTTGAAGGAAATTTTCAATACTGTATTTTGCTTGTCTTTTTACCTCATCTCACCAGCAGGGGTCACTGTAATAATGACAATGTATGAGGTCACATTCTGAACACCTGACCCACGCAGCGAGCACAGAGAAAGGGTTAAATGGATGACAATATAAAGTAATTAAATAATAATAATAATTGTATAGCTCTTATTTCTGACTTGTACCAGGATTTTGGACATTTGTCGCTTCTTTGTAACATAATTCAGAGATGAGAATTTTGGCCATGTATTTAGGCAGGACAATTGGGGATGGGGGCGCTATTACATTTCTGCCTATGAAGAATAAGTGGTGAACAGCGGTACTGCAGGCACAGAAAAAAGTTACTATATTGGTTTGGAGCAAAGTTCCCTCAAACGTTTCAAATAACATTGTTACCGATACGATATATTATATTATATTATATTATATTATATTATATTATATTATATTTTATTATATCATATTATATTTATCACTGTAGTTACCGTGGCCGGTCTTCTCCACCCTCACTTACAGGTGACCATTGACAAACATTCTTATACGGCACCATTTACAGAGACCCTTCACTATCTGCTATGCTTTAAACCCTGTTCTTCCTGCACTTCATGAATAAAATTCCTTGACTACAGTAAGGACTGACACTCTACTACATCAGCAGAAAGAGGGAGCAATATAATCTGGTTATATGTATTACATGTCTCTTCTAAGGGCACAGTTATGGGGTGCTGGGGGTCACTTTGCACCACAGGAATAGACAAGTACTATAGATGTCTCATGGCAGATTGGGGCCCTGTTGTATATCTGCAGTCACAGACAGTTTCCTGTGGGGCCCGTATAAGCGACCTCCTAATCCATCTATTAGATGTAACGTAACAACAAATCCTACTAATAGGACAAAAACTGCGGACAAAGGAAAATCTCATCCCCTCTCCCCTTTGTCTTCTCTTCTGTCCCGAATGGTTCCCTTTGTATGGGAAGAAGCGGCGACTCCTCACGAGGACACCGAACTACAAAAGGAATCCTGTCCTTACCCCGTGTATTGTCACAGATATGTCACCTTGTATTACAGAATGATAGGAAAGAAGGGTTAATAGGAACGCGGCCCCTGAGGATACTGGGAAATCTCTATATAATGTAGGAATGTCACATCATATAGTATAATAACTAGATATAACGGAATAATATAACAATATAATATATTACAATATGGATACTAGATAGCGTATTATATAATGACAGCAAGGAAGGGTTAATAACAGCGCCACCCGGGGGAAACCGGGAAATCACAGTATGTTGTAAAAATGTAATGTAACGTACAGAACAGCATGTATAATGTATAAGAAATGTTTCGTTTATTTATAGATTTTACATTGCCTTTATATTGTGGCACCAACATATTCTGCAGCGCAGTACAGAGGTCGTCACCACTCACATCTGTCCCTGTCCCCAATGAAGTTCGTAATATAATTTCCTTATCTTATTAGGATCAATGTTATAGGAAGACTATAATAACCTATAATTATTAATGATATATAGGGGTGCAGCAATAGGGGGCGCTGTAGACTAGCGAGGTCCCGGAGACCCTCCTATCTCTGCAGTCCTAGCAGAGTCCAATCACAGGTAATGGTAGCATTGCGTCATTTCGTAACATTGACCCTATGAGACACGGCACCCCCATTGTTCTCTGGAGGATGACTGCTTATATAGGTAGAAGATCAAGAAACTTCCACTGTTCTTGGCAAATTATCTGAGCAGCTGGAGACAGAGAGCCGGCCCTCACCCTCGGCGGGGGCTATTTATACTGCAGGGTCCTAAACTGAGAATTTGCCTTTCAGGGATATTTATAAAAGCAGCTGCCAAAGTCTGATTGTTACCTGAACAAGGGTCAGAGCTGTCACTGGAGCTGCAGCTGTACATAGTGAAGAAGTGACTACAAATAGCAAACCTGCAACTATCCAACCCCCAATAAAACGTGAAGTCGCTTTGTAAATACTTTACCTTACTTAGCCTGTAGTGATGCTGATTTACTTGTATTATACTCCAGAGCTGCACTCACTATTCTGCTGGTGCAGTCACTGTGTACATACATTACATTACTTATCCTGTACTGATCCTGAGTTATATCCTGTATTATACTCCAGAGCTGCGCTCACTATTCTGCTGGTGCAGTCACTGTGTACATACATTACATTACTTATCTTGTACTGATCCTGAGTTATATCCTGTATTATACTCCAGAGCTGCGCTCACTATTCTGCTGGTACAGTCACTGTGTACATACATTACATTACTTATCCTGTACTGATCCTGAGTTACATCCTGTATTATACTCCAGAGCTGCGCTCACTATTCTGCTGGTACAGTCACTGTGTACATACATTACATTACTTATCCTGTACTGATCCTGAGTTACATCCTGTATTATACTCCAGAGCTGCGCTCACTATTCTGCTGGTACAGTCACTGTGTACATACATTACATTACTTATCCTGTACTGATCCTGAGTTATATCCTATATTATACTCCAGAGCTACGCTCACTATTCTGCTGGTGCAGTCACTGTGTACATACATTACATTGCTTATCCTGTACTGATCCTGAGTTACATCCTGTATTATACTCCAGAGCTGCACTCACTATTCTGCTGGTGCAGTCACTGTGTACATACATTACATTACTTATCCTGTACTGATCCTGAGTTACATCCTGTATTATACTCCAGAGCTGCGCTCACTATTCTGCTGGTGCAGTCACTGTGTACATACATTACATTGCTTATCCTGTACTGACCCTGAGTTACATCCTGTATTATACTCCAGAGCTGCGCTCACTATTCTGCTGGTGCAGTCGCTGTGTACATACATTACATTACTTATCCTGTACTGATCCTGAGTTACATCCTGTATTATACTCCAGAGCTGCACTCACTATTCTGCTGGTGCAGTCACTGTGTACATACATTACATTACTTATCTTGTACTGATCCTGAGTTACACCCTGTATTATACTCCAGAGCTGCGCTCACTATTCTGCTGGTACAGTCACTGTGTACATACATTACATTACTTATCCTGTACTGATCCTGAGTTACATCCTGTATTATACTCCAGAGCTGCGCTCACTATTCTTCTGGTACAGTCACTGTGTACATACATTACATTACTTATCCTGTACTGATCCTGAGTTATATCCTGTATTATACTCCAGAGCTGCGCTCACTATTCTGCTGGTGCAGTCACTGTGTACATACATTACATTACTTATCCTGTACTGATCCTGAGTTACATCCTGTATTATACTCCAGAGCTGCGCTCACTATTCTGCTGTTGCAGTCACTGTGTACATACATTACATTACTTATCCTGTACTGACCCTGAGTTACATTCTGTATTATACTCCAAGCTGCGCTCACTATTCTGCTGGTGCAGTCACTGTGTACATACATTACATTACTTATCCTGTACTGATCCTGAGTTACATCCTGTATTATACTCCAGAGCTGCGCTCACTATTCTGCTGGTACAGTCACTGTGTACATACATTACATTACTTATCCTGTACTGATCCTGAGTTACATCCTGTATTATACTCCAGAGCTGCGCTCACTATTCTGCTGGTACAGTCACTGTGTACATACATTACATTACTTATCCTGTACTGATCCTGAGTTACATCCTGTATTATACTCCAGAGCTGCGCTCACTATTCTGCTGGTACAGTCACTGTGTACATACATTACATTACTTATCCTGTACTGATCCTGAGTTATATCCTATATTATACTCCAGAGCTACGCTCACTATTCTGCTGGTGCAGTCACTGTGTACATACATTACATTGCTTATCCTGTACTGATCCTGAGTTACATCCTGTATTATACTCCAGAGCTGCACTCACTATTCTGCTGGTGCAGTCACTGTGTACATACATTACATTACTTATCCTGTACTGATCCTGAGTTACATCCTGTATTATACTCCAGAGCAGCGCTCACTATTCTGCTGGTGCAGTCACTGTGTACATACATTACATTACTTATCCTGTACTGATCCTGAGTTACATCCTGTATTATACTCCAGAGCTGCGCTCACTATTCTGCTGGTGCAGTCACTGTGTACATACATTACATTACTTATCCTGTACTGATCCTGAGTTACATCCTGTATTATACTCCAGAGCTGCACTCACTATTCTGCAGACTTCTGAGAACTCCCAGTATCTCTTGTGTATCCTACAGGAGGGGTTATTCTACTACCAAAAAAAACGATCCCCTGTCATGAATATTATGAGCTATCTGTCACATACCTGGTCTTATTCTTCCTATATGACTGATAGCTCTGTGTTTCTTTCTATAGGATTAGGGGATTATCCTGTATCTGCTCCATTTATGTTACGCCCCTTTAGAAGATCACTTTTCATATTTGATACCTCTGGAGTCCATGATATGACATGTCTGTATTTCCCATAATTACCTGTTATGATTATTGTAGCGATTTTCTGTGGATTTGGTTTTGTATTTTGTAGCAATTTTGTATGACCTTCAGAGAGAGCAGCAGAAGGTGCAGTAACAAATACCAAGATAATCCGCAGCCATCACGTAAAGATAAGAGCGAGACTTCCACAGGAATGTGTGCTTATGTCTGTCATCAGATCATCTTATTCAGTTTTTACTAAGTTTTTATTTAGTAAAACTTTTCACCAGATAAGATCACGAGAGGGAAATCATTATCTCATTGAGAGGGAAAGACGGAGAATCCTGTTTATTCTAGAAATCCGTGAGAAAGAAAACTAACAACTTGGCGCCACAACAAGACGGCCACCATGTGTATCAACATACCGCGCAAACATTTTCATTTCAATTCAATAAGTATGTGACAGCAAATATGTAAGAGAGGCTAAACCTGAAGCCCTTCATGCCCAAGTCCTACTAAGACTAGGTTCACACCTGTTCACCCAAGCGGACCCGAAGAACGGAAACCCAAGCACAAGTGTGAACCGAGAGTCACACAGCTGATGGTGTGGTTACAATGTATCAGTGTTTGTCCAAGAAAGGAGAGTGTTGGACTATCTTAAGTTTTGTAACATGCCCATTGTTATAGAAGTGCTATAGACTTTTCTTATAGGCGTACCCGTATAACATTCTGATGTTTGCTGATGTCTGTACTGATACATTGTAACGAGTACATAACCTTTATCAGAGGAAATCTCTACAGAAGTTATAACTTACTTAAAGGTGAAAAAGATAGCAGAAAGAGTAGGTGGAGAAGAAAGAGAAGATGGAAAGAGGACAAGGTGAAAAGAGAAAAAGGAAAGAAGATGCTGGAGAAAGCAGAGGAGAGAAGGAATAAGAGATGTACAAGGTCAGGAAAGTGAAAAAGGAGGGAAGAAACAAAAAAAGAAAGGGAAGAAACAACTAAAATGGGGCAGGAGAAAAACTGGGAAGATGAAACGAAGAAGAAGAAAATGAAGAGGAGGAAAAAAAGAGAACAAGATAAAAAAAAGGAGGGAAGAAGACAACTTATATGGGAACTGAGAAAGAAAAGGGAAGAAGGAAGTGAAGGAAAAGAAGGAGGAGAGGAAAAAAGGAAGAGGGAGCAATGGTGTCAAGGTGGAGAAGGAGAATGGAATGGTAGGAGGAAATAAGGAGAGAAATAGAAGGACCACACAGAGAAGGAAGAGAATAGAGGATTGAGAGGAGGAAGAAAAAAAAGAGTACAATGTAAAGAGATAAAAGGAAGAGTGGAGCAGATGAAGAAAAGATGGAGAAGAGGAAGGAGGACAATCAAAAGCAAAAGGAGTAGGAGAGTAGGAAGAGGAAGAGAAGTAGGAGGAGATAAGGAGAAACTAAAGGTCAATGGAGAAGGTGGAAAATAAGAAACAGGAGACTGAAGCAAAAGAAGGAAGAAAAGAAGGAAGTAAAAAGGGAAGAGGATAAGGAAAGGTAGTTGGTTGGAAAATAAGTAAGAAGAGAGGCAGAAGATGCAGGAGAACACAGGAGAAGAGGAGAGGAAAGGGAGAAGGAGGTGAAGAAGGAGAAGAAGCTGGTGAATGAGGAAGAAAAGGGGAAAGAGATGGAAGATGGGAGAGAAGAAGGACGTAGAGAAGGAAAGTGAGATGGAGATGAAGAACAAGGATGGAGGAGAAGGAAGTAGAGAAGGAGGGGAGGACAAAAAGGAAGAAGAGGAGAGAAGGGAAGATAATAGGAAGTGAAGAAGAAATAGAATAAAGAAAAAGTAGAAGAAAGAAGGAAAATATTTCAGAAAACAAAACAAAAATCGTTTGGGCCTTCTGGGCCCTGGTAAGCGCCTTGAGGTTCTACAAAATCCTCTACATCATGAGCGTCATGTTCCTTCTCTCCTCTTATTTCCGACTTCTTCTTGAAGTTCATTTAATGAATTTCTCATAGTAGCCTGGTGGAGCAGAACTTTCCTCCCAGCCCAGCATATGTAATGAGGCGTGGGACCGGCGTCTGTACAACCCGCTGCTGCCAAGTGCTTTATTGATTAGCGTCAGAGGAAGATGTACACAACTAAAGCGTGACCTTTAGCAAATAGTTAGCAGAAATAATCTGCCCGGCTCCTGGGTCTTTATTAGACATCTAATAGAGCAAAACGTGGGTTTTAGACAAACCCCCCGAGCGATATTCTTCGGGGATGTTTAGCTCCGGTGTTAACATTAGTGATGCATCAGTGGTGCCAGGTCCCAGCTGACGGCAAATATGACGCCAACACCTCGACAGGCAACAGGCAGGAAATCTCCATTGCATTGCATGCATCTTTAATTTGTGTTCTCTCCTACGAGCCCGGCAGAAAGTCATGTATCTACCACTTGCACGCGGTCCGGGGATTTAGACATCTGCTTTGTAATTCCGTTGAACGGCTCGACTGCCTCACATTTACTTTTAATTATTTCTTTCCAGGAAGTTTTCGGAGATTGCCTGGATCACAGGGAAAGTTTACTTTGCTGGTGGTGGTCTAAAAAGTGGGATTTACAGAATATCTGTCATAAAGGGGGCCTTAAATCCCCAAACCTGAACTGCCCCCACCAGTTTATAGAAATCCTTAGGGTTAGTGGCACCATACTGTGTAGCTAGTACATGCCGCCAATGATGAGTATGCCCAGCAAGAGATTGGCTGGTAGATATAGCAACCTTGAAGCAATGGCCATGTGATATATGTACCTACCATAGAGCTTCTCCCTGCACAGAAAGGAAAGACATCTGCTGGGTAGAGAAATAGGAGCACGGATATGAAGATAAACGACACATAGGAAATCAGGTGACAGCGCAGAGGTTTCCTACTGCTGCTCCACCATTGCTCTTGCCATCAGTGCAGATTGTAACGGTTAGACCAATGCCAAGGCTTGAGGTTCCTGGGCTCGATATGGAAAATGTAACAGGTGCAAAATGACCATGTGCAGTTCTGATGTGTACTTGGACAGAGGGGTCTTGGAGCTCCTTCAGGGTCCCATCTTCAGTGGTTGGACCAATGCTATCAGACATTGCAGATTCTAGGATTGCGGCAGCAAGTTTTTCATGGGACTTCTATTAAATGTTGAGGTGTTTACAGGCTTTTCCGGTCTTGTTAGCTGATGACCCATCCTTAGGATCATCAATTGAAGATAAGCGGGGGTCAGACACACAACTGTTTGAAGAGTATTCGGGTGAGTGCAGCACCATATATTGTATAGTGGCTGTGCTTAGTATTGCAGCTCACTCCATTCACTTGTATGAGACAGAGCTGGTTGCAGGCCATGTGACCAATGAGTGTGACGTCATATTGTCTGTGGAGCAGAAGAGGTGCTCAGTGAGTTCAACTTCAAACAGCCGATGTGCAGGGGTCCCAGGTGTCGGATCCTCTCTGATCTTCAATGGATGACCTATTCTAAGCATAGGATGGGAGATGGCGCAGAACACAGCTTTCCTATTGCTGTTGTGCCTTTCTAGCTAGCGGTAGAAATCATGGCGGTCAGACTTGATACCAATGTCTTCATGTGGGAGCTGTAATGTCATACATGTGTCAATCCTTGTCTTTCTTTATGGCTGGACACATCCAGATACAGTATGGATGTCACAGGATGACCAGCTTTTCAAAACAACATGGTTTTATAATAGGTATCTATGTGCGGCCACCTAGTGGTTGTGTTGGGTCTGGCAGCCTGTACGAGATGTAATAGCAGCCATATTGGTTTTCATCCAACTTTCCAACATACAGATAGTATTAACCGAACTGACGAGAACGCTAATTCATCTCGCCCATTACAAGTCAAGTAAAATGGAACAGAAAAGTCCAGCTGTATTGTAAAAGTTAATAAATTTGTATGTAACTGGATAGTAACAGACCTTCAGGGAAGGCTAAAGCGTCCAAGAGGATATCACAAATTATACTTGCAGGAAATTCTCAGGTCTGGAAAATGACCAAGTATAAGATGAATCCAATTTTTTTTTTCCTAGAAACTGCACCACTGTTCTCTATGGGCAGTTCCCGGCATTGCAACCAGTGCCTGACGGATGTCCGGCCAGATAAAAGGATTCTGGGGGTCTTCCCTCCAACAACACCTAAGAAATAGACCATAACACCCTTCAAATTTAGGTTTCTTCTGCTGAACCATTGTTGTATTAGAGCCTGAGACCACCGGAGGATTCTCTAGCACTAGACACAGCCCATGGACACAGGGGTGTATGTAAGGGCATGGTTTAGTGGTTAAAATTTCATCTCTAGATCTTGGGCACAGAAGATGCAGAAAGAGAGGAGCACAAATGGTAGAGAAGGAAACCATCAGCTTCCTGCTCCATCATTCACCCAGCCATTCCTTCTATCTGGGGCGCAGGCAGGTATGATGCTACTACTAAGGAGACATTATACTGTTCAGAGCCATTAAGGGGACATTACATGTGTGGGACCACTAAGGGGATATTATACTGTTTGGAGCCATTAAGGGGACATTACATGTGTGGGACCACTAAGGAGACATTATACTGTTTGGGGTCAGTATACTGTGGAGGGAAGTAGTAAGAGAGTATTATACTGCCTTAGGGGGCATCTCCCTGATCACTAAAGGGACCCAGCAATCAGGCCCCCAGCAATCGGACGCTTATCCCCTGTCCTGTCGATAGAGGATAAGTGTCCATGGGACAACTCCTTTAAGCAGCTTCTATACCGCTCACTGGTCTGTATAAAAACAAACCTATCTAAGGTGCCCCACCACAGGACTTGGGGTTAGTGAGTTCGTTCTGCCGGTTAGAAGCATTGGGACATGCATGTTAGTGTGTTGGAAGAACAGCAGATAACCACGTTAAATTATGATTTATCTGCTATAAGACCAGACTGTTACTTGGACTGTGTGACTTCACTGTATTTAGAATGACATCATCATCCAGTAACAGACTGACCTGCTACATAGACTGTGCAACCTCACTGCACTCATTCTGACATCATCATGCAATCAATTTTCAAACGGTGACATAGACTGTGTGACCTCACTGCATTTAATATGACATCATCATCCAATGACAGATCACACTGTACTCATTGCACTCATCTCTCAACAAATGGCTGACCTGCTACATAGTTTGTGTGATCTCGCTGAATTTATTGTGATTTTACCATCCAATAACAATCTGACCTGCTACGTAGGCTGTGTGACCTTGTGAACCGAGAGCAAGGCAGGTGGTTTGGACTCCGCAACCAGAAATGAACGCACACGCGGTAGTTCAAGAAAAGAATATATATTTACTATAAGTTAATAAAGGCTATTTGAAGGTAAAATGACAGGGATAAAGACAAGCAAAATATACAATATAGCATGAACAATTTCAAGGCAAATTCTGCAATGGTTTCTACTTTTACTCTGTCCACTTCTGCAGTATGGACACTGAATGAACAATATACTCAAAACTATCCCTAACTGACCCTGACATCACATTTGGGTGCACCCCCTTTTCCCCAGTGGTCCAGGTGGACCGCTTACAGTCAGTAGAAGCGCGCGGTGGGGCCCAAAGTCGTTCCTTTCTTTTATAGTGAAGCGTCCTCTCCTCACTGTTATCAGGATCTTGGGAGAAATGAAGTCCTCTTTAACAGGGAAACCCAATGAATGCAATGTAATCCAACAGCAGATTCCACTCAGCACACTGACAGTCCTGCCGAATCCATACACTGAGCTGGGATGTAAAGCGGGATTTAGCAGGTGCCGTCCAGTACATCAACAGCACTGCGAGTCTCTATCTGTGGTATCCATATACATAGTCACAATGTCAGTCTCACTGATCAGCCACTGAGCACAGTTCCTTTCACGTGGACTCACTAGTCCTGTTGTCTCTTTACACTCTGTTTGTCTCTGGACCAAGATACAGCTTAGCTGTACAGAAAAATCTCCACACCAGTTCAATACAACACTTGCCAAGATGGCTGCTGCTCTCTGTCTCGTCACTTCCTGCTTCTCTGCTCACACTCTGTCTGCAGAACAGGCAGGCTGACATAAAAGGGGGGGGGCTCTCTCCAGCATCATGTCACAATTACAATGGCTGCTGTCTTAAAGGAACAGAATCACAGAAATACATTCAACATTAACAGTTTATACAGACAAATGAAGCTTAGGACAACATTGGCTGTCTCTTACATATTCCCCCCCACTTTAAGATTGGCAGTCCCTGCCTATGACTGTATATCCAGAGGGTTGTACTTTTATGCACAGGGTGGTAGTATACCGATGTATGGCAGGCCAAACAAACTCATCCTGCACATACCGAACAGGGGGAATACCAGCATTTGGCCTAGTGGTCCGTCTGAGGACCGGTGGTATATTATGGGGTGCTGCAGCTATGGGCTGAGAAGGACCAGCGGATTCCGCACCTGAGGGGGCACAGGCCGGAGATACAGTAGTCACAGGTGGAACATCCCCAGGAGCAGGGATCGGCCAACAATCATCCTCCTCGTCTGAGGCCCATTCCGCACCTCCATTCTCTGACTGTGGGAGCTCATTCACATTGGCAGGCCCATCATGATTTGTCCCTTCAGAATGACACAGGCGCAACATATTTCGGTGAAGTACTCGAACACAATCAGTTCCTTCTTTCTGGACCTGGTACACTGGCCCATTCGCATACTTGCGGCCAACAACACGATACGGCAAAGCCTCCCATCGGCTTTCCAATTTCCCTTGGGGTTTCTTGACACGAACTAGCACCAGGTCGCCTGGTTGCAATGGTGCTTCTTGCACTGGGGTCTTAGCAGGATGGGGATGTTCTTGCAGGTGCTGCCGCACCAATCGATGGATCGTCTCAAGTCTCTGCCGGTGCGCCCGCACCCAAGAGGTTGGATCCCTCGGAGGGAACCCATCCACATCATCCAACTGTAATTCTCCTATACTTCGCCCAGACCGCCCAAAGAGAAGTGTATAAGGAGAGTACCCCGTTGTAGAATGGACCTGATTGTTATAGGCCCACACCATTTCAGACAAGAACTGAGACCACTGTAACTTCTTGTCTTCCTCCAGAGTCCGCAGCATCTGTAGCAGAGTTCTGTTGAATCTTTCACAGGCCCCATTTCCCTGAGGGTGGTATGGAGTCGTGTGCGACTTCTTTATCCCGTAGATACGTTGAACTTCTTTCATTACGTGTCCCTCAAAGCAGGCGCCCTGGTCGGAGTGGATGCGTTTAGGGCACCCATATACTCGAATGAAATCTTGGCACAGAGCACGAGCTGCTGACTCAGCTGTCTGGTCCTTGGTGGCGGTTACCACCGCAAATTTGGTGAAGTGATCCACCATTACGAGGCAATACTGGTGTCCGCTATTGGATGGGCCCACCATTAGATAGTCTATCATGACGATTTCTAAAGGTTCCTGGGTCACGATGGTTTGCAAGGGAGCTCTCTGTTCTATTGCCTTATGGATCTCACAAGTTCGACAGCTGCGGCATACTTCTTCGACCATTTGACGAAGACCAGGGCAGTAAATCAGTCGCTGTAACCAACGAAAGGTCTTCTCATGACCAAAATGTCCATTCTTATTATGAGCCTCAACTGCCAACGAGCGAGCCAGTTCACTAGGCACCACAATTTGGTATCGAATGTCGATCTCAGAAGGTAAATAGACCTTTCGGCATAGCACTCCATTTTTCATCTCCAACTTTTCCCACTGACTCAGAACAGATAATATCTCACGTGTCAGTCGTTCTCTTTCCTCTCTACAGGGCTTCTGGCCTTTCTCAACACACTTGATCATCTGTGCCAGCCCCTCATGGGTCTGTTGTATCTGTGCCCATTCCTGTCGTGAGGGACCAAAGAAAGGAGCCGTTTCAGTCCCCTCCATCTCAAACTGATTAGCGGCGGCCAAGGCCTGTGAAAATCTGCTGAAGTCGGGCACCTCCACATGCTCCAACTCATGATCCACGTCTACTGTGGGGGTCTGGGCGGTTACCCTAGAAAGCCCGTCAGCATTCTGGTTCTCTGTCTTGGACCGATACTTAATGCGGTAATTGAACTTAGTCATTCGGGCTATCCACCTCTGCTCTAACGCCCCGAGCTTGGCATTTTCCAGGTGAGCTAGTGGGTTGTTGTCAGTCAGTACTAAAACTTCAGCACCGGTCAAATATTCAGAGAATTTCTCGGTCATGGCCCATACCAGTGCCAACAGCTCCAACTTAAATGAACTATAATTCTCGGGGTTTCTTTCAGAATCTCTCAAAGACCGGCTGCCGTACGCTATGACCCTCTCCTGGCCATCCTGAAGCTGGGAAAGCACTGCTCCAAGACCATACAGGCTTGCATCCGTATACAGCTGGAACGGCAAGTGGTAATCAGCATATGCCAAGATTGGGGCTGTTGTCAGTGCATCCTTTAATGCCTGGAAGGCTTGTTCCTGTTCAAGTCCCCACTTCACGGACCGGTTCTTTGGACCACCGGATGTGCCTCGTAGGAGAGCATTAAGTGGTGCTGCTACCTTGGCGAAATCCTTAATAAACCGTCGATAGTAACCGGCTACTCCAAGGAACGCCCTCACTTCTCGCAGGGTAGTCGGTATTGGCCAATCTTGAACAGCCGCTATCTTGTCTCTTGATGGTCTCACCCCTTCTCCTGATACGCGGTGACCCAAGTAATCAATTTCAGATTGGAACAACCGACATTTACTGGGTTTCAATTTGAGCCCATGTTCCCGCAATCTTCGAAATACTTGCCCCAACTGGTGGAGATGGTCTTCAAAGGTCGCAGAATACACTATAATGTCATCCAAGTAGATGAGAGTGAACTCAAAGTTGAAGTCACCGAGACATTTCTCCATCAACCGCTGAAACGTTCCGGGTGCATTTGTCAACCCGAAGGGCATCCGGTTAAATTCGTATAGTCCCATGGGCAAGATGAATGCCGTCTTCTCCTTGTCTTTTGTGGCCATCGGCACCTGCCAATACCCACTAGCCAGATCTAGTGAGGAGAAGTACCGGGCTCTCCCCAGCGCTGAGAGGGACTCCTCAATCCGTGGCAAGGGGTAGGAATCTCGTACAGTGCAAGCGTTTAACTTCCGATAGTCTACGCAAAATCGGATGGACCCATCTTTTTTTCTTACTAACACCACAGGAGCTGCCCAGGGACTCTGGCTTTCTTGGATGATCCCACCCTGTAGCATCTTAGCTAACAGTTCTTTTACTTCCTGATACAACTGTGGAGGAATTTGTCGGTAGCGCTCTCTAATTGGAGGGGTGTCTCCTGTGGGAATCTCATGGTAGATCCCTGTGGTACATCCAAAATCTTCAGCATACCGTGAAAAGGCGGCTCGGTTCTCCCACAACAGTTCATCTACCTTCTGCACCCATTCCAGAGAACATGAACTTGCATCCATCTTCATCTGTTCTCGAATTGCACGGCCATTCCATTCAGAGGTGGGTTCCTCATCTTCTCCCATGGACACAGTTACGGTCCACTCATCCCTTTCAGTCGGCTTCAGCTGCATTGGAGTTACTTTCCTTACTTCCTCCGGAGTCACATAGATGTTAGCCAGCTGCCTCCCTGGGGTCAGGTCCACACTCTGGTCCTGAGTGTTTACACATCGAAGTGGTACTCTTCCATTGCGAACTATTGCCAAGGAACGGGCCACTAGCGGATCAACACCTCCTTCGGCTGCCTGCAGTGGTTCTACCAACACAGCTATGCCCTCTAGTTTCCGACAGGTGCCTATGGGCATGGACACTATTGTCTCCCGACTGGGTGGCAGTGTAACTTTTGTATGCAAAGGAACTGAAATTCGAGCCAGAGGACGCTGCGCATCCGAACTTTTCTGTAAGCCACATGTCCGGATCAGCCGCTGGAAAGCTGTTTGAGTAGGCCGATGGGTGGTGGTTTCTTTCCAATAACCGTGACCTTTCTTTTCAAAGAGGATCTGATCTAATTCTTTTAACACATTCATCCCCAAAATGACAGGGACCTTTACTTCATGTGACTCCTGTACCACCACAATGCCTTTCCTACCTAGATCTTGGCCACATACCCGGACATTCATCCAGGCCACTCCCACGACTGGAACTGGTAACTGGTTAGCTGCGACCACTCGTACGAATGTATGGGGATCATATTTCACATGTTGCTGGAAGTACCGTTCATAACAGTCTCTACTCAAGGTCGTTACTTGGGAACCCGTGTCAATCATCCCGGTAACCGGAATACCCTCCATTTCCACCTGTATGACAGGACTTGCAGCGATCAGGTCATCATTAGGGCATTCTCCCCACATAGTCTCCTTGTCAGTCTCCCCTACTACACGCCCTACAGCAGCAGGGGACTTCAGTTTAACGGCGGTCTCTCATAAGTTTGTCGCTGCTCTGGACATCTAGCAGCAACGTGGCCCATCCGTCCACACTCCCAGCAGCGTATCTCCCGTCGTTCTGGCCATCTGTTTGGGCCCCTTCGGTAAGCCCCTTCGATTTCTCCTGAGCACTGCATTAACTGATTTGGACCCCTTCGGTAGGTCCTATCCTCATCCCTCCAGCGGGGTGGTGGGTGATTCTGACTTGCTGGGTGTGGATGGCTCACCCTTTCACCTCCAGTTTTCTGGAAGTCTGCAATTTTCATAGAATGTTCATCACAACGGGTGTGCAAGTGTTCCATTTGCTCTTGCAGTTTCTGCATTACTGTGAGAATTTCTTTAACCGTCCCCTTTTCTACTGTCTCTGAGCCAGAACTAGCCCCCTGTGACAAAGTAACTCCAACTGCGGTCTGGGGCTTCGGGAACATACTATTGGCACGGGAGATGGCCTCTACCTGTACATCATGGAATTTAGCATCAGTCTCTCGTCACATAAAATCCTGCATAGTCACAGTTAAACTGCCGTCACGTATCCCCAGGACAAACTGGTCACGGAGAGTCCGATCAGGGTTACAGAAGGCTGGCGAGCCCCCTCTTTCCTTCACTTGAATATCTCGGAGCAGTTCTTGTAGGGCATTTGCATATTGGGGAAGGCTTTCATTCTCCTGTTGTACCCTCTGGAAGAACCGAGCCTGCAGAGACCCCAGCAATGCAGTTTCTCCATAGATGGTTTCTAGAATCTGGACTACTTGCTCAAATGTCTGCCTTTGTTCAAATGGCCTCAGTATCACCGTGGTCTTAGCATCCCCTTGTAATGTCAATATTGCTAGCTCTACTAGTACTTCTGGTGCGGTCTGGTACATTCGCTGTATCATTCGTATCTGTTCCACCCACATACTCACTGACATATTATTGCCATCAAATTTAGCTAACTGACTTATTATAGCCCCTGCTGGCATTCTTCCTCCAGCACCATTCTCCCGAACGGGTGCGTCACCGTCCATTCTGGTAAGCGGATCCTGCCGACTACGCCAATTTGTGAACCGAGAGCAAGGCAGGTGGTTTGGACTCCGCAACCAGAAATGAACGCACACGCGGTAGTTCAAGAAAAGAATATATATTTACTATAAGTTAATAAAGGCTATTTGAAGGTAAAATGACAGGGATAAAGACAAGCAAAATATACAATATAGCATGAACAATTTCAAGGCAAATTCTGCAATGGTTTCTACTTTTACTCTGTCCACTTCTGCAGTATGGACACTGAATGAACAATATACTCAAAACTATCCCTAACTGACCCTGACTTCACATTTGGGTGCACCCCCTTTTCCCCAGTGGTCCAGGTGGACCGCTTACAGTCAGTAGAAGCGCGCGGTGGGGCCCAAAGTCGTTCCTTTCTTTTATAGTGAAGCGTCCTCTCCTCACTGTTATCAGGATCTTGGGAGAAATGAAGTCCTCTTTAACAGGGAAACCCAATGAATGCAATGTAATCCAACAGCAGATTCCACTCAGCACACTGACAGTCCTGCCGAATCCATACACTGAGCTGGGATGTAAGCCGGGGTTTAGCAGGTGCTGTCCAGTACATCAACAGCACTGCGAGTCTCTATCTGTGGTATCCATATACACAGTCACAATGTCAGTCTCACTGATCAGCCACTGAGCACAGTTCCTTTCACGTGGACTCACTAGTCCTGTTGTCTCTTTACACTCTGTTTGTCTCTGGACCAAGATACAGCTTAGCTGTACAGAAAAATCTCCACACCAGTTCAATACAACACTTGCCAAGATGGCTGCTGCTCTCTGTCTCGTCACTTCCTGCTTCTCTGCTCACACTCTGTCTGCAGAACAGGCAGGCTGACATAAAAGGGGGGGGTCTCACTCCAGCATCATGTCACAATTACAATGGCTGCTGTCTTAAAGGAACAGAATCACAGAAATACATTCAACATTAACAGTTTATACAGACAAATGAAGCTTAGGACAACATTGGCTGTCTCTTACAACCTCACCGCACTCGCTGTGTGACATCACCGTCCAATAACAGATTGCGTGACCTCAATGTAGTAATTGTGACATCACCATCCTACATAGTCTGTGTGACCTTTAAGTACTAATTATGTGACATCATCACCCAATCACTTGCTACATAGTGTGACCTCACTACACTCACTGTGACATCATCTAATCACAAGCTGGCTTACTGCATACAGTATATTTGATGGGTCACTGAGAATGGGGTAATGGACATCTAACTGGGGTTTTTGCTATTTCAGTTCCTATTTGCCCAGGGCTTTTGTGCAGTTCCTTTGGGTGACTAATGGGTAGCAGGTGCAGATATGCCCCTTTTTGACCTGGGCCTCCGACCACAATACCACCTGCCCTGCCCTTGTACCAGCCATGACTATATACAATATAGCAGCTGCAAGAGGTGCAGCAGCCAACTTGCCCAGCGCCATCATGGAGTTGGTGTAGTTGACACAATGTGTAGTTATCGCTCCCTCAGACATTTCCTGCCTTTGTAGTCAGAAAGAGCAAAACATATGAGGAGAGGGAGGAGGAGGAACCCAAACCTGTAATTGTGCCTCTGCCATCACAAACCAATCATTCTACACAATAATTACCACTCCGAACAATTCTGCGGCTTACTCCACAAATTCTCCTGTTTTACTGGAAGAAACTGCAAAAATGAGTGAGATTTCTTCATACGAGTTACAAAAAACATCTTGCCAAACACTCCAAGCCCACGCCATACTGGATCCATTGTACGGCAGATGTCAGGGTTAAAGGCGTTGTCCAAAATAGGAAAAATATGGCTACTTTTTACAAGCAGCGCCACACTTGTTCAGTGGTTATGTATGGTATTGCAGCTCATCCCTATTCAATTCAATGGAGCTGAGTTACAATACGCAAAACAACCCAAGTATGGGGCTGTTTTTGGTAGAAAGCAGTCACGTTTCTCCAATGATGGACACCCCCTGCTCTTACATATTAGTCTACTGGACCTTTAGGTGTTTTCTATGTTTTTAGGATATTTCTCAATGGATGACTAATTACCCCAGTAAATAATTGCTGCTGCCCAGTTGCCCCTAGCATCTTACAAGTACACGTAGTGATAAGAACGTTAACAAGTTGTAACAAGTGATCTGGGCTGACTGCGTCCTCGCTTCTCCAAGGAGACAGATAAGGTGACACATGAGAGGGCTGGTGTTATCCCATGTATGCCGCACATTCCTGCTACTCACACCAGGGAGGACATGACATGATCAACATCCTGGATTTAATGACCTTCAACCAACTCAACACTCTTGTGATAGCTACTGTATGTAGATATACCCAAAGTATCATCAGTGGGGTCCCAGAGTGCTCAGGATTGTTGGGAGTCCAATGGTTCTCAGGGTTTATGGACGTTGAATCCTTCTCAAGATCGCAGCATTGTAGTCCAGTGTTTTTCAGGATTGCTCGGAGTCCAGTGGTTCTTAGGATTAGTGGGAATCCATTGGCTTTCAGAATTACTGGGAGTCTTGTGGTTCTAAGGATTTGTGGGAGACAATGGTTCTTAGATTTTGTGGAAGTCCAATGGGTCTCGGGATTGGTGAAAGTCCAGTGATTTCTATGGTATTATTGGAAGTCCAATGATTTGAAGGACTGCTGGGAGTCCAATGTTTCTCGGGACTGCTGGGAGTCCAGTGGTTCTGAGGATCAGTGGGAGACCAATGGTTTTCTGGATTGGTGGGAGTTAAATGGTTATTAGATTTTGTAGATGTTCAATGGCTCTCAGGATTGGTGGAAGTCCGGTGTTTCTCAGAATTGTTAGAAATCCACTGGTTATTAGGATCATTGGGAATCAAGTGGTTCTCAAGATTGCTGGGAGCCCAGGGTTTCTAAGGGTCGCTGGGAGTCCATCAACTTTCAGGATTGCTGGGAGTCCAATGGTTTCAGTTGAATCAGTTGAAATTCAGTGGTCCTCAAGACAAATGTTTCTTAGGATTGGTGAGAGTCCACGGGTTCTCAGAACCGGTGGACATTCAGTGGTTCTCAGAATTGTCCAGTGATTTTACAGAATCAGTGGGAGTCCAAATGTTCTCATATTTTGTCAGTATCCATTGATTTTCTGAGTGTCAAAAGGTTCTGAGGATTGGTAGGAATCCACTAGTTCTTAGGATTGGCGACAATCCAGTGGTTCTCATTGTCAAAGGGGGCTTTTAGGAATGGCGGGGAGTTCATTGGTTCTGAACTCCACAGTAGGACCTCCTCAGGATCAGTGGGAGTTCGACTAACCTGTAGGCTGAATAAATTTAAGCCTTGGTATGGGGTCTAAATTGATTTTAGGGGTATGGTCTACGGATTGAATATGTATAGGGTTCTAGTCTGGGGTCTAAAGGGGTTTAGAGTTCAGTTCTGGGGTCTTTATTAATCTTAGTGGTCTGGTCTGGGTTCTGAATCAGTTTAGGGATCCGGTGTGGTGTATATATAAGGTGAGGGATCTGGATGAATCTAGGGGTCGGGGTTTTAAATAATTATGGGGTCGACTCTAATTTTCTACCACATACTACTAAGTAGTTCTACAAAGTTACTGTTGATGTTTTGACTTGTATCATCACCTTACGGCAGGTCCAGGTAAGTGGACCTTTACTAATATGTGTACACTGGCTCTACACCATACAGTATATGCCAGTATTTCAGAATTCTGTGTCACCATATGGACCATATGAACCCCAAATAGCGGCAAGGAGAAGTACATATATTACAAATACTTAAAATCCTAGTCTTTGTAAGATTCTGAATTATCTAGAACTTCTAAGGCCCAACTAATGATGAGCTATCAAGTTCCAGATTAAGGGAACTTCACTACATACTAGATGTCTTACGGGAACAGTAAGATAAATCTTGTAGACTACTAACGTAGAATCCCCGAGGAGCCTTCGCTGAGGTCAGGAGGTAACATCTCGCCCCTTGGAAGTGATTCGGCTTTTTTCATCTTCTTTCTACTTCTCAGTATTCAGATGCTGTGATTTCCCTGCCAAGACGCTTCTTCCATGCTCTCGCTGAGACCCTGAGTAACACTAGAACTGTAATTTCACATAAAAATAACTCAGGCCAAACCGCACCGTCTCCACTCGCCTCGCAGAGCTGCCGCTATATACTGTATTTTTAGTTGCTGAATGGGAATGAAATTCAATAGGCCCTGCTTACATAAAGGGTTAATGAGGAGAGAAAGAGAAAGAGAGAGAGAGAGAGGGGAGAAAGAAAGAAAGAAAGAAAGAAAGAAAGAAAGAAAGAAAGAAAGAAAGAAAGAAAGAAAGAAAGAAAGAAAGAAAGAAAGAAAGAAAGAAAGAAAGAGTGAGTGGGGGAGAACAGATCTGAGACTGCGCTATACACTATACTACTATACTAGTAATACCCAGAGCTGGATGTGTCGTTCAGGGGTTTTTGTGCATTGTAACATTTTATGTAACTTTAGTCCTATAGAAAATCACAGAAAACAAATCAACATTAATGCAAATAACAAAACAGATCAACTATATCTAGAAAACTGCCTGATGGCAACAGGGAAGTTATCAGATAACCTGATGCGACACTTGTGAGGAGAAAGGGGATTAGTAACAGAGAGGTGCCTCTATCTATCTATCTATCTATCTATCTATCTATCTCTATCTATCTATCTATCTATCTATCTATCTCTATCTATCTCATATCTATCTCTATCTATCTATCTATCTATCTATCTATCTACTCATATCTATCTATCTCATATCTATCTCTATCTATCTATCTATCTATCTATCTCCTATCTATCTATCTATCTCCTATCTATCTCATATCTATCTATCTATCTCCTATCTATCTATCTATCTATCTATCTATCTCATATCTATCTATCTATCTATCTCATATCTATCTATCTATCTATCTCTCTATCTCCTATCTATCTATCTCATATCTATCTATCTCATATCTATCTATCTATCTATCTATCTATCTATCTCCTATCTATCTATCTATCTATCTATCTCCTATCTATCTATCTATCTATCTATCTATCTCCTATCTATCTATCTATCTCCTATCTATCTATCTATCTATCTATCTATCTATCTATCTCATAGCTATCTATCTATCTATCTATCTCCTATCTATCGCATATCTATCTATCTATCTATCTATCTCCTATCTATCGCATATCTATCTATCTATCTCATATCTATCTATCTATCTATCTATCTATCTCATATCTATCTATCTCATATCTATCTATCTATCTATCTATCTCATATCTACCTATCTATCTATCTATCTATCTATCTCATATCTATCTATCTATTTATCTCATATCTATCTATCTATCTATCTATCTCCTATCTATCTATCTCATATCTATCTATCTATCTCCTATCTATCTCATATCTATCTATCTCATATCTATCTCCTATCTATCTATCTATCTATCTATCTATCTATATATCTATCTATCTCATATCTATTTATCTATCTCCTATCTATCTCATATCTATCTATCTATCTCATATCTATCTCATATCTATCTATCTATCGCATATCTATCTATATATCTATCTATCTCATATCTATCTATCTATCTATCTATCTCATATCTATCTATCTATCTATCTATCTCATATCTATCTATCTCATATCTATCTATCTATCTCATATCTATCTCCTATCTATCTATCTATCTATCTATCTATCTATCTATCTATCTCATATATATCTATTTATCTATCTCATATCTATCTATCTATCTATCTATCTCATATCTATCTCATATCTATCTATCTATCTATCTCATATCTATCTGTATATCTATCTATCTCATATCTATCTATCTATCTATCTCATATCTATCTATCTATCTATCTCATATCTATCTATCTAATATATATCTATCTATCTATCTCCTATCTATCTATCTCATATCTATCTATCTATCTATCTATCTCATATCTATCTATCTATCTATCTATCTCATATCTATCTATCTATCTATCTATCTCCTATCTATCTATCTCATATCTATCTATCTATCTCATATCTATCTATCTATCTATCTATCTATCTATCTCATATCTATCTATCTATCTATCTATCTCATATCTATCTATCTCATATCTATCTATCTCATATCTATCTATCTATCCCATATCTATTTATCTATCTCGTATCAATCTATCTCATATCTATCTATCTATCTATCTATCTATCTATCTACCATATCTATCTATCTATCTATCTATCTATCTCATATCTATCTATCTATCTCATATCTATCTATCTCATATCTATCTATCTATCTATCTATCTATCTATCTATCTATCTATCTATCTCCTATCTATCTATCTATCTATCTATCTATCTCATATCTATCTATCTACATCTGCACTGTTGGTCTACATTGCTATACTGCCTGGCCCCTGTGCACACTATTACTGCTCTCCCCTTCACTTCTGCAGTTCTGTTTCTTTGTAGTCTTCCCCAGGGCCGGTGCTATAATTTATTGCCTGGTAATTATCATGGCGGGGCCGCTGCTGACTCCTTACAATAGCCACCTGCAGGCGAGACCACTGACTATTATTTACACCTTCATTGAAGTAGTGCCGCCATATCCTGTACTGGATAAACCCTGCCATGTACATTTTTATGGCAGCTTGTAGTCTATGAATGGGCTCTTGTCTCGTGCCAGGCTGCAGGGGAGCCACGGAGAATACTGCCAGTCCTACAGGACTTTTATTGGGACACTCCAGCATGCACCAAATGCAAAGTATATACATAATGTGGCCCCTGCAAATCTGACAGGGCCCCTGAATGATCACATGTGATTTATACCTAGTAAATAAATTCACTTGGGCAACCCCTCAAAATAAAAACAGAACTAATAACCCCCTCATGAATAATAATATATAGACAATCGACTAACCTAAGACATTTGAAGCGTCATCTCCCCCCTTGACCTTCTTGTTATCCTGCTTGTGAAAAGCGGGGCCTTATAGGAATGGTTAGGATAGGGCTGCAGCCCATCTTATGGGCCAATGTAACGCCTTGAGATTGATATTACAAACTAATAAAAGCTCAGAAAACATCTAATTCTATTATACAGCATTAGTTCTCATCACGAGGGCCCCTGACACACAAGGCCCCCCCGCCAGGCAGGACACCTGTCATGTAGCACGGCCATTATCTTGGATGCAACTTGATATTTGGACTTGTTTAATATTGGCCTTGTCACCAGCGAGTCCCCTCCATGTAATCTGTCTGTCTGGACTGATAACAAAGCGACCGCTGAAACACTTAACAAGAGATTATCCAATCTGCACAAGGGCCTGGACGGCAATATTATCTACATATGAAGTGCTGGTAATTGGACGGCTGGCGCAGAGCTGGCAGCTGCCTGACACGGAAGCGAAGGGGATTATCGAGGGTTGTATTCTTCATGGCCGGCTTATGAGGTGGTGACAACAGTTGTACAGATAGTAGAGGCGCAGGTCAATGCTTCCCTGCCGGATATCAGGGGGTTAACGTGAACCTGTCACCAGTGGAAAATAATATACAGTACTGTGCAAAAAATTTAGGCATTGGGAAATATCCTACAAAGTAATAATGCTATATCTGTGGGGGCCGGATCATCACTTCCAGGACTTCTCCTCCAAAGGGCAAAGGTCACACCAAATACTGGAATTTACATTTCTCTTTTCTTCATTTACTTAATTTTGGTAATTAACAAAAATAATCTATTAACCCTTCTATTTTTGAAAGCATTCTTACTGGGTAGCATTTCAGCACTTGCCTAAAACTTTTACACTGCACTCTACTGTACCTCTGGATTTTCTTTGCTGCAGTCACCTCATTTACACCACAGACCAGACAGTATTACAATAGAAGATAATGCATATGTAAATAGATAATATCTCTACAATAGAAGATAACACCTCTATAGCTATAACTACTGAGCACCACAGAACTTTATATCCACTATTGACAATAGATGATGTCACAGCTAATCTCCTCCCTCTCCCTCTACTGAGCGTGTCTAGGAATCTCTTCCCTAGACCTCAATGAATCGGCTCCAGACTATTGCTGCCTATGGCCATGACTATGCTGTAAAGCCATGATCTGGTTTTAGTAAATAATAATTGCTGATACATTCCCTTTAACTCGTTTTTTAAATATGGCGGCCACTCAGGAGCTGAGGAGCTACCATAGCCACTAGGTCTCTGTTGTGTTTTGTACTGATTGAGGGTATTATCCCTACTGATGCCTTGGACAAACCTGACTGTGGCAACATCTTCCCGGAAGCGCATGGGCCCCGCCATTTTGGGGAAGATTTCCATACCCTGAAATATGATCCAGGGACGGCGATCCATTACTATGACAACCAGGAGCCTACTGTCAGCTAGGCAGCCTGTAATAGAAGTATAGCCATTTACAATAGATTGCAATGGTATTGTGTAATCGTACCGACCCACAGAATACAGGTAACATTAAATGGTACCATTATGAAGTACAATTTGTTCTGCAAAAATGCAAAGCTAGGGGGTAACTTGCATTTGTGTGAAAACCCCTTTAAGACAGTAAGGTTTAGTAATACCCAGCAGACATTGGGCAACGCCGATATAGGTAGGACTACTCTTGATCTTGGCTATAGGTTGGGTGAGATGGTGACTACAGCCACAATCCTGGTAGAGATGGGCAAACTTCTGAAGATTCGCTTCATTTTGGGTTCAGACGAGTCGACCCTTCGGTTCGTTTTGGTCTGAAATTGTTTGGATAGAACTAGAAATTAAATTATCATACTCTGGTGTTTCTTTACACCCCAGAGTATAATAAACGGAAGCCCAAGGGAGGTGTAAAATATAACAGATATATCCACCTTCTCTCACCTCTTCTGGGCCTCCTTGCAGCATCCAATGCTCTCTCTTCTCTTCTGGCCTTTTCCAGCCTCCTGGGTGATGTCACGGACCTGGAGTCAATGCGGATGGCTGTGATTATGACCAACCCCGGGCACATGATGTCACCCAGGAGGGCGGGAGAGGTCAGAAGAGGATCGAGAGTGTGTCGGATACCACAAGGAGGGCCAGAAGAGGTGAGGGAAGGTTAGTATCAGACACCTAATATTAGTCACCTAGTATTAGTATAAGTGTTTGTTATTTTTGTCACCTCCCCTAGGCCTTCACCTATTATACTCTGGGGTCTGAAGAGAGAGAGAGTATAATAATGTCAAACATTCTTGTCGAATCTGGTTTGATCTGAACCAGTTCACTCACCTCTAAATCCTCATCTTGTTTTAAAGCCAAGATTCGAGCTGCTTAAAGCATCATGTGGCACATTGACAGGCCCCAGCAGTCCCCCAGGGCCCGTGACATCAACCAGGAGGCCAGAAAGGGATGGAAGATGGCCAAAGAGGACCGTTATGAAGTGACGGATGCTACAAAGGAGATGTGAGGGAAGGTATAGTTGTTTATTATGCTTCTGCACCTCCCCGGGGCCTCTGCTTAGTATATGCTAAAGAAACCTCAGAGTACAAAAATAGCACTTCTGAGTCAGATCGAAAAAGTCCGGTCCAAAACTAAACTTGCAAAGCAAATCTCGCAAGATTCGTCCATCTCTGACTCTTTTTCTAGCTCTTGAATGACCTCTTCTAACCAGGAGTCCGGTGGAAATGTCAAATAAGAGCAAAGGGGTGGTTATGGAGGTTTTGCGTCTGAGACGTCCGGACACTTCCCTGGTTCTGGATCGCCCAGAGGACACTTGGCATCCCATACTATGGCACATGAGTGGCTAAAGCTTTGGCTTTCATCCTAGCGGTATGATCAGTAAAATTTCTATGAATTATTCTTATTCCTCGGGCCCTGTGTCCAGTGATATGAATAGTCCCAGCTCTCGGGCCAGATGTAACCTTAGATGCCCCGTACCTTTATTTATATTTTTATATTGTTATAATCTCTTCCATTATTTTTGTCTTTGCGTTTCTTAGATAAATCAGACCCGTTTGCATTTCAGCAATGTTCCCTATAATTCTTCCCTAGATGTGGCTGGTATTCTGTAGTCATAAATAACAGGCATCTCGTCCCAACAAGAGACCTGTAACCTGATAGAGCCGGCAGGAATAGGAGCCGGAGCCCGGACATTGTGGTGCCTTCCAAAATAAAGTGAGCAGATCGACAGTCTGGATATGACGACTTGTTAAGCCATTAATAGCTCCAGATATTTATGACATTTTGTAGATCACATAGCAAAGCCCCATTAGGTGACCTGACTACAGTATATGGAGAGGTCTCCGCAAATCGGAATGTTTTTAAGAAGGTTTTCTTCTGTGTGAAGGATTGAAGATGTTTTCGAGGCTTGATGACCTATCATCAGAAGCTGTCTAGGCTTAGCCATTCTCACGTGGGGACACAGAGGTGTTAGATACTGAGACATCCATGTAGATAGTTTGGTAAATCCGATGCTTGTGTAGGGATGTGGGTCACAGGCACCACATCATCCACAGGAGCAGGTTCTGTATTAGGGTGGGTTTTCCATCAAACAGGATAAGTAAGACACAGTTAGTGGTGCATATGTGTGGTCTAGGTAGTCCTATTGCCAGCACAACACCACAAATTGGACTAAATGTGGCCCGACTGCACGACATGCGAGTCCCAGCCACAATGTCTCATATCATTGTACAGAAAACATTAAAGAGGAGCTCCTGCACACCTTCCTTCAGCCCTGGTTGTGCGTTTCCTTATTTTTCTTGTGGATTTTATTTTGACCTTTTTTTGTTTGACCCAGCTCTAACCTGTTCACCCCTGTACAGATACTTGGCCTGACCCCTTACGTTGTCTTCTACTACCAATTCTTGGAACACGCACCAACTGCCCTGTTATCAACATGGATCCATTTGACCAGATCCGTGACCAATCTTGCTACCTGCAACCTAACCATCTATAGTGGACTACCCCCGGGACGACAACCTGGAGTTGGTCCAGGTAAAGAACAGGAGGATAACTTAGACCTTGCACTTCAGGTTAGCCAGCACCAACTCAATAACAGTCTTTGGGTACATTCTCTTTTCTTGATGTCTGACTTGGAGCGGACTGGACTGGAGGACAACTTTACCTAAGTCCTATGGATAGGTCATCAATTGAAGATCAGTGGGGTCTGACACCCGGAGCCCGAGTGCATCAGCTGATTGAAGCGGTAGCTGTATTCACTGACAACAGCTCTTGTTTCACAGGCCATGTGACGTCAGGTTCATTGGTCACATGACCTTTTTCCATTTTAGTCCGATTCAAGTGAGTGGGACTGAGCTGCGATACCAATAACAATCAGTCACTATACAATGTACAGCACTGTGCTTAGTCAGTAGTGAAGACATCAACAATTGCTAATCCTGATAATCCCCTTTAAGTTCTGTATATTGAATCAGTAGTATGGGTCTTATCCACAATATCATGTGATCTTATATGTGACCAAATAATGCCCAGTCATTCCTAACATTATTTTTCAAAAAGAACCTTCTACGCAAAATTGATTCGATAGTGAGTGAGTCATTGGGGTCGATTTATCAAGACCAGTGAATTATATGTTAGTCTTGATGACTCCTGAGACAGCGGAAGAATTCCTGCCGAATTATGACAAGGCACCCCTTGTGTACGTCACCAAAAACAATAAATGTGATGTAAAGTGCGGACACCTGTTTGTTTGATGCAAATTGTGCTAGAATTCAGGAATCTTATTAATAGTAAATCTGCCCAGTATAATTTTACGTGGAGCAATTCTGCAAAATTTACATAGGGAATATAATAAAAAGTGATGGAATTGTGGAAATGTTCACATTATATATATTGTGTGTTCTGTGCCGCTGCTAGACCTGTTACCACCGTCCTCTGGTAGGTTTTGCCATTACCATTTATAATATTGAAGGGTGCGGAAATAAGGAGGGGGCGCTCCTGACAAATTTACATTTAACCCACTAATGTGATGTAGATGGAGCAGATGACAAGTTATCATTTATTGGGCCAAACGAATTTGTGTTCTGTGCCAGGGTGCACTATAAGATTTACATGGGGCTGCCGCTCTAATACATGTGATGTACAAATAGTGCAGGTGATACGACCATTGTTTAGTGCACCACAACCGCTCATACGGCGCCCGCTACATCTGTACATGGACGACTATGTGGCAGTTTTTATCTCTGTAGATTATGTAAACTGTGTAATGAAATAATCGGAGACAATAAGGACACCGGACACCGGAACGGCTAATTTTATACCTTTTATTAGCAATAAGCAGAGGAGCCATTAATAATAAGGGCTCGTATTATATCCTACTAAATGATGGGGGTTGTGGTCCTTATAAGAGCCCCAACCCGATGATCCAGAGGAAGGCGAAGAAAAACCCCCGAGATCTGAGTCTCAGGGGAAAAAATAATTCCTCCCTGACCCCAAATATGGCGATCGGCGATATAACCCTGGATCATGTCTATCCATCTGCCTACTGCTGACCAGAAACCTGAAACCTGCTCCGAAGAGCTGGCAATCTACATAACCGCATATATAATAATACATACAATATAACCTGGCGTCATCCTGCTCCTAAGAGCTTACAGTCTATAGAAAGGAATCCTCTCTGATACATAATATATGTTGACCATTCTGACCATCATCAGCCACAACACACATCGTACAGCCAGAGACCACAGTGTATCGCCGCCTGTATCTCAGCCAGTGGAGGTGAATGCGGTCGTGCGCCGACGACTCACAAGTGCCGCGATCGTCCAACAATACAAGGTCATTTTGAGTTTTGGACCCGACCATTGGTTGCAACCACAGCAATAACAAATCGGCGCACGTATTGGCGGATTTGCAGGTGGTGACTTGCTCATCATCATAACATGGCCATATTCGCCTCCATTAAACATCGACGAAAGCGACGCTACACTGCGATCTCCAACCACATGACGTATGTCACAGCCAAGGCCGCCAACCTGGTCATCACTACCCCTAGCCTAAAGAGAGGATTCCTGCCGAAAAGTCATCCTCCAGATTACTTAAACCCTTATGGAGCAGACATAAGAGCAAGGACCCTATAGATCCTCCGGGGACTGACTAGGCTTACAATTCCGGAGGTTCCTTCCGACCTTCTATGACGCCTGCTCTTCTGAGCTTACAGACTAAACCATCATTGACCCTTTAATGACCACTGCTTTGTGATACAAGAGGCAGCCATGCTAAGAAATCCTGCGGCTGCATGCAGGCCATGAGCGGTTACGGCTTCATCTACACCGACCCCAAAAACATAGGGGGCAGTCTAATACCATTTGGAATAGAAGAAAAAATTGCAGAATATGAAGGCGCTCATGGTATGGACTATAGTGGGTGGGGGAGTGGTCATTAAAAGGTTAATGATACCTGCTCCGAGGAGCTTACAATCTAAAGGAAGGAACCCTCCAGCCCTACTTTGGCCTTTGTCATGAAGATCTTTTTGTAGAGACCTGGTGAGGGAAAAGAAAAGAGAAAAACAAAATCAGTCATTTCCTCTGATCTTCTGACTGCCCCAGCCCCACCCCTGAGCTGCCCAGCCCCTCCCTGCCCCACCCCTGAGCTGCCAAGCCCCTCCCTGCCCCACCCCTGAGCTGCGCAGCCCCTCCCTGCCCCACCCCTGAGCTGCCAAGCCCCTCCCTGCCCCACCCCTGAGCAGCCTAGTCTCACCCCAGCCCTTGTATCAGTATTTACACCTAATAAACTGTCTCTGGATTAGACAATGTGGCTGATAATACTCCAAACATTTTTTGGGATTTGTTTCCAAAAATCTAAAATACCCAGAAATTCAACTAAAATGGTGGGGTATAACGCTGCGGTACTTACCTCTCAGGCCTGTGGAGGAGGCGGCTCAGACTACGCTGATAGAGACTGAAATAAAGAAAAATATAGAAAGTGAGTGAATATAAAACCTGAAGCCGTCACATTACACAAATATTGAATTAACTACAAAATGGGAGGGGCTTATCAGATTATTCATGGTCCAAATCTACCCCATTAAGTCTGGCATACAAAACCCCAGACCTGATAAATTCCTCTCCATACCGGGCCTCGTCCTCCCCTCTCTTGGCCTAGACCTCACCTATAGAAATGCTCTTATAGTCTAAGGTCATTGTATGTAAATACATCATTGTGATGTCATATGGTCCTGTGTGATGTCATATGGTCATGGGATGTTGCAAGGAGTAAATAAATCGTTGCTAGAATTGCGGCAGAAAAAAAAGTTGCTAATTTTGGCCCGTGCCTCATTTACATAAACATTTGTAACTTTTTTCGGATTCTGTGGTTTAAGTGGGTGTGGCTTAGCAGACTGGGTGGAGCCTAACGCACATTGACAAGAATTACTATCATTTACACCACAGATTGCTCCATATCCCAGTGCAATAAATGTGACTTTCTGGCAGAGGCGGCCATAGAGGCGATACATTTATTAGGAGGCGAGTGTATAATACTCCAGCACTTCACATTACACAAAGCCTTAATAAATCCCCCCCAGTGCTGGGTATAAAAACCTCCAAAATAATGGTCATGTCCCCAGTCACTTGTATATATCTCTGTAGATTATGGGATGTCTAGGCTGGAATCACACAGGCAGTTTTTGGTGCAGTTTTTGATTCAAAGTCAGGAAGTGGATCCACAAGACATGGGAAATATAACAGAAGGACGTCTTCTATCTGCTGGACCCACTGCTGGTTTTGGCTCAAGAATTGGTACCAAAAACTGCACAAAATCCTGCCTGTGTGATGTCATCCTTACTCCAATATCATTATAATAATAAGTACAATATGTCATCTGAAATTTAGATTAATCTCTACAAAATCCTAAATACCCCCCAGCATGGACATGTGAGCGCCCCCTATAGTAAATCTTCTATACTGTACATACCTGGTGCAGTCTCCTCAGCATAGTCCTCGCCTTTCGCCGTCCTCTGTAGGAGTGAGCAGCTCCTGTAGTGTAAGGTCTTCTATGCAGGGGCCATCATTGTGATGTCATCAAGGTCTGGTGATGTCATAATGGACTTGGAATTCCAATGCTAAATGTCAATTTCATTTGCATACACAGTAAAGTTCAATCTCATTTGCATATGCAGTAAAGGTCAATCTTGTTTGCATATTCAGTTGAAAATTTTATGTTTTTTAAACCCTGGAAACCCCTTTAATGCCCCTTTAATAATCTTCAGCCTGGCCTTGTGTATCTTTATCTTGTTACATTCTTTGTATTTTATATCCCTGATATTAGAAATCTAGAAAAATCTGTTGTATAAAGAATTTCCTGTAAGATATAACATGAGACGTCAGTGCGGAGCCCTGTGATTGGATAAAAGCAGGAGGCGCCTGTGACGGCTTCTATACAGGTTACAGGGCTGCGAGGTGACGTCTAATACACTGATAATGTACAGTAGAGGATATATGAAGGCTCGCTATACGCACCTCAGGTAAATCTTCCTGTCATTTACTGAATAAAGACCAGAAATTCCATCTTCATTTTTAAAGCAAGCCCCCCATTCAGCGTGACCAGGGAAGAATCTTCCATGAAGCAACCTGAGGCCATGGCTGATGGGTGACTGAACCCAAAATTGTTAGAAAATCCCTATGTATGTGGGATTTTTTAAAATTTTATTATTAGAGGGGCCACTATGGAACATTATACGATATGAAGGGGCCACTATGGGACATTATACGATATGAAGGGGCCACTATGGGACATTATACTGTGTGGAGGGGACACTATACTACATATGGGGGCACTGAGGGGCCATTACATTTTTGTTGCCAAATTAAGACTTATTTTATTAATGTTTTTAAGTGATGGTTACTTTCCGGGTAATCAGTTGGGACGTTTTCTCACTATGTGGCGGCCAGGCTCATCTATCAGTCTAGACGCTACAGCGATGCCTCCGGTCTGTGCCGGTCACTACATCGGCTGCCTATTCAATACAGAATACAATATAAACTTATCCCCCTCATCCACAAGGCTCTCCATAATGCTGCACCTTCCTACATTTCCTCCCTCATCTCTTTCTATCGCCCAACCCGTACTCTCCGTTCACTCAATGACCTAAGACTAACATCCTCTATTATCAGAACCTCCCACGCTCGTATACAAGACTTCTCCCGAGTTGCACCACTTCTCTGGAATGTTCTATCCCGGACTATTAGATTAACCCCCAAGTTCCACAGCTTCAAGCGTAAACTAAAGACACATCTTATCAGACAGGCCGATCACAACTCCTAGTGTAAACCCTTCTGTAGTTAGAATCCCTAAAACGTCCCCTCCTCTGCTCATGCTCCCGCATTACCTCACAGGATATGAGGCCGTATCAGACTAACTTTATATGTCCGAGCACCATCTGCGCGTTACAGGACACGACTGGTGACGGCTCCTACAGCTTTATATATGTGTAATGGCAGTAACCTCTATTACACAATTGTCTGACCATTGTACAAGCAACGCTACCTCCGATGCCGCCCCTGCTACCTCCTGTGTCACCCCCTCTACCTCATAGATTGTAAGCTCTTGTGTCACCCCCTCTACCTCATAGATTGTAAGCTCTTGTGTCACCCCCTCTACCTCATAGATTGTAAGCTCTTGTGTCACCTCCTCTACCTCATAGATTGTAAGCTCTTGTGTCACCTCCTCTACCTCATAGATTGTAAGCTCTTGTGTCACCTCTACCTCATAGATTGTAAGCTCTTGTGTCACCCCCTCTACCTCATAGATTGTAAGCTCTTGTGTCACCTCCTCTACCTCATAGATTGTAAGCTCTTGTGTCACCTCTACCTCATAGATTGTAAGCTCTTGTGTCACCTCCTCTACCTCATAGATTGTAAGCTCTTGTGTCACCCCCTCTACCTCATAGATTGTAAGCTCTTGTGTCACCTCCTCTACCTCATAGATTGTAAGCTCTTGTGTCACCTCTACCTCATAGATTGTAAGCTCTTGTGTCACCTCCTCTACCTCATAGATTGTAAGCTCTTGTGTCACCTCCTCTACCTCATAGATTGTAAGCTCTTGTGTCACCTCCTCTACCTCATAGATTGTAAGCTCTTGTGTCACCTCTACCTCATAGATTGTAAGCTCTTGTGTCACCTCCTCTACCTCATAGATTGTAAGCTCTTGTGTCACCTCCTCTACCTCATAGATTGTAAGCTCTTGTGTCACCTCTACCTCATAGACCCCTATTTCATGACTCGAGATAGGTAAACCGATTCGTTCCAAGAGAGGTTTAATGCAAATACTCCAAATTGTTCTGTTTTTAACAGTACCGAAAAACTGGCGATTCATTGAGGATGAACTAAAATAGCCCCAGCGACATGCAATGCGGTAAATCATTACACTTTGGGGTCTCTTCAGACCCTAGGGTAAAATAGCTGGAGGCCCAGGGAAGGTGTGGAAAAGAATATTTATAGTAATTTTTGTTCACCTCTTTTGGGCCTCCTCATGGTGTCTGCCACTCTCTGTAGGTCTCCTCAGTGATGTCATGCACCTGTGGTCACCGCTGAGGCCCAATTGCATGTCACAAAAGAGGTAAGCGAAGGTGAATATAATTTTTTTCTACACCTCCCTTATACTCTGAAGAGACTCCAGAGTATAATAATTTCATTTCTGGTTCCATCCGAACTTGATCGACCCAAAATGATTCTGGGACCCGAAACTAAACAAATGTTGAGAGGTTCACCCATCTCTAATAACTCACAGTTACATTCCTCAGAGATATGTCCTCTAGAAAGAGGAAGTGTAAGGAGGAGATTTATTAGATGGAACATTCCAGATGAGATTTATGACAGAACCAAAGACAACGGTGTAATATCAACTGCACAGTGTGAATACAGCACAGTATAATATTAATTATATTGTATTATATTGTATTATTTTATATATTCTTAACTATATACTTAGTATTATAGTAGTTGTATTCTTGTATATAGGAGCAGTATTATAGTAGTTATATTCTTGTATATAGGAGCAGTATTATAGTAGTTATATTCTTGTACATAGGAGCAGTATTATAGTAGTTATATTCTTGTACATAGGAGCAGTATTATAGTAGTTATATTCTTGTACATAGGAGTAGTATTATAGTAGTTATATTCTTGTACATAGGAGCAGTATTATAGTAGTTATATTCTTGTACATAGGAGCAGTATTATAGTAGTTATATTCTTGTACATAGGAGCAGTATTATAGTAGTTATATTCTTGTACATAGGAGCAGTATTATAGTAGTTATATTCTTGTACATAGGAGCAGTATTATAGTAGTTATATTCTTGTACATAGGAGCAGTATTATAGTAGTTATATTCTTGTACATAGGAGCAGTATTATAGTAGTTATATTCTTGTACATAGGGGCAGTATTATAGTAGTTATATTCTTGTATATAGGAGCAGTATTATAGTAGTTATATTCTTGTACATAGGGGGCAGTATTATAGTAGTTATATTCTTGTACATAGGAGCAGTATTATAGTAGTTATATTCTTGTACATAAGGGGCAGTATTATAGTAGTTATATTCTTGAACATAGGAGCAGTATTATAGTAGTTATATTCTTGTACATAGGAGTATTATAGTAGTTATATTCTTGTACATAGGAGTATTATAGTAGTTATATTCTTGTACATAGGAGCAGTATTATAGTAGTTATATTCTTGTACATAGGAGTAGTATTATAGTAGTTATATTCCTGTACATAAGAGCAGTATTATAGTAGTTATATTCTTGTACATAGGAGCTGTATTATAGTAGTTATATTCTTGTACATAGGAGCAGTATTATAGTAGTTATATTCTTGTACATAGGGGTAGTATTATAGTAGTTCTATTCTTGTACATAGGAGCAGTATTATAGTAGTTATATTCTTGTACATAGGAGGCAGTATTATAGTAGTTATATTCTTGTACATAGGAGCAGTATTATAGTAGTTATATTCTTGTACATAGGAGCAGTATTATAGTAGTTATATTCTTGTACATAGGAGGCAGTATTATAGTAGTTATATTCTTGTACATAGGGGCAGTATTATAGTAGTTATATTCTTGTACATAGGAGGTAGTATTATAGTAGTTATATTCTTGTACATAGGAGCAGTATTATAGTAGTTATATTCTTGTGTATAGGGGCAGTATTATAGTAGTTATATTCTTGTACATAGGGAGCAGTATTATAGTAGTTGTATTCTTGTATATAGGAGCAGTATTATAGTAGTTATATTCTTGTACATAGGGAGCAGTATTATAGTAGTTATATTCTTGTACATAGGAGGTATTATTATAGTAGTTATATTCTTGTACATAGGAGGTAGTATTATAGTAGTTATATTCTTGTACATAGGAGGTAGTATTATAGTAATTATATTCTTGTACATAGGAGCAGTATATAGTAGCTATATTCTTGTACATAGGGGGCAGTATTATAGTAGTTATATTCTTGTACATAGGGGCAGTATTATAGTAGTTATATTCTTGTACATAGGAGTAGTATTATAGTAGTTATATTCTTGTACATAGGAGTAGTATTATAGTAGTTATATTCTTGTACATAGGAGCAGTATTATAGTAGTTATATTCTTGTACATAGGAGCAGTATTATACTAGTTATATTCTTGTACATAGGAGCAGTATTATAGTAGTTATATTCTTGTACATAGGAGCAGTATTATAGTAGTTATATTCTTGTACATAGGAGCAGTATTATAGTAGTTATATTCTTGTACATAGGAGCAGTATTATAGTAGTTATATTCTTGTACATAGAAGCAGTATTATAGTAGTTATATTCTTGTACATAGGAGCAGTATTATAGTAGTTATATTCTTGTACATAGGAGCAGTATTATATTTTATTTTTTATATTAACTCTTGCACATCTTTGTAAATATAACAGGAAATGAACCATATTCATTCTCTGTACATTGTATTTATAACCATCATCATTTTACTAAGTCTTCAACCTGTGAACTAGTTGAAACAGAGTAATTTGTCGGGCCATATTTTGTCTAACAAGTCAGGACTGAGCTGAACCTTTGTGTTTCCCATCAATCATGGCGATCTGTGAATGATGTGATGTGGAGTAGTTACACCTCCATGCTCCACCAGCTGCAGCACTTCACATCAGGTCTGTGGATTTTGGCTCCTTAACTAGACAATGTTGACACAATGAAGCAATTTTTGAATTATTAATGTAAAAATAACACATAACATGGAGTGTGGGCTGATAAAGGAGAACAATAGACTATACACAGCATTAGGATCAAGAAATAAAAGGACAACTCAGGTCATACAGACAAAATCTCCCGACCATTCACTTCCATATTCATGTCCACAGGGTAAATTATAGTAGTTAGTTTTATCCAAATGTTATAAATTTTGGAAATTTGTCGGTGTAATTTTTCAATCTGTCAGTGAGTACACAAGCAGAGGTCTCAATGTATGACCCTCCTATTGAATAGGTGGCCAAAGAAGGTCATATTGATGTCCCGAGACCTTCTGACCTCTGACCGTGAGACTCTGACCTGTCTATTATTAGTGACAAGAACAGATAATAAGGACAAGCAACCCAACACCATCTTAAAGGGAATGTCTCCTGTATTTTAGTCTCACCATTAGATGTAAGTCTCTATAAGAGGAGTAATGTATTTATTATATATAGAAATATTCAGAAATGTTCTAGATATTTATAGATAATTTTTTTAAACGTACCTGGGAGACGCCATATTACAGACACACACTTCCTTCCTGTTTTAGCCATATAGAGAGTGAATGAGATAGGTGTGTTTTATGTCAACTCACATGATAAAGGGTCAATGGACGGGGAAATGTCATAGACTATTACAGGCTCCAGAAAGTGATGGCATATAGCCCCCTCCCCTGGAGACCAGAGGAACAGGAGAGTCGCACACAGAGCCTTATCTGTGTGTACAGTGTCTGATGTTGTCCAGGCCTTCAGCAGTACAATAAGGCTTTGAGTACCACCAAAAAATAATAGTGAGATGACTCTGCTTATCTGTCCAAATCTATACAGCAAAGCTGACAATAAGAAGTATCTTAGTACTGACTCTGCTTTATTGGACAGCGTAAAAACTGGAACTTTGCAATATTCTTTGATATAAATATTCACTTAAAATATAAAAATATCATAACTAATGAAATTTTCTGATGTAACACTCTGTCCAATAAAACAGTTATATCAGTATGGACTGCACACAAGCTGTAAGGTAGGTGCCTCTTGTACATATGTCCTTTTCGGATTTATGGAAAATGACAGAATGCCGTCCCTCACTCAGGACTCCCGTCCATGAGGCAAAATAAAGAGCTGCTGACAAATAGGCCGGAATGTCACATTAAAGGCGTTGTCTGGGTTTATTTTTATTTATGACCTATCCTCAAGGACGGCCATAAATATACGATTGATAGAGGGCTGACATCCCCAGCCCCCAGACTGATCATCTCTATGGAGCTACTTCCGGTGCCCATCCTGTACACAGTACGGGGCCAAAAGCAGAAATCTCCGTCCACTTTATAGCGCCTCAGGTCCTATTGAAGTCTGTGAGAGTTGAGCTGCAGTGAAGGTGCCGAGCCACTAGACAATGGATGGAAATTCCTGTTTCCGGCCCTGTATTGTGTATACAACGGGCGGCGGAAGCGACTCTGTACAGCCGAGCAATCCAGGGGCCAGGTGTCAGCCGGCTATCGATTATATTTTAATGGCCTATCCTGAGGATCAGCCATAAAGAACATAAACCCGGAAACCCCTTTTAATTTCTGTATAGCTGATGGCAACTTCTCCTGGCAAAGTCACCAAGACTCATTTTTGGCGTCCAATGTTCCACACAGCCAGCCCTCCTTCTAGCACATGGAGCAACCATCATTGACCTCCTGGCCACCACGCAGCCCAATATACCTGGCCTAAACCATCCAAACCAGCAATTGTTTACCAAGAAGTTAGAAGAGAGACCTACTGTGACCGGCTGATCATGGCAGCGCCTTTCATCTACAATGGGGCTGTCTTGGTGAGACAATGTTAATAAGTCTTAAGAATTTGTGTGTCAAACCTATGTGGGATCCAGGGACGTAACAAGGACTCCTTCACACATCCGAAAATAAGGAGGCGGTATTGCGCATTTTCCCGCCCTGGGAAAGCCAAAGCAGAGCTTACCCATAGGGGGTGCAGAGAAAGCAATCACTACCGGGCCCTGGAGGCTCAGGGGGCCTAAAGGTCACACTAAAGCATAATAAGACATATTATCACATATAAAGTATAGATATTGTGGTAGATGGGGGCCCTGTTGCATGTTTTGCCTTGGACCAAGGAGCTACTACGGCTTTGCTGGGATCTGTATCACATGGATCCCAAATATGATGTTAATGCGTTTCAGCTCGTCGTGTATATCAACATATCACAATGAATTGGTATGTACAAATTTATTTTTACAATAACTTCATTAAATAATAGCAGCATGTTCCATCAAATACTGTATATGACTGACCGATTTCTTCCCTAAAACCTTATATCGGTAATTCTTAGGAAAAACCTGATCCAGGATATTAAACCTCAAACTGGACAAGGCAGAACTCAATACAATGTTCAGTACAGTGCCAAACTGTGTATCGTGTTGTAGGACATAATACACACGCACGTGTATGACGCCTAATCTATGACCTGGACAGAAGACTGCTATGTTATACAGAAGCAAAGGTAAGGTACTGTAGGGTGGAGAAACCATAACCAGGTACAATATCAGAGGATGACCTTACCATAGACTAGTCACGTCTACTCCTTCATTATTCCTGGTTATACATGGTCTCCTTAGAGCTTCCAGACATCTCCAACATGTGGCATTACAGCTAAGATGACCTTACATGTGCCCAGATGCCCTCCACAAACATACAGTAGATACCAAGGACATCAGTGACCTAACAAAAGCACATTTGCCCAAATGATTCAAAATTATCCGAAAACTCAAACCTCAAAATTTCCAAAAATTTCCAGCATAGACTTTGTAGCCACATATAGGCACCAACAACAAAACTGAATTTGGACCCAAAAACCAATTGTTCTTGGGTCCAAATTCAGCATAAAGCAGATTTGTTAATACCATCCTAAAACCAGTGTCTCACGGGATATGATAAATTTGACACATTTTTTGACACCTTCATCACATTTTATTGACTTACTGTAGACCAGTTTTTGCACCTTATAATACGAAAGCTTAAAAATAGATGAGATGCACCACATTTATCACAGTTGCTCATGCCAGATGATAAATTTGGTGCATCTTTTGAGACTTTTCTCAAATTTTAGACCACGTCTTGGTTGGCTTACTATAGATCAGTTTTCGCACCTAGATACTACATTTTTGCGCCCTGTGAGCCACAATATCCTGAGGGCTCAGGACTCCCTTATTATAACCCTTTTCTTAGTGTGCAATAGAGATGCGACCATAGACAAACTATTAAAATGAAAAAGATCTAATTATCTGAATTTAAGGTCTAATAAAATTAATTTGCAATCTAAAAGTTCAAAGAAAAGTAACTATTTTCCTAATGTAGATTCTTGGAAGATACTCGTTCTCCTTCTGGAGATTCAGTTGGTGTAGTGAGAGCAATGCTTTTTGGGAAAAAAATATGCAAAGTAGAAACTTTGTCTTTGGTGCCACCTATAGGAGGCTACCCTGTAAATCAAAGTCTACCTCATTATAGAGTCTCATATCACCCAAACTAGAGACCCCCACCAGCAGACACCACAGTTTTGTTGCTCATCTCTAAGAAAAGAAGTTTCAAAAATAGGTCACCTACTTTCACAAAGTCTTCTTCTCAATATCCCTCGGATTTTGTCGATAGCGTTGTAGTCTGAGACATGGAAGACATGGGCCGACTTGGGTTCTGATGCAATCTCATCCAGCTCTTCCTTGAGAGCTTCTCCAACACCTACAGCAAAAATCCTAATTCCAGCTTTATGAGCGACCGTTGCAGGTTCCAATACCAGGTCTTGACTTCTTCCATCGGTCAAAAGGATGGCAACTTTTTTAATAGCTCTTTCCCTGGGCCGACTACCGGCCTCCTCTGTAAAGCTGTATGTGGTGATATATCTAAGAGCATCTCCCGTATTGGTGTTTCCACCGTAGTACTTAATGTTCCTGGCGGCTTCTTTCACATCCTCAAGCGTCTGATATGTTCCCAACTCAAATTCCGTGTATGGTTTACCACTGTATCTCACAACTCCCACTCTGGTCTTATCTGGTTCAATCTCAAAAGTCTCCACCAAGTTCGAAACCCATTGCCGGACTTTTTCGAAGTCTTCCTTGCCTACACTGGAGGATGTGTCCAAGATGAAGACCAAATCATAATGGACGTTCTTACAGCCTGAACAAAAAAAATAAATAAAATTAAAATTAAATAAATAAAAATTTGATTTTTTTTTGGATTGTACTTTTTTCCCAAATGAAACAAAGCAAAAGAAAAAAAAAAACCATAAAAATAACATTAAAGCAATATTAAAAAAAAATCTCCCACTGGAGACTGCCATTTCTGTAGTTCCAAAGAGGGGGAATGGAGTGATGGCCGATTATCCACTCTACCACCACATTCACATGGGGCACTTGGGTCCCCCATTCTCATGATTACTGGAGGCCCAAGTGGTTGTTCCCCTAATGATCAGACACCTATCCCACTGTGTGGATAGGGAATAGCGGGGAAACTTCTTGAAGCCACCTTGTGAGTAGAATCACCAGTATGTGTCTGGTCTTTAAAGGATTTGTATATTGTGGACAAACTTTTTTGTTAGAAGGATCTGGGCTCAGAGTGCCCTACTACTGGGTTGCCCAATAATGAGCTGTAACGTGTGGAGGTACTTTGCAGCAATTACTCTACAGCGCCACCACAGGGGAAATAATGTATTACATGGCAACTATTAAAATCAATGGACTGTGCAAAGAAAGAAGAGATTATCAGTACATTTATTATTATTATTATTATTATTATTATTTGTTCTACTTTACATTACTATTATATTTTACTTTTACTATAATTATTATTTACATTTTTGCTTTTCTTTACACTCATATTATTTATATTTTTGGCATTCTTTACATTACTATTATTTTTTACTTTTTTACACCATTATTTTACATATTTTTGTTCTTTGCATTCTTATTAATTCTATATTTGTTCTTTACATCACTATTCTTTTTTACCATTGTTATACATCTTTTTATTCTTTTATACATTCTTATTATTTCTATTTTTTATTTTAATTACTATTATTTTTTACTTTTACTATCATTATTACTTATATTTTTATTCTTTATATCACTATTATTTTTTACTTTTAGTATCACTATTAATTTTTTGCGTTTTTTTGTTCTTCTTTAGACATTTAGTTTTTATATTATTATTTTTGTTAATATCACTAACATCTGTTAAAACACTTGGTCATAATAAATGACATTTATTTCAATTTCTCTCCAAACTAAATTCTATTTATGCGGTAAATACAATGTATCCACTCTGCATCTCCTTAGGGAATCTCTCTCCCATGTCCCCCCATCCCTTTGCGTTTTTGTTCTTGTGCCCCTTTTGTTTCCTTCTCTTAGCAAAAAGATTGAAAAGGCGGCTGGTGGATGTTAGATCTCCGCTGACCTCTGTCAACAACAAGGTGACGTTCTGAAAGACTCCGATGTTTAGATTAGTTGTGGGGGAAATTGGAATTTGGTAACATTGGAAAAAGACATATGAATTATTTGAGTACAAAGGTGTAACGTCAGGCCCCGGGGCCCAATGCAGAATCAGGGCCCATTCACATGTCACGTAGTATTCATGATACAACTATCCTTCTGTAGCAGATATGCTGTTGCCTTAATGAATTTCTGACTTCATTACCCTATTATTGCCTATTACACTACTAATCCCTAAAGGGATCGCTAGGCCCCTTTAGGCATCATGGCCTGGGAACAATCTCAGCCTCAATATCTTCCACAGTCACCTGTTCTGGGCTCTTAGCAATAAGCTAAGGCAGTGAATAATACATTAGAGACTTATTTAGAGATCTAGAGTAGAGACTGGTTACTAAGAGTGTCTCTTGCTCTGGAGGACCCTCCATTACATGGCCAGCCCATTGACTTTTAATAGGCACAATGTAATGCTTAATTTTTCCTGTGGTGGCGCTGTAGAAGAATTGAACACTTGCTTATGGGCTGCTGCACAGATCGCTGATTTTCTCTGTCACCCACACTGTTCCTGAGCAATCCATGCTGTTAGTTTTGGAGCCTGATGTGCTGTTTAAGCTCTGTAATGTCAGGTGGGCGGTGTCAGGCAGGGGGGTGTGAAACTAACAGCATTGATTGCTCAGGAACGGTGTGGGCTAGAGAGAGAAAATTCCAACTGTGCTGGAATCAGTGGAAAGGCACCTATTAATTGATTCAAAGACTTGGACCTGTTGGAAGTGGTGAAAGGTCCTCCTTAAGTGGAGAATCCCCTTGAATTAAAGGGGATATCCAAGATTAGCTGCTTTCATCTTTTCAGGTTACATGGCCATGCTGCAGCTCAGCCCCATTCAAATTCAAACGACGTGATGTCAATTCCTGATAAGAAAAAAAGGGGCCATATTTCTTAAACCTGGAGAATCCCTTTAAAAATATTTAGTCCCCAAAAAAGTGATTATGATGATTAGAGACGGGATTCATTTCATAAATATGCATGAGGTTTGGCTCTCCGGTTTGTTGTTGTTTGGCACGAACCAAGAGTGCTATTATTATATCTGGGATCTCTTCAGACCACAGAGCTGAGTAAACATAACAAACGTGTACTTACCTTTCCTCACCTCTCCTGGGGATCCTTGCTGCTGATGTCACGTGCCTCGGGGTCACTGCTGAAGTCTCTGATTGGGCCTCAGTGGTGACCCCGCACGTGATGTCAGCCAGAGGCCAGAAGAGGATGGCAGGAGACTGCAGGACGCCGTGAGGATGCCCAGGAGCGGTGAGGCTAGGTGAGCATAGCTTTCTGTTATGTTTACTCAACTCTCATGAGCTTCCACTTACTATATTGTGGGATCTGAAGAGGCCACAGAATATAAGAGTTTTTCGTGGTAGATGAATCATAAAGTTTTTGGACTGAAATTTTTGGAAAATTCAAGTTGAATCTAGTTTGATCCAAATTGGTTTGCTCATCCCTGGTGATGATGATGTCATATTTGGCCTTTTTTTTTAACTACTGTTCATGTCTAACACAGATTAATGTCAGGACACCTGACTAGGAGTCACAGCGGAAAGCCACAAAGCAAGAGCAGCAGCGGCTGTGGCATAACCAGATTATCCATCTATAGTAAAGATGACTGAATAACTGTCATGTATGGAGATAGTTCTCCCAGCTGAATGCCACATGTACTATTTCTAGTGGGGTCATCTTCATAACACAAACTTTTATGGATATTTTTAATCTCATTGGATATCTGAAGTCCCATCATATATTCTCAGGAACACTTATCACAGGTGTATGGTATAAGATAATAATATCTATCTAATTATCTATATATCTCATATCTATCTATCTATCTATCTATCTATCTATCTATCTATCTATCTCTCTATCAAATATGTTCTATGTACACTCTATGCATATAATATGTACAGTGTATGATAACAAAAGCACCACTAGGATCATGTGCACACTGGAATTAGCTATTTTAGACTGTTCTCTTTTAGAACACATATTTTGACTATATATAAGTTGACACCGACAGCTAGATTTATATTATTCTTATAATATCCATAGTGGGCAGGAGCTAATGTGTTGTATCTGTAGATAATATATTTGTTACCATGCAAAGTACTTATAGACCATATCATTTCTAGAAGTCAGTTTATTCTTGTACATAGGAGCAGTATTATAGTAGTTATATTCTTGTACATAGGAGGTAGTATTATAGTAGTTATATTCTTGTACATAGGGGGCAGTATTATAGTAGTTATATACATGTACATAGGAGCAGTATTATAGTAGTTATATTCTTGTATATGAGGCAGTATTATAGTAGTTATATTCTTGTACATAGGAGCAGTATTATAGTAGTTATATTCTTGTACATAGCGGGTAGTATTATAGTAGTTATATTCTTGTACATAGGGGCAGTATTATAGTAGTTATATTCTTGTACATAGGAGCAGTATTATAGTAGTTATATTCTTGTACATAGGAGGTAGTATTATAGTAGTTATATTCTTGTACATAGGAGCAGTATAATAGTAGTTATATTCTTGTACATAGGAGCAGTATTATAGTAGTTATATTCTTGTACATAGGAACAGTATTATAGTAGTTATATTCTTGTACATAGGGGCAGTATTATAGTAGTTATATTCTTGTACATAGGAGATAGTATTATAGTAGTTATATTCTTGTACATAGGAGCAGTATTATAGTAGTTATATTCTTGTACATAGGGGTAGTATTATAGTAGTTATATTCTTGTACATACGGGGCAGTATTATAGTAGTTATATTCTTGTACATAGGAGTAGTATTATAGTAGTTATATTCTTGTACATAGGGTCAGTATTATAGTAGTTATATTCTTGTACATAGGAGTAGTATTATAGTAGTTATATTCTTGTACATAGGAGGTAGTATTATAGTAGTTATATTCTTGTACATAGGAGCAGTATTATAGTAGTTATATTCTTGTACATAGGAGTAGTATTATAGTAGTTATATTCTTGTACATAGGAGGTAGTATTATAGTAGTTATATTCTTGTACATAGGAGGTAGTATTATAGTAGTTATATTCTTGTACATAGGAGTAGTATTATAGTAGTTAGATTCTTGTACATAGGAGGTAGTATTATAGTAGTTATATTCTTGTACATAGGAGTAGTATTATAGTAGTTATATTCTTGTACATAGGAGTAGTATTATAGTAGTTATATTCTTGTACATAGGAGGTAGTATTATAGTAGTTATATTCTTGTACATAGGAGGTAGTATTATAGTAGTTATATTCTTGTACATAGGAGTAGTATTATAGTAGTTAGATTCTTGTACATAGGAGGTAGTATTATAGTAGTTATATTCTTGTACATAGGAGTAGTATTATAGTAGTTATATTCTTGTACATAGGAGTAGTATTATAGTAGTTATATTCTTGTACATAGGAGCAGTATTATAGTAGTTATATTCTTGTACATAGGTGGCAGTATTATAGTAGTTATATTCTTGTACATAGGAGCAGTATTATAGTAGTTATATTCTTGTACATAGGAGCAGTATTATAGTAGTTATATTCTTGTACATAGGAGCAGTATTATAGTAGTTATATTCTTGTACATAGGGGGCAGTATTATAATAGTTATATTCTTGTACATAGGAGTAGTATTATAGTAGTTATATTCTTGTACATAGGGGCAGTATTATAGTAGTTATATTCTTGTACATAGGAGCAGTATTATAGTAGTTATATTCTTGTACATAGGAGCAGTATTATAGTAGTTATATTCTTGTACATAGGAGCAGTATTATAGTAGTTATATTCTTGTACATAGGAGCAGTATTATAGTAGTTATATTCTTGTATATAGGGGCAGTATTATAGTAGTTATATTCTTGTATATAGGGGCAGTATTATAGTAGTTATATTCTTGTACATAGGAGGTAGTATTATAGTAGTTATATTCTTGTACATAGGTGCAGTATTATAGTAGTTATATTCTTGTACATAGGGGCAGTATTATAGTAGTTATATTCTTGTATATAGGGGCAGTATTATAGTAGTTATATTCTTGTACATAGGAGCAGTATTATAGTAGTTATATTCTTGTACATAGGAGGTAGTATTATAGTAGTTATATTCTTGTACATAGGAGCAGTATTATAGTAGTTATATTCTTGTACATAGGAGCAGTATTATAGTAGTTATATTCTTGTACATAGGAGCAGTATTATAGTAGTTATATTCTTGTATATAGGGGCAGTATTATAGTAGTTATATTCTTGTACATAGGAGGTAGTATTATAGTAGTTATATTCTTGTACATAGGAGTAGTATTATAGTAGTTAGATTCTTGTACATAGGAGGTAGTATTATAGTAGTTATATTCTTGTACATAGGAGTAGTATTATAGTAGTTATATTCTTGTACATAGGAGTAGTATTATAGTAGTTATATTCTTGCACATAGGAGCAGTATTATAGTAGTTATATTCTTGTACATAGGTGGCAGTATTATAGTAGTTATATTCTTGTACATAGGAGCAGTATTATAGTAGTTATATTCTTGTACATAGGAGCAGTATTATAGTAGTTATATTCTTGTACATAGGAGCAGTATTATAGTAGTTATATTCTTGTACATAGGGACAGTATTATAGTAGTTATAGTCTTGTACATAGGAGCAGTATTATAGTAGTTATATTCTTGTACATAGGAGCAGTATTATAGTAGTTATATTCTTGTACATAGGAGCAGTATTATAGTAGTTATATTCTTGTACATAGGGGGCAGTATTATAGTAGTTATATTCTTGTACATAGGAGTAGTATTATAGTAGTTATATTCTTGTATATAGGGGCGGTATTATAGTAGTTATATTCTTGTACATAGGAGCAGTATTATAGTAGTTATATTCTTGTACATAGGAGCAGTATTATAGTAGTTATATTCTTGTATATAGGGGCAGTATTATAGTAGTTATATTCTTGTACATAGGAGCAGTATTATAGTAGTTATATTCTTGTACATTGGAGCAGTATTATAGTAGTTATATTCTTGTATATAGGGGCAGTATTATAGTAGTTATATTCTTGTATATAGGGGCAGTATTATAGTAGTTATATTCTTGTACATAGGAGGTAGTATTATAGTAGTTATATTCTTGTACATAGGTGCAGTATTATAGTAGTTATATTCTTGTACATAGGGGCAGTATTATAGTAGTTATATTCTTGTACATAGGGGCAGTATTATAGTAGTTATATTCTTGTACATAGGAGCAGTATTATAGTAGTTATATTCTTGTACATAGGAGCAGTATTATAGTAGTTATATTCTTGTACATAGGGGCAGTATTATAGTAGTTATATTCTTGTACATAGGAGCAGTATTATAGTAGTTATATTCTTGTACATAGGAGCAGTATTATAGTAGTTATATTCTTGTACATAGGAGGTAGTATTATAGTAGTTATATTCTTGTACATAGGAGGTAGTATTATAGTAGTTATATTCTTGTACATAGGAGCAGTATTATAGTAGTTATATTCTTGTACATAGGAGCAGTATTATAGTAGTTATATTCTTGTACATAGGAGCAGTATTATAGTAGTTATATGCTTGTACATAGGAGGTAGTATTATAGTAGTTATATTCTTGTACATAGGGGCAGTATTATAGTAGTTATATTCTTGTACATAGGAGCAGTATTATAGTAGTTATATTCTTGTACATAGGAGTAGTATTATAGTAGTTATATTCTTGTACATAGGAGCAGTATTATAGTAGTTATATTCTTGTACATATGAGCAGTATTATAGTAGTTATATTCTTGTACATAGGAGCAGTATTATAGTAGTTATATTCTCAGGGAGCTCTGCTGCCAGTCCAGACAGCTGACCTACAGGGACCTCTGGGGTCTGACCCCCATGGATCTTCAGTTGATGGCCTATCCTATTTCTAAGGATAGCTTATCAATCTAAAAGTCCCAGATAAGCCCTTTAACCCCCTACATTTTGCATAACTCATTGTGTCCTTCTCGCCCACTGTGTGTAGCAGAATACCTTACCAGCTCTCTGTGCCTGTGAGTGTCCTCCTCCAAAAACCAGGACCAAGGTCAGAACTTGAAGTAGTAAGAAAGGTATCTGACACCCTATGGTGATCCGCATTGTTCCAGTGCGTCCTTAAACAGGCATGGGTTCATTTATAAGGTTTACCTATTTAAGAACAAAACAATATGTCAGGACTACAATGATTTTTACCGTTAAAATGCCATTAGTTAAAGAGACATGGCCAAAAAAAAAGGGTGGACTGAGATTTGCCCCTGGGCTACCCTCAAACTTTAGCTAAACCTTTATCTGACAGAGGAGTGGAAGGCTTCCTTCCATGAACCCTTGACATTTGGGATCCTCTTTATTATGTTTATATGCCCTATGAGGTCAGACATATGGCAGTTCTTTTCACGAAATAACCCCTTGATGATTTGCTGAGAGGCTGTAAAGATGACCATTCACCTCCCGTCACATCAGAAAATTGACGTATCTTTGTTCTATACCGAACTTGTATGGCCAAAGGGCTCAAATGTCACCATGATCAAAAAAGGCGAACACCATCTCCATGTAACACTCCATACATTCCCATGTTTTATCATTCAGGGTATATTTAGGTAAAGACAAAATATAGTATGAGCTCATCTTCAAAGCGAGGGATGTCCTCAGAAGATCTTACTTTTATTTCAATGTTGAAAGTAGACCCACCTCAGCTATGTGTGACTGGTGTCATATAACACCCCCAAAATAGTCGCCACATTTCACAATGTCCTAATCATCCACGTCAATGGCGAGCACCCAATAAATCATGAGGAACAACTAGAGCCACCTCTATAAGCAATTTAGTTGCTTTAAAGGTGACCTTTCACCACCTCCATCATCTCCAGTTCCTTGCCTCCTTTAATAGCCGACCCTCCACTGATTCTGGCACAATTTCTTCTCTAGTCCCCACCAGTCCTGAGCAATCAATGCTGGTAGTTTTGGTGTCTGATATGACAGTTAGGCAGTCTTCTTTCAAGTAGGTGGTCTCAGACAGGAGCAGCAAGGGGGCGTGATTAGACAGTGTGGCACCCCCTTTCCTGCTCCTGTCTGACACCACCCACTTCACAGTGGACTGCCTAACTATCATTTCTGGCACCAAAACTACCTGCATTGATTGCTTGGGACTGCTGGGAGCTACAGAAAAAAATCCAATTGTTCCAGAATCCGTGGAGCAGCACCTATTAAATGAGGCAAAGAATTGGAGTTGGCAGAGGTGGTGGAAGGTCCACTTTAAACGGGCCCTATCATTGTGTCCATCTTTACTTACAAGATCTCCTAGCACATCATGACATCCCAGAAAAGTCTTAAAGCTACCCCATAACTGTTGTGCCAGATTCTCCAAAAGGTTCCAGTACCGGACTTTTATCTGTCCTTGTAGGTGTAGTTTCTTAAAGCCAAATTTTATTCATATACTCTGTTAGGACAAAGGAGCATCAGAGAGGAGTTTGCAGCTTGGAATCCTTTAGGGAAGAGCAGCACCCAGTCTGTCCAATAACCATATATGACATTGTTGGGCACAATCTAAGAATGCTGAGGCTCAAACTGAAGCTGAAATTAATGTTTAGTGCAATGTAAGAGAAGCCTTGCCCATATTGCACTTGTGTTGTGTGAACATGCAGCTAGAACTAGAGTCTGGAGATTTGAGTTCTGGGATTGTATACATTGTCAGGAGATTGGTGGGGCCAGGAGTCAGACAGTGTATGAAGCTTTCACAGTTGGTGCTGAGGGATACATAAGGGATACATAAGGCTTGCACATGGTCAGGCATTCATTGGCTGCACTATTGACCCAATGATTCCCAGACGATAACACAGGACCATCAAGCGCAAGAGCGATCCCCTGACATCAGGCGTGGCTGCCTTAGAGGAAGGGTAAGTGTTCATGAGACACCTCCTTCAGAGTCATTTTTCTATATGCTGATGTCAGTGAGATAAGCCCAGTTGAGACCGATCCTATCCTCGGCTATCTCCGGCAGTCTCATAGAAATGGATTGAGTGGCAATGTTCCTGCACGACCTTCGCTCTATTCAGATTGTGGTATAAATAATCCCTATTCTCATGATTAGTGGGATACCCAGCAGTCAGACCTCCTCTAGTCTGTGACTTATACCCTATCCTGTTGCATTGGTGGAAAACGTCTTTAAGACTGAGGCCTCACATTGTGGAAACGCAGCTTTGTTTGTTGCCTTTTTTTGAGCCAAAGCCAAGAATGTCTACAAAAGGAATGGGAACTATATAGAAAGTTCTTATACTTCGACATTCTGCTCAATCCACTCCTGGCTTTGGCTCAAAAAACTGCAACAAAATCTGCAACAATAAAAGCTGCGTTTCTGCAACATGGGGCTTTAGCCTCAAGGGGTTTTCCAGGACTTTATAATTGATGACCTATCCTTAGGATAGGTGATCAATTTAAGATCCATGAGGGTCCATGGGCGCCGCTTCTGCTTCTCAGGCCATTCGTCACATTCAAATGAATGGGCTGAGCTGCAATTCCAAGCACAGACACTATACAATGTATGGCACTGTACTTGGTAAGTAGGGAAGAGGCCGCAGTGCTCACCGGTCTGGGGATCGCTGTTGATCATTAATTGATAACCTAGTAGAAGGATAGGTCATATTTAGCCTTGAAAACCCCTTTAAGCTGGCCATACACTTTCAATAGCTGCTTGCAGAACCAGCTATAATCTTTTGGCTGTCAATATGAAACCTATAGATTGTTTCACCAGATTATCCCATATCATTGACTTCTGACAGAGAAACAGGTGGTCAAGGTCTGGGGGCTACCTGGTGGGGGTCAGAGTCAGACACAATAAAAGCTTTGTATTCTGGACTGGCTGAGCGCTACATGTCAGGATATTGACATATAGACTAGGCTAACACTGCCAAGCACAACTGCTGTATATCACAATCATGGGGAGGTAAAACATGCAGATGTCTCGAGGACATGACGGGTGAATGTCAATGGTGACCTCAAAGGTAGGTCTGATTAGACAGGAAACTTTACCCAGTAGGAGGGGTTGAGGTACAACTATGAGACTCGTCTTTATCCAGCCTGAGCTCTGTGAATGGTAGAAAAGATAGATCGTTCTCCATCTCAACAGAGACCACCAAGTGGCGACTAACCCAATGGTCATAATGACCTTGGGATCCAACACCTTACGACAGCATTATAAAAATATACAACGACAATACACCTACAATGTAGCAAGCTACTACTTCATAGCTCATGTCTTCTACTACTAATATATAACACACATCTTCTATTACTATATAGCTCACCTCTTCTTCTACTACTCCATAGCTCACCTCTTCTTCTACTACTATATAGCTCACCTCTTCTACTACTTCATAGCTCACCTCTTCTTCTACTACTACATAGCTCACCTCTTCTACTACTACATAGCTCACCTCTTCTCCTACTACATAGCTCATCTCTTCTACTACTAATATATAACACACATCTTCTATTACTATATAGCTCACCTCTTCTACTACTACAGAGCTCACCTCATCTTCTATTACTATATAGCTCACCTCCTCTTCTATTACTATATAGCTCACCTCTTCTACTACTATATAGCTCACCTCTTCTTCTTCTACTATATAGCTCACCTCTTCTATAACTACATAGCTCACCTCTTCTTCTACTACTATATAGCTCACCTCTTCTACTAAGTCATAGCTCACCTCCTCTTCTTCTACTTCATAGCTCACCTCTTCTCCTACTACATAGCTCACTTCTTCTACTACTACATAGCTCACTTCTTCTTCTACTACTATATAACACACCTCTTCTATTACTATATAGCTCACCTCTTCTACTACTACAGAGCTCACCTCTTCTTCTATTACTATATAGCTCACCTCTTCTATTACTATATAGCTCGCCTCTTCTATTACTATATAGCTCACCTCTTCTTCTATTACTATATAGCTCACCTCTTCTTCTATTACTATATAGCTCACCTCTTCTTCTATTACTATATAGCTCACCTCTTCTATTACTATATAGCTCACCTCTTTTTCTATTACTATATAGCTCACCTCTTCTATTACTATATAGCTCACCTCTTCTTCTACTACTATATAGCTCACCTCTTCTACTACTTCATAGCTCACCTCTTCTATTACTATATAGCTCACCTCTTCTATTACTATATAGCTCACCTCTTCTATTACTATATAGCTCACCTCTTCTATTACTATATAGCTCACCTCTTCTTCTATTACTATATAGCTCACCTCTTCTATTACTATATAGCTCACCTCTTCTTCTATTACTATATAGCTCACCTCTTCTATTACTATATAGCTCACCTCTTCTTCTACTACTATATAGCTCACCTCTTCTACTACTTCATAGCTCACCTCTTCTATTACTATATAGCTCACCTCTTCTATTACTATATAGCTCACCTCTTCTATTACTATATAGCTCACCTCTTCTATTACTATATAGCTCACCTCTTCTATTACTATATAGCTCACCTCTTCTATTACTATATAGCTCACCTCTTCTTCTATTACTATATAGGTCAACTCTTCTTCTATTACTATATAGCTCACCTCTTCTATTACTATATAGCTCACCTCTTCTTCTAGTACTTCATAGCGCACCTCTTCTACTTCTGAGAGTAGAAATCTTTGAACTTTCATACTAGAGATTATTAGGAGCCTCAAGGATCTAAAATTCAGTAATGTGGTTTTTGGAAAACCTTCACATTGAACCCATATAACCTCCGGCTGTAGATTTTGCAAATCATTAGACCACAAAAATATTTCCTTTATTTCTTCTACAGTATGTCTAAACATTTGCGGATAACTACAGAACCTGATCTCCTCAGCCTCTCATTACTATTGAGCCGGTTCCTCTTGATAAACGATACGTCCAGAACAAGAGCCTATTGTGTCCTGGAGCCTTCCGCTAATTTTGCAAAGGGCAACAAAGTCGACTCTTTCTGAGCATGCACTAAATTTATCATAGGGAGGTTTATTTTTCATCACTGGTGCTAAAAAGGCCATCGAAACATAAAGCTGTGGGGATTTTTCATTATTTTCGTTGAAAAAGAATTAAAAATTCTAAAACTTTTTCAACTTACAGAAATCGATAGTGACAGTAAAGTATGGGATTTACTACAAAGTATCACTTCACTTTCCATACTTCAGGAGAGATAATCATCTGTCTGTGTTGTCAACGTGGGTTAATTCTTTCATGTCTGAACACGAGCGAGGCCGGAAAGAGCCCAAGAATCGGGCTTAATTCTGGATATACTTTGTGTTAAAGAGAAAAAAAATCTACAAGTCACTTGCAGTGTTTATACATTTACATGCCAGTCGTATTAACCCAATTTAATGGCGTTTTGCATAGTGGGATTTTTTTTGTCATTTTTGTAGCAATTTTGTATGGCATTTTGCTTTAAGGCCTAGGCTCCACATTGTGAACACGCTGCATTTTACTGTACCTGCAAAGTGGATGGGGTTCTGGCTAATCCCATCCACACATTGCCGAAAATAATCCACAGCGGAAATGCTGCAACTTCAACAACAATTGCAGCATTATATCAATTATATCTACAGAAACCCTGGCAGTTTCCGTATAGCTATAATAGAGGCAGAATGTCCGCAGAGAAAAACTCTGTGGACTTTCTGTGAAAACGCTGCGGAAAAAAACGTGACGCGTTTCCTCTGCGGTTTTTCCGCAGCGTTTTTTTTTTTTTTGCAGTGATTCGCTGCCTGGTGCCTTAGTCTAAAGGAGTTTTCTGGCCCCAAATAATTTTTTGATACTGATGATACCCGGACCCTGCACAGATCAGCTGATCTAGAAGTTGCTAGTTGAAGAGCAGCGCTTGCAGCACTGGTCCTATTAAAGTAATAGGAGCGGTACTGCAATTCCCCCAGAAACACTGCTAAGCAGCGGCTATCCACTGCACGTGCTCCATGTCCAGTAACAGTTTCTGGCACTCCGAAACCCTTTAATAGGCTCAGATCAAAAAATGGCACTCTTTAAGATTTATCTAAGCTTTCAGATGACTATGTGTACAAATGACTTTTATTCTACATTTTTACCAGTTTTCCCTTCTGCGGGCTCTATCTTTAAAAAGGTTGTACGGGCAAAAAAATTATTTTTACAGTAGGCCGGGGGAGGGAAAAATAATAAAAAAAAAAAATCATCATACTCACCTCTCCCAATGCTCCGGTGCCTCCCAGCGCTCCAGTGTTTTCTTGAAGAGAAACTCCTCGCGGGCTGTGACGTCCTGGATCCCTTACGCTGAGCGGCATCAGGAAGTGACCCCAGGACATCACAGGTAGTGATGTCACGTCTCCTTTGCTGAGGCCGCTAATTGGCCTCAGTGGTCACTTTCGCCAGAAGACAACAATGGATCGGCATACTCACCTTTCCTTGGTGCTCCAGTCAGCTTGGAGGCACCATATGTATGATTTTTTTTTTTTGCCTCCCCCAGCCTTTTTAAAATCTAAAATCTTTGCCTGGACAACCCCTTTAATTTTTAGTTCTCCCTGAGCTGGTGAGTGGAAGCTAGCTGCTATAATGTCTCCCTTGGGCAAAACATGAAAAATAGGAGAATCTTCCCCATAACTCTCTCTCACTCACTCGGAGAGAACTGAACAGTATTGATGAAAATAAAGCACTTGGGATGAGGTTGAAAACACTTACTATTAGCTGCAGCAATCTGTCATTTTTCTCTTATAAGATATATTGCAAAGTTTCTTATATTTGTCCATATTATTCATTTATGCAAAGTTTGGGTCCATTTATGTCAAGTTTCTTCTATAAACATATTTTCGTGTTTTTTAGTTATTGTCCTTTAGAGTATAATCTTGAAATACTACAGTTTTCACACTGGCCACCAAAACAAACATATTAGGCTAGCATTTCCTGTTTTCTGTAGCTGACCAGTCAGCTTTGCTGTAGAGACTGGGACAGGATGAGCAGAGTCATCTCATTCTAATTAAAGGGCATGCTTTGGACAGCTCTAATGAACTGCTACAATCCTTGGTATGGCAGGATAACAACGCTATACACACAGATAAAAAGGTGTATGCAGCTCCCCTGTCACTCCTTGATGTCTGGGGGCGGGGAGCTGTATTCCATCACTCCCACAGACTGTAATGGCCTATGAGATTTCTCTGTCCATTAACTGCCATTCATTGCAACTGCCATAAAGCGCACACACACACTGCTGCACTATCGATACAGATAATACAGAAAAGAAGTATATGTCTCCAATATGGTTACCCTAGGAAATTTTATAAAAAATCAACACAAAAAAATGATTTTGAGATTTACATCTGGTAAATGACACTACAAAGTTCATACATGAGACATTCTCATAAAGCGGTTATTCACTTTCTACAATTGATGGCCTATCACCAGATCTACAGATTTCTGGCACCAAGACAGCGCGGCTCTCACTGTGCTGCTCACTCGCCGTATCAAACTGAAGTCTATGGGACAGCGCTGCAGTACCTACACTCACCACTACAGTTTGTATGGCAAATGGGTAGGGTGGCTCTCCTGCGCTGCCTCGGTACTGGAGATAAAAAATTAAAATTAAACTAAAATAATTTAAAAAATAAATAAAATAACACGCCCTTGTTACAGGTTCTAGCCCCACCCCCGATGACACAATACAAAATAAAAATGACCGTAACGGAGAGGAAAAACTATTTTATAAAGTTTTTTAGTAGCACTTTGTGCTATTAAATAAAAAAAATAAAAAATTAAAAGTGAAAAACACCCGTTTTCCCTTCTCTTTTGTTTATATTTTCCTGGATATAAAAAAAAAAATTAAAAAAACATGCAAAAATAAAAACAACATAAAATAAAGCCCTATGTGTCACCGAAAAAAGATGCAGAAATTAGTTGAATAACGCAAATGATAAAAATGTTACAGTCCTCAAAACTGCACATTCAAAAAACCCAAAAATGTGTCTTGTCCTGAATCAGAAATTGGCCCGGTGCTGAAGTGGTTAAAGAAATCTGTTTCCTTCTCCACTTATTAGGCTGCTCTCCTCTTCTCCTCTTTCTTATCTCCACTCAGTCCACTCCCTTCTTAGCCCTACACAGAAGTCTATGGAGAGGGGAGGAGGAGGCTAATTGGTTTGTTACCTCATTCAGTGCAGTGGTAGAGACTTATCTTGAGGATACAGCAGTGTCAGAAGAGCTCACAGAGTAGAAGGGTTTATCAGCTGCAGTTATTTGTTTGCCTTTTCCAGCATCCTCTTCCTCCCCTCTCCATAGACCTCTATGTAACTAAAATGTAACTCAGCTTGATAAGTGGAGAAGGAAACAGATTTCTTTAATAAGCTATATTGTAAAGTTTCTTATAGTCACCTTTACTATCCATTTATGAAAAATTGCTTTATAATTGGAGGTTCACTTTAAGAAATACACAAAATTGCATATTCAAGTAAAAAAAAAATTGCAGGTTTTTTGTAGTTGTGCAATGTGAGCTTCAAAAGTGAACTGAATGAAGGGTCTATCGACCACAGAGCGGCCCATGGATAGCTGGGGACTAAAGTTGCCCTTAAAAAAGGTGACATAAATGTGCACAGGCTTCTCCCTCCTCCCCCAAATGATACCACAAGCATGGAGATGGATGCTGACCCTAGGGGCATGCTCTTCTTGTCACTCATAGGGAAGGGCAATTCTTTTTTTCTGAGAAAGATTGCAACCTCTGACGTCTTAGTTCATAGGGGGCTCCAAGGGGTTAATAGTCATCCTATAATATACATAGGAACACTCGAGAAGCGGTAGGAACGTCAGCATAAGGAATGTGAAGTAAGAACACAATTCCTGCGCACCCTGCACCTGCTGCTCTGTAAAGTGCCTCCTCCAACCTGACAACAATCACAACATTCACCAAAAAGCACAATACCAAAGTGAGAATAAAGGCGGCCCCCCGCCCCAGAGCTCCAGCACAAGGCAGTGAATGGAACTCCAGAGCTATAGACTCGCTGGATCAATACGGAGTACACGACACTAAAGCTCAGCAGGGCTCGCATCTATAGATTGTTATTAAGAAAGCTCCCGCTGAAATAAAGAACCTTCTAATAACAAAGACACGTTACAAGTCACCCAAAAAAGAGAAACTTTTTATGTTTTTGTTCTTGGGATTAAATTCTATTAAAATCAAAAAGCAAAGGGTCACGGGAGGGGGGTCTTTTGCCCCAAAACAGTGCAACTTTTGTCTGTGGTATTACAGCTCAGCCCCTCTTATTTGTAAGAGGCTGCAATACCATACATAGTCAACAGACAAGGGTGGCGCTGTTTCTCAACCTATTTTTCTAATCTCATCTAAACCATTAAAGGGAATGTATTACCAGAAAATTTGTTATTTTTTAAATCATGTTTTCAGGTTAAACCTATTTTTTTTTTTTACATTTTCCAATGTCACTATCTATTCTTATAAGTGCATAATTTCTGCAATTTTTAGTCTCACCCCTAGCCTAACTGACACTCATAATTCTATAGAGGTTTTTTTTTGCAGCAGTCACCTCACAGACAATTACAATTACATCACAGACAGGGTTACAATAGAAGATAACACCACTGAGTCATATTACACCCACTACTGACAATAGATGATGTCATAGCTTATCTCCTCCCCCTCCCTGAACAGAGCATGTCTGGAAAACTCTCCCATAGAGCTCAATGAGTCATCTGCAGACTATTACTGCCAATGGCCATGAGACTGCTGTAAAGTATGTCACTAAGTGTTAAGATAGCAGAGGAGAAGCTCAGGCAAGATGGCCGCCCCATGATCATGTACAGAAAATATAATTAAAAAATCTACAATCAGGAAATGAAACAGATTACAAGAAAGTCATATGCTTCACTGTGTGGATTTAACAAATATAAAAATGGCACCGAATTCCCTTTAAAGAGGTTGTTTGGTCACATAAAACTGCAGATTTCCTACAATAACCGTAGACTATTGCCCGGTATTCTCCCTAAAAATATTTACTTATTCCTTCATCTTCCAGATTCTTCTGGCCTCCTGAGCGGCCGCCATATTTGAATACCCGACATCCGCTGTTCTATTGTAGCGGATGTCGGGAACGGGTTGAAAAACGTTTTTATAAAAATAATTAATATTTTTTTTCATTTTTGCATATCCCTTTTCAAACTTTGCCGTATAGACTGGGATAGAATTAGCAGTCATCTCATTATAATTAGAGGGTAAGGGATTTAATGACAGCTCTGCTGTACTGGTCGCAGACTAGATAGGGCAAGATAGTGACTCCATACACTATACACATAGATAAGGCGTCTGTCACTCTGTGATCTCTGGGGAAGGGACTCCACTACATTGCCGACTGGAGACTATAAAGGTCTATCGACATTTCATTGTCAGTTGACTCCGATTTATTGCAGCAGCCACAAAGCACACACCTTATTGCACTGTCTATACGGATACTACAGGAAGGAAGTGTGTGACTTCAATATGGCCGCCTCCAGGGAAGAATTCTCTATTACAAACTGAAATCTAATTCGTGAGACTAAGATGACATACATTAGGCATTCCCTTTAACTTACATTATTTTAACCCTTTAAGAGTGTTAAACTCCCATATCTTCTGCTTAATCCTAGGAACTACATATAATATTTCACCATGAATGTTGCATGAATGGTCTCTGTATACAGATCATACAGTCATATTCATATCCCGACAGCTACAATTATAAATCAGGTGAGTCTGATATTAACATGGATTATAATGCGGGAAACAAAATCTCTGCACAGAGGGATAAACGGAAAAATATCTTTGTGTCATTCTCTATACTATGTGATAACTCAGTGTAACTGATCACGGGATTCTAAGGATTACACAAGCAGTGGATCATCTCCTACCTATCTAGAGCTTTATACCTCCATTAAAAAGTGAAACCACCAACACCCTACAAATTGCCAGGAGTAGTTTCACCTGGCTGTGAATGCTAAAAAAATACAATATTACAATACTTATCTACATGCATCCATAGCTAGGTTGTAGCATTATAGGGGTACAGGTGTAACAAATTCAGGTAGTTAATATTATTTTCTGTGCAGCACAGTTAATTTTATGCCGCCGAGGCTTCCTGTAAATGTTGTCTGTCATTGCCACCAAATATTACAATACATAGTGGATAAAAGTCAATGGAATCTGATGACTGATGTCAGGATCAGCTGACTATCTAACATGTATGGGGATGTCCTATCACTCCTGCCATGGAAGAGGGTTGTGCTCCTGACTATAAAATTATCATGAGTCCTTAAAGGAACCGCTCTACAAAAGTTACAGTATAACCTATTGTAGATACAACTGGTGTACAATGAAAATAGTTAGATCCCAGAAAAGGGGTAGCCAATGATCCTAAAAATTTGAAGCCTATGCTCATGTTTTTGAATTTGTTTCTATTGAATTTTTGGAAGTCTTGTGTGGCTATTACAAAAAACAATCAGATTTATGGAGTGACTTACATGGCTCCTCATTTCTACAGGATTGTGTCCAGTACATCAATATAACGTATTGTATGATTAGCAAAGGGGAATATTAAAGGGGTTATCCAAAAAGTTGATTTTATGACATCATAGAAGTCAAAAGATTGGTTTGGAAAAGAGCTGACAATCCAGCCATTTTTGGTAAGAGCTATCAATAGACATGTAAGGCCAATGGAACTACAAACTCATTGAATCCTGGGCTCCGGAACAGCAGCAACAAACTAATGTATCCATAGAAAAGAACTTGTGTACATTATGTCTCTGTAAAGGTGTTTAAGACGTCAGACGAGATGAGGGATATCAGGACATGCTCGCACACGCTCCTCTGTCACTGGAACATACTTAGCATACATATTCATGTACAGACTATAGGTATGCTGCTGCCCTATGGTGCTGAGTTATAAAGTTTTCAGATTCTGTTGATGTTTCATGCTTTAGGATTATTGTTATGTAATTCAGATGGTATTAATCGTGGAAAATTGGGATTTTGGTGCAACTTGTGAACTGGCTAAGAACCATTAAGTCCTTTCCGTTCATGGGATGGTCTCATGGCAATGACTTCATTAACTGAATTCATTATGGAAAAGGGCAAAGAATAAAATACATAAAAATAAATAAAATGTAAAAAAATTATAATAAAAGAATAAAAAAAACAGTTCCCCAAACCCCGAATATATTGTCCCAGGTATTGGGAATTCCTGCAGAATGAGGGTTCCAAAAACATAAAATAATTACCCTGGCCAATCTTTTTTGTTCTTTCAACCCTGACCCAGTTTGTTTTTGCACCTTTGCATTATAATTGATTATAATATGATTATAATCCAACCACATCTGCTGGAGGTTTGTTCCAAGCCTTAACTACTCTTTCAGACCACCAATGATAATAAGTGGAGGTGCGGTAAAATAATAACCACTGATACTCACCTCTCATGGGCCCCCTCGCGGCATCTGGTGCACGTGTTCCCCTCGCATCTTCAGGTCTCTTCCAGCCTCTTCTGTTATGAGGTCTGAATTGGGTCCATTGGGCGCGTAACATCACAGAAGAGGTCAAGTCCTGAAGAGCACTGAAGGTGCAGAGAACCATGCACCAGAGGCCGCAATGGAGCCCAGGAGAGGTAGAGAAGATGAGTATCAGTAGTTATAATGTTACCGCTCCTCCCCTGGGCCTCCATTTGTTATGCTTATTATGAAGAGACCCTGGAGTTTAATGGAGATTTGTGGGTGGCAAACCTCCAAAATCTCAAGATTTTTGGAAAATTTGTAACAAACCCAATTCGCTATGAATTGGTTTGCTTATCTCTAGTGACTTCACAGCCACTGCGATCACATTGTGTGTGGCCCCTGCCTTTCAGGGATACCTAATGTTGCAGAAAGGAGGCCGATTGCTTGACACCTTCTTGAGGTTCCTCAAACCTTCGTTCCATCTACCCCTCCTTGGGGCTATTATCTCTGTCTCCACATTTTTCCATCCTCTCAGTGTTTTTCTATAGTTCATGCCTCTGGTATTTACAGTTGCCTAGACACATGATCCATCAGGCGACCACCTGGTGGGATTCCAACGTGTAAGGCGCGATGTACAAAGATAGAAGCGCTGTAGCCGAGAGCCACGGTTATAATAGTCATTGTCTGACCCTGACAACATGTTTCCATATAAAGGATCTGTCCGCTCTCCTGACTCGTCTCTTTAGTACATACTTGTGTTCCCCATAAAATAACAACTCTGGAGGAACTTTTTAAAGAAGTCTATGTTGTGCCATTCTTCTGTTATTCTTCCTGGAAATTTAGGAATAAGTTAACGGAGGGATGGAATTGCCCGTCAGATTCAATTTATTCTGATTTGAAGGTGGCCCCATTGCCCTGAAAAGTTGTGTATGGTATTCTGTGAAGGATTTGCTGAAGACACAAATGAATGTAAGGATTGTGTAGCTGCAGCAGAACTCGCAGCAATGGTAGCCTGTGCCTGCCTAACTAATCTGTAGATGTAGAGTGGATCAGGGCTTTAGTTTAGCATGAAGTAGGGGGATTTTAACCTGACACTTTCCTTGCTCAGGTGCCTGTAATTTCGTTAGTTTCCAGGCTCTGTCTCCTCTGAACTCGCTCCCGTTACCTTTGCTGATCTCCTGGTTTACTGATTTTGATTTGCTTTTCTGGTTAACCCTTTTGCTGCTTATTTGGTTTTATTCATGACCTTCTGGACTGGACTTCTGGTAGTCCTCTGCTTTAGTTTTCGCAATTCCCATACTCTCCTGGTTTTGACCCTGGCTTGTGCATTGCTCTGGCCATAGGGTTTCTGGTTTTGTCCTTAGTCTGCAAGTGCACTTGTTTTCTAGCACCTTGTTTTAGGGTTGCAACCTGGGCTCCAAGCAGCCAAGTACATCTTGCCTTGCAGCAGGCTCTGGTGAATCTCTCAGAGTAGCCTTAGATTCTGAGAACCAGAGGGGTGCTGAATTATAGGTAGTTTGGGCACCTGCTGTCTGCTTGTCCAGTCAGTTACCGGTGTATTAGGAAGTTGCTTAAAGGGGTACTGCAGATCAGTTCAATTCAATTGAAGTTAGTGAACTCCATTAATGGTTAACTTCCAGCTCTGGGTGTCTGATCCTATTACAGATGCCTCATCAATTATTGCCCCATGATACATTGATATTGTACAATTATGGAGGGAAGACTGATGGGGGGTCGGGGTTGCACTAATTGATACAGCACCACGCCATTATTTTGGTGGTAATGAAGAGTAACATACAGGAGGCGCTATCCTTCTTCTTAAGCACTTTTAATTACAATATACCATCATTCATTATTTGCATCGCAGAAATCCTGACGACAGAAGGAACGGGAACATCCGTCATCTCATGATAGAAATGGTAGAATCCGCCTAATCCGCTGCAGATGTAACAAATGGATCAATCTGTCTCCATTTGGAGGAATCCTTGGTGCATTCAACGCATCGTTCACATGATAATGGAAGACTAATAAAGTTACTTAGGGTTTGGAATCATTAAGACATTTTAGGACGGTCTATACAGATCACATGTGGGGTGCTTAAACATATGCAAATGGGTCCTCATAGCAAATTCATAATGGGATAGTCCCATCTAGCTATCAGTTTGTAGGCCTTAGTGGGTCACTTTAGCCCAGCCGCCTATAACACCCTTTCCTATTCACCTGGGTTCACCACTGTGTATGGGTTGTCTATTTGTAAATCTTAACCTAGAAGATCCCTTTAAGGCCGGAGCCCCACGTGACGTAAACGCTGCGGTTTGCCCACGGCGGAAATGCTGTGGAAAAAAAATGCCGCGTTTTACAGTTACAGCAAAGTGGATGAGATTCTAGCGATTCCCATCCCCACTTTGCGGTAAAAAACGCGCTGCGGACATGCAGTAATTTCCAAAACCGTGGCAGTTTTGGAAATCGCAGCATGTCAATTATACCTACGGAAACGCTGGCGATTTCCCCATAGATACAATTGAAGCAGAAAGTCCACAAAGGAAACCTCTGCGAACTTTCTGTCCAAAGCACTGGCGGTGGGAAGAAACCGCAATGAGTTGCCATCGTGTTTATTTTTCTGCAACGCTTTTTTGCATCGGGACACCGCATGGGGCCTTAGCCTAAAGGGGTTTTCCGATACCTATATATTGATGACCTGTCCTTATGACAGGTCATCAATATGCAATCATTGAATACCCAGCACTTCAGACCACCACAGATCGACTGGTTCAAGTGGCCGCAGCATTCAGGCGATCTCTGCAGCCTGTTCACTGTACATATCATAAGGGCTTGGTATTACAGCTCAGCCCCATTCACTAGAATGGGACTGAGCTGCTGCTGTACCATGCCACCCATGAAGTGACATCATTGGCTCAGGGAAGAGGCTACAGCACTTGTGCCACAGTCTCTTCAAACAGCTGATCGATGGGGGTCCTGCGTGTCAGACCCTCACCAAACACATATCGACGACCAATCCTAATTGTCAATCCTATTGCAACTATTCCATATTCTGTATAGCCATTCCCAATTCAAGTGTGATGCTGTTTTGAAGGAGAAAGAAACCTTTTTTCTAATCTTGTAGAACTTCTTAAACAATAATTTTGGAGCGCCCCTGCCATATAAATTGATCATCTGAAAGGAAAGGCACAATCTGAGATGTGCGTGCTGGGGAACAATAAGACTTCCTGCACACCACAAGGGTGGAACAAGAAGAAGCAAACAGGTACGGCATGGCTTTCCTCACCCCAGTTAATAGTCTATCCCTCCCCTACAATATGTTTTTAAAGCTGTCATCAGTGGCGTAACTAAGATCTTTTTGGCCCCGATGCAAACTTTTGTTTGCCCCCCCCATAGCATAATATGCTTCACAGTGGCCCCCACACAGTATAATATGCTCCGCAGTGGCCCTCACACAGTATAATATGCTCCACAGTGGCCCCCACACAGAAATATATGCTCCACAGTGGCCCCCACACAGCATTGTATGCTTCGCAGTAGCCCCCAAACAGCATTATATGCCCACAGTGGCCCCCACACAGTATTAGGTGCTTCACAGTGGCCCCCCTCCTAGAGCCGGTGCTATTATTATACTTTGGGATCTCCTCAGACCCCAGAATATAATAATCAGAGGCCCAGGAGAAGTGATTAAAAATAACAAACACTTATACTCACCTTGTCTTACCTCTACTGGGCATCCTTGCTCCGTCCTGCTGTCTTTCCCATCTTCCTTAGTCCCCACATCCCATGCCCCAGACGTCACTGCTGGGGCCTGTGATTGGACCTCATCACGCCAATGACATCATTACGCCCCATGTGACCACTGGGGCCCAATCACAGGCCCCAGCAGTGAGGCCTCACCTCAGTCAGTGGCCGGAAGACTGCCAGAGAGGATGCTGAGCCTAGGACAGGTGAGTATAAGTATTTTTGTTATTTTTTGTCACCTCCCCTGGACTGGCATCTAATGGAAAGGGTCCCGGTCGGGCCCCTTTGCATTAACAATAGGTATAGCGGTCAGGGAACCAGGCTTTCCCTGACCACTATAATGGTAGTCCAGGGTCCCAGCCATTTCCAGCTGGCCGCGGGCCCCATACCCTTCTGGGCACGGTCGCGGTTGTATCCCTTACGACCACGATCGTTACGCCACTGGCTGTTATTATTGGGGCATTCCAGTTGTATCAGTCACTGATAAAGCAAAATCAGCAAGTTAGCAAGAAAGGAGATAACCAGGAGAGCAGGCCAAAATCAGTAAAGCGGGGAATTAGCAAAAAAACAGGGAAAAGTACTGGAAGTGATTTCAGAAAAAGGAGCCTACAAACTAAAGTAATCACAGGCACCTGAGCATGGTAAGTGTCAGGGTAAAATACCCCGCCTCATTGACTGGATGCTGAAATACAGCCCTAATTGGCTCTGCATCCCAAACTTCTAGATGCCTGAACGGACCCAGCCAAAGTCTGACTGGTAGATATAGAAACCTTAAAGCCATATGACTAATGGGGAAGTCGAACTGAATCTCCCCCAGCAGCACTGCTCAGAAGTAAATGATAACTGCCAGGTAGAAGGGCGGATATTTAGACTCCTGACAGAATCACTATTAGGCACACAGCCATTCTGGTCAGGATAAATTGACTGTTCATACGGCAAGTTTCACCATCCAGAAAAATGGTAGTGAGTCTATGTGCTGCAGACCCAGGCAACACATGGATAGGAATCATTGCCATGTGAATGAGTCCTTATAGGGGCACTATGGCATTGCATAATACTTAAACAGATACCCCCATGTGCGGAATTGGCTACTGAAAAAAAATAAAAACAAGTGATAAAAAAAATCATACGTACCCAAAATGGTATTAAAGGGCCACTACAAGTGAAAAACCAGTTTTCAGCTACGCACAGGATATGAAGTAACTTGGTGATCGGGGGGGGGGGGGTTGCACTATTGGGATCCCCATTGACCATGAGAACTTAGGTGCTGAACACCCATTGAAATAAAGTGGTGTACTCTGTCTGACATGCCACGCCATTCCAACTGGGGTACAAACCCCTGTTTTCATGATCAGTGTGGTCCGAGTGGTGAGACCCCCACCAGTCAGCAAGTTACCCTCATCTTATGGATTGTGGGTAACTTATTTTTCACTTCTAGTGGCTGGACAAACCTTTAATAAAAATAATACATTAATAAAAACTATAGCTCATCCACCAAAAAAATAAGCACTGGCTCAGCTCAGTAGGTGGAAATATAAAAAAGTTCTGGGTGTCACAATTTGACCATGCGACGCAAATTTTCTTTAGAAAAAGGTTTTTATTTTTAGTAGCGTGTAAAGGTAACATGTCACTTTTTTACTGCAAAAGGCCCAAAAAAGAAAAAAAAACAGCGGAAATCTCACAAAAAACAAGCCCTCATGTCAACACAATGGCAAAGATAAAGAATATGAAAAGGAAAAAACAAAATTTAAACCAGGCGATTGGTTAAAGGGGTTATAGAGGATTGTTTTTCCTGTTTCTAGCACAGCACCTCCTCCGTGAAGTGAATAGGATCAAACTGCAATACCAGACACCACTTATGGACACGGGGGCGCTGTTTCTAAAAATAAAATAATACAAAGCCTCCTCGGAATTGTATATCTTCTCCTGATCGTTCTTCTTGACATCCCTTAAAGTAAAGTTATCCTTGAGTAATCTGCTTTCAGACTTTGCATAATCTCCGGTGCTGGAATGTGCGGTGTGATGTTGTGTGGAGTATTGGACTTTTCCCCCCTTGTAATAGTATAATCCAGCCATAAGCCCCACATCAAAGTCGCTTTGTACGAGTTCACATTCTGAATGGTTTCCACCAATTATTCACCCCATTATTCATTTACACAGGGCTTGGCTTTAAGCTGAGTATTAATGGTTTTATATGGGAAAGACACAACAGAATCTGCTCTGCTACAATGTAACAAATCAGACTGGTAACTAATGTGGAGGCAAAAATAGGCTGAGTGCCCCTCAGGTGTTTGGGATAGGGGAAAAACATTTCAAAAAATTTTTGAGAGCTGATATTTTGGCCAAGTCACCCAACCTATGCTCAGTGTTGGAGGGAGAAGGGATGTGACAACTGCTATCAGCGCATTTCTGGCTCACAAATGTGGTTGTCAGTGCTTGGGTCGTTTCAGCTGTGATCTGGAGGGGAAGGTGTCAGTAACTGTTCTGTTCTCCTGCAGCGCCTCCCCTGAGCAAAATAGGAATTACACAGTTGTGATAGAAATCAACGGGCTGAAGAATCAGGATTCATTTCGGGGGTCTGATTCGACAACTATTAGGGTTCTGGTCTGGAATCTAAACTTTATAGGGTGGTTTAAGGTCTTAGTTCATTTTATAGGTCTGGTTTGGGGTCTGATTCATTTGAGGGGGCTGATTTAGAGTGTGAATGAGTTTAAATGGATTGTCCAGTTTTAGACAAATATTGAAAGACACATTTTCTAGATCTCTGCTTTCTGTCACTCTGCTATACTCCCAGTGGATAAAATTCAGTCCATAATCATGTGATATTCAGTCCATTGTCATGTGATGTACAGTCCATGGTCATGTGATGTACAGTCCATGGTCATGTGATATTCAGTCCATGGTCATGTGATATTCAGTCCATAGTCATGTGATGTACAGTCCATGGTCATGTGATATTCAGTCCATGGTCATGTGATGTACAGTCCATGGTCATGTGATATACAGTCCATGATCATGTGATGTACAGTCCATGGTAATGTGATATACAGTTCATGGTCATGTGATATACAGCCCATGGTCATGTGATGTACAGTCCATAGTCATGTGATGTACACACAGGTGCACAGCTCGTTATGGACACAGCACAGTAATCAGACATCTGCCTGGTAATGAGCTGTGCACCTGTGTGTCCATCACAATTACCATGGACTGTATATCACATGACTGTGGACTGTATATCACATGACTATGGACTGTATATCACATGACTATGGACTGTATATCACATGACTATGGATTGTATATCACATGACCATGGACTGTATATCGCATGACCAAGGACTGATTTTTATCCACTGGCAGTAAGCAGACTGAATCACAGCAAGCAGAGATCTAGAAAACTGTGATAAATTGATACAGAAAATATATTGGAAAATTGTACAACTTTTTATTATACAAACAATAACATTGGTCTCTCAATGTTGGTCTGAGACTGGACAATTGCTTTAAGGAGCTGGTCTGGCATCTGAACTTTAGAGGGTGGTCTAAGGTCTGAATTCATTTTCTAGGTCTGATTTGGTGTCTGATTAATTTTATGGGTCTAATAGAATTGATGGATCTGGTCTGGGCTGATTTGGGGCCTGAGTTTTGGTATATGGTCTGGGGACTGAACTTTAGGGAGTCGTTTAAGGGCTGAATTCATTTTATAGGTCTGGTTTGGGGTTTGGTTAATTGAAGACGTCTGGTTTGGAGTGTGAGTTTTGGGGTCCTATTTATTTTTGGGGTCTGGGGTCTTAATTAAGTTTGGGGTGTGGTCTGGTTTGCTCACTAACAAATAATAAATCTACAAAGTATATGAAATATTAAAGGGGTTTTACGCCCACAGGTGTTTTTATACTGACAACTGTGAGAAGGTGACAGGCAGAGTGCTGGAGTCACGGTATATCTCCCCCAGATTTCTTACTTATGTATGGTCCAGGGCGGGTCTTGAATAGGCCTCAGCCCCAGGTGTAGGTCCTAGGCTCGTTACTGGCCCATAAAGGCCTACAGAGCCTGCACTTCCGGGCAGATCCTGGGAGTGAGAGGAGGCGCCTGGGTCTGTCCTGACACCCTGAGAGTCTGGTGAGACTGTGTTGCACTATTTTCATTTACTCGTGTGGCTGTTAGTAAGCCACACTTACAGTTAGTACCTTATTGTTTAGTTACTGCTCGGACGAGCAGGGTTTTGTTTGACTTTCTTTTGCCTGAAGTTAAGGTTGTATTTTATTTTGCTGTTTTTTTAAATAAACCTGTTTGCTACAGATTTTGTATCCCTGTCTCTGACTGGTTGGGTCCGCACCATTGCGGCTACTGAGCTACCTTCCCCACCCAACCCATATATAGCATAAGTCATCAGTATGAGATGGGTGGAGATCTGACACCAAGACCCCACATCAGTCAAATGATCCCACTGACTCCCAGCCCAAGAAGCTGCAGCACTGGACGGGGTCTGTAGTAGCCCCGGGAGGCGGCCGAAAGGGGTGAGCGACGGGGGTCCAATCGGGTACAGATGATCTGTATGGCTAGGGCAACAACATAAAAAACCACCAGGGCCCAGAAAACCCCTTTAGGCTGAGGCCCCTCGTCACGGAAACGCAGCTCTTTTTTTTTTTTTTTGCAGATTTTGCTCGGTTTATTGAGCTGAAGAGAATGAGCTACAAAAGTAAGAAAATATATGAGGTTCTTATACGTCTCCCTTCTGCTCAATCCACTCCTGGCTTTGGCTCAAAAAACTCAGCAAAATAATTTCCACAACGTGGGGCCTTAACAAGTTGACATTTTTACTGTTGGGGTTCAACTCGAATCCTCAACTGACCCCAGACTCACATAAGTGGACCCTTACTAAAGCTAGTTCAGAAGACTATGGTCGATGTGATTTCAGGACTGTGTGACCATCGGTCCTATGGCGCCCCCTACATCATTCAGTACACACGCCTCACTGCTTCCCTTATCCACACCCCTGACAGAAGGTAGGATTCTGGCGCACTAGCTGCCATCACTCCATGTACTAATATCAAAGGAATGCCTCGCCTGCAGCGCTCTACCTCTACCCAGCAAACACTTCAGAGTGTGGTCTGTATATCAACAAGCAGCAGACCTGAACGTCATAGATTTCCTATGGAATGTACGCAGATGGAGATATGTACGGTATTCAGACACGTGCAACAGAGCTGCTCCTCCTGATAAATGCCACAGATAATACACTGTACGCCTGAAATAGTCAATAATGAGCATGTGGGTCAATAAACTAAATTCTGCAGGCTTCAGAGCTTAAAGCGAGTCTATCATTAGAAAATCACCTTTTGAACTAATGGCATGTTGGAATAGCCTTTAAAAAGGCTATTCTACTCCTACCTTCCATTCTCCTCTTTTCCCCACCGTTTCTGTAAAAATCCGTTTATTGCAATATGCAAGTTACGCTGACGTAGCACCCTGGATGTTCCCCCTCGGCTCGGAGCACCCCTCACGTCATAACCTGTCCCCGCCCCTTAGTTAGTTCTGTTCACGCCCCTCTTCATGTTCTTCTGATCATCTGCCTTGCGCAAGGACTACGACGCAGTGATATACGCCAACGGCGCATGCTCGGCGCCATTTTACTGTGGTTTGTTGCACGCTCGTCGGTGTATATCGCGTCGGATTTCAAGGCAGATGATCAGAAGAACATGAAGAGGGGCGTGAACAGAACTAACCAAGGGGCGGGGACAGGTTATGACGTGAGGGGTGCTCGGACAGCGTAATTTGCATATCGCAATAAACGGATTTTTACAGAAATGGCGGGGAGATGAAGAGAATGGAAGGTAGGAGTAGAATGGCCTTTTTAAAGGCTATTCCAACATGCCATTAGTTCAAAAGGTGATTTTCTAATGATAGACTCCCTTTAAATCTCCCAGCATTCCCTTGCTGGATTAACCCCTTACTGACATCCTCCATAACAGTACGGGAGATGCTGGAACTCTACACATAGCGCCAGCTCAGGTGCCATAGCAGCTGGGTCTCCAATGGTTTGTAATCCTCTCTGATCACAGGCTTTAACCTTTCAGATGCCTCAGTCAAATGGGACTGAGGTACATGAAAACCGGTGGCTCGTGGGTGTCGACATGTTGCCTCAGATCGCAGTTCCCCAAAGTGAGATCGTGGGGCTGCGATCCATTTCCATGACAGTCGGGAAGGTTGGGCAGCCAGTAAAAGAAGTCAATGGGTTTCTTACATTAGCATTGCAGTATATTGTACTGCTGATCAAGTCCCCTAGGCAGTATAAAAAATTTTTTTAAAAAGTTTTAAAAAATATGAAAGCAAATTAAATTTCAAATGACAATAAAATAACAAAATAATTTGAACGCAGAATTGAAAGCAACAAGCCCCAAAAAGTGTCAATAAAAACTACAACTTTCCCCACAAAAAGAAAGCCTTACACAGCTCCATATATGGAGAGGTAAAAAAAAGTTGGTGACTCAAATTGTTTTATTTTTCAAAGTTTGGGATTTTTGTAAAAGTATTAAAACATATAAATTTGGTATCACGGCAATCGTACTGACCCGCAGAATATGGCTGACATGTTACTTTGGCTGCACATTGCATACCATAAAAACAAAACACATCGGAATTGGTATTTTTTTTTATCTAATTCCACCCCATTCTGAATGTTTTTTCCAGCTTCCCGGTACATCATATGGAATATTACATGGGACTGTTATGAAGTACAGTTTGTCCTGAAAAAATAAGCCCTCATATGTATGTGAATGGAAAAATAAAAATCTCTGGCTTTTGGAAATTGGGGAAGGGGGAGGGGGTGAAAATAGAAATGCAAAAATTAAAAATGGCTGAGACGGGAAAGGGAAATGTCTCATATTTTCCAACTGAGAAGCGAACTTTTTATGCCAAGCATAGAACCAAAACTTGTGCTAACTGCATCCCCTGCATTATAGGAGCTCAGCTAAGCAGACTATAGACAAGCTTACTGACTGTTTCCAATAATACCAGCAAATTGTAAATGTAGCCCTAGATTATAATACCGCCACCTCTATAAAAATGCCTGAACTAAAGTGTCTGGGTGATAGTTATACAAAGTCAGACGTATACATAAATATGATGGGGCCCTCAGAGCAAAATTCATAAAGTTCCCTATTGAGGGAAACTTTATGGGAAAACAATAAAAAATGAATGATTAATATATAATCTTATATTATTATATGTATTGCTCCCCCTGTGTGTAAATGATAACAATCACTTATTTAGCACATTACAAGCAGCGGACGGGCACACCACGCCAGCGGCCATAAAACACATCTACAAATAACATCATTAATGTCAGGTGCCCCCCAGCTACACACATAAAACTGCAGCAGGTGCTGACACGGAACAGACATGTAAAGCTGAATTCCTGCTGTCGGGATGTGGTTCTGCTCTGCTACAAGTGTCTACAGGATAAGTCCTCTGACACAATGTCAAGAAAGTCAATGCTAGTCCTCAAGCCATAGCTTGGCTCTATCCGGTTCTTATAAAGCTGGGTGATGATGGGTAAAATTACTGCCAGTGTCATTATATTAGACACAGTATTACTAGTACTAGTGTAATAGCTGCAATAGTTATAGTAATATAATCATTGCCATTATGCCCAGGGGTGATGTTACCAAATAAGCAACCTAAGAAATTACATGGGGCATCAGAGATCAGGGAGGGCCTCCACTGACTACATACTGGCCAGTGGTAACACTAAGAGGGCAGTATACTGTGTGTGGGGACAGTAAGGGGGTAGTATACTGTGTGTGGGGACAATAAGAGGGTAGTATACTGTGTGTGGGGACAATAAGAGGGTAGTATACTGTGTGTGGGGACAATAAGAGGGTAGTATACTGTGTGTGGGGACAATAAGAGGGTAGTATACTGTGTGTGGGGACAATAAGAGGGTAGTATACTGTGTGTGGGGACAATAAGAGGGTAGTATACTGTGTGTGGGGACAATAAGAGGGTAGTATACTGTGTGTGGGGACAATAAGAGGGTAGTATACTGTGTGTGGGGACAATAAGGGGGTAGTATACTGTGTGTGGGGACAATAAGAGGGTAGTATTCTGTATGTGGGGACAATAAGGGAGTAGTATATTGTGTGTGGGGACAATAAGGGGGTAGTATACTGTGTGTGGGGACAATAAGAGGGTAGTATACTGTGTGTGGGGACAATAAGAGGGTAGTATACTGTGTGTGGGGACAATAAGAGGGTAGTATACTGTGTGTGGGGACAATAAGAGGGTAGTATACTGTGTGTGGGGACAATAAGGGGGTAGTATACTGTGTGTGGGGACAATAAGGGGGTAGTATACTGTGTGTGGGGACAATAAGGGGGTAGTATACTGTGTGTGGGGACAATAAAAGGGTAGTATACTGTGTGTGGGGAAAATAAGAGGGTAGTATACTGTGTGTGGGGACAATAAGAGGGTAGTATACTGTGTGTGGGGACAATAAGGGGTAGTATACTGTGTGTGGGGACAGTAAGGGGGTAGTATACTGTGTGTGGGGACAATAAGAGGGTAGTATACTGTGTGTGGGGACAATAAGAGGGTAGTATACTGTGTGTGGGGACAATAAGAGGGTAGTATACTGTGTGTGGGGACAGTAAGGGGGTAGTATACTGTGTGTGGGGACAGTAAGGGGGTAGTATACTGTGTGTGGGGACAATAAGAGGGTAGTATACTGTGTGGGGACAATAAGAGGGTAGTATACTGTGTGTGGGGACAATAAGAGGGTAGTATACTGTGTGTGGGGACAATAAGGGGGTAGTATACTGTGTGTGGGGACAATAAGAGGGTAGTATACTGTGTGTGGGGACAGTAAGGGGGTAGTATACTGTGTGTGGGGACAGTAAGGGGGTAGTATACTGTGTGTGGGGACAATAAGAGGGTAGTATACTGTGTGGGGACAATAAGAGGGTAGTATACTGTGTGTGGGGACAATAAGAGGGTAGTATACTGTGTGTGGGGACAATAAGGGGGTAGTATACTGTGTGTGGGGACAATAAGATGGTAGTATACTGTGTGGGGACAATAAGAGGGTAGTATACTGTGTGTGGGGACAATAAGAGGGTAGTATACTGTGTGTGGGGACAATAAGGGGGTAGTATACTGTGTGTGGAGACAATAAAGAGGCAGTGTACTTTGTGAGGACAATAAGGGGGCAGCAGTATACTGTGTGTGTGAGGACAATAAGGGGGCAGAATACAGTATGTGGTGATGATAGGGGGCAGCATACTATACGTAGGGACAATAAGGCAGCACAATACTGTGTGCGTGGACAATAAGAGGGTAGTATACTATATGTAGGGACAATAAAGGAACAGTAAACTGTGTGTGGGGACAATAGAGGGGCAGTATACTGTGTATGGGGGCAATAAGGAGGCAGTATTAAGGGGCCCCAGATATAACCTTGCTTGTGACCCCAGCAATATCAATTGCACACCTGATTATACCATTAGAATAATGTCTACCAGAAATAGGGACACCAGCATCATAGTATCATAATATGTAGCGTAGGGGTAGGAATATAAGGATTAGAAGTACAGTATTATTATTGGTACTAGTACTATAATAATAGTCAGTAGTATCATCATCATGGCTATAGTATAGGGAGTAATAATAGCATCAATACCATATCAGTACAGTAGTAATGCAGAAGTAACAGCAGTATAATATTATCATCAAAGTAGCAGCAGCAGTCTCAGTAGGAGTATCTGTAGTAATAGACACATAGTAGGAGTAGTATCTGTAGTAATAGACACATAGTAGGAGTAGTAGTATCTGTAGTAATAGACACATAGTAGGAGTAGTATCTGTAGTAATAGACACATAGTAGGAGTAGTAGTATCTGTAGTAATAGACACATAGTAGTAGTAGTATCTGTAGTAATAGACACATAGTAGTAGTAGTATCTGTAGTAATAGACACATAGTAGGAGTAGTATCTGTAGTAATAGACACATAGTAGGAGTAGTAGTATCTGTAGTAATAGACACATAGTAGTAGTAGTAGTATCTGTAGTAATAGACACATAGTAGTAGTAGTATCTGTAGTAATAGACACATAGTAGGAGTAGTATCTGTAGTAATAGACACATAGTAGGAGTAGTATCTGTAGTAATAGACACATAGTAGGAGTAGTATCTGTAGTAATAGACACATAGTAGGAGTAGTATCTGTAGTAATAGACACATAGTAGGAGTAGTAGTATTATACAATACCACATCTCGTAGTAGAAGCATTAGTATTATATCCAGTCATAGTATCATTCATGTTACAACACTGAAAATAATCTCAGAAACAAAAGTAGTATCAGTATAGTAGTAGCAGTACAAGTAGTAGTCGTAGTTGTACAAGAAAAAGCAGTAACAGTAAAGTACAGAACAGATGTGATAGAGATAATCGTACCATGTAGCTCATTGGGATAATATGATTTGATATTAGTAGATTTACATAGGACTGCAGGTGGATACATTGTAAGCAAAGAAACCACAGTCTGAAAGGTCGTACTCAATAGTCCAGCTCTTCTACATCGGTGGTAATAGTAACAGCGGAATAGTATCCGTGGTGTAGTGGGAGTATAAATTGTGATTTCATCAGTGGTAATACAGTAAATTCCCTCATTCCTGCACACAACATCTCTGCTAATCCATCTCAGAAGTGCAAAATAATCTCAATTCTGGCAACAAAAGTGAGCAGAGCTGACCGGGTATACAGCTGGACTATAAAACTGGCATAGTGTCGCCTCTTACTCAGACTTCACCATTACTGTTCATTCACAATATTTGATAATCCAGCTCATAGGACTAGCGGAAATTCTTATGTATCATTACATCATCAGAGTCTAGCATTATCATCCTTATGTAGCAGAGCTGAATTTGTCATTTTACTGTTTTAAAGCATTGTAGTAACTCACACAAGAGCCAAATGAGCCAAATGACTAACCCAGCACTGCTACATCTGCTATATATTATTACCAAACTATACATTTGCTGCTCCACCTGTGCCAAATCTTTTATTTCACTCGACAACAGGTGCAAGTTACAAGGAACTCAAAGCAAACACGTAGTAAAAGTAGCCTCATATAAGATTAGACAGGACTTGTGATCTCCAGATAGATTATATGTGCAGCGCTGCGGAATATGTTGGCACCATATTAATAAACAATATCAATGTACATACCTAATAGAAATTCCCAGGCATCCAAGGGCACCAGAGCCAGGCTGTCACTGGGAAGGATGCCCCAGGCGGAGATGCCAGCTTCCACTCAGCCTCTCAGATAAGTTCAGTCTCAGCAACAAAGTCGTAAAAGTTGATCAAACTACATCCCAAAATCCCAGAAGAGGCGAGAAGACGAGGTGGGCAGAGAAGCCACAAAACATAAATGAAATTCCAGAGTTGGTTGGTGGCTGCTGCCAGGACAATGATCCTGAAGCTGGTGCAGGGGGGGAATGAACTGTTGCTTCAATGCAGGGAGGGGATGTGAGAGGAGAAGTGTGGGGTAGACAAGGGAGGCCGAGCTGTCTGCGACTGAGCAGAGGAGGGGCGGCCGGGAGGGAGGATATACAGTTTCAGGAGCCACCATGGGAGAGACAGGGACAACTCTCTCCAATTATAGAGCAACTCCATTTTTCTGGGTATTTCTGTCCCCTTACAGCAGTATCCGAAATAACCTAACAGTGTGACAGGGACAGGCAGCAGGGCTGGGGGGATGAAGGTTCAGGGGGCATTCTCAGAGGGTAATTTTGGGTACAGTAGTTACAGGCACATACATGATCCTAGAGATCTAATTTTAAAGAGCGTTAAACCTGCGAAATATATTTCATTAACAGAAAAGTATATAAAAAGGTCTAAATATACTATATAGAAAAAAGCAGAGAAGATGTGAATAGATAGAAAATTAACAAAGGGATGTGCTGAAAGTATATACTAATAACCGAACCATTGCAATATATACAATAATAATACACCGTAACCACTATAATACTGCTCTTATGTACAAGAATATAACTACTATAATACTACCTCCTATGTACAAGAATATAACTACTATAATACTGCTCCTATGTACAAGAATATAACTACTATAATACTGCTCCTATGTACAAGAATATAACTACTATAATACTGCCTCCTATGTACAAGAATATAACTACTATAATACTGCTCCTATGTACAAGAATATAACTACTATAATACAGCCCCTATGTACAAGAATATAACTACTATAATACTGCTACTATGTACAAGAATATAACTACTATAATACTGCTCCCATGTACAAGAATATAACTACTATAATACTGCTCCTATGTACAAGAATATAACTACTATAATACTGCCTCCTATGTACAAGAATATAACTACTATAATACTGTCTCCTATGTACAAGAATATATCTACTATAATACTACTCCTATGTACAAGAATATAACTACTATAATACTGCCTGCTATGTACAAGAATATAACTACTATAATACTGCTCCTATGTACAAGAATATAACTACTATAATACTGCTCCTATGTACAAGAATATAACTACTATAATACTGCTCCTATGTACAAGAAAATAACTACTATAATACTGCCCCTATGTACAAGAATATAACTACTATAATACTACTCCTATGTACAAGAATATAACTACTATAATACTGCTCCTATATACAAGAATATAACTACTATAATACTGCTCCTATGTACAAGCATATAACTACTATATTACTGCTCCTATATACAAGAATATCACTACTATAATACTGCTCCTATATACAAGAATATAACTACTATAATACTGCTCCTATGTACAAGCATATAACTACTATATTACTGCTCCTATATACAAGAATATAACTACTATAATACTGCTCCTATGTACAAGAATATAACAACTATAATACTGCTCCTATGTACAAGAATATAACTACTATAATACTGCCCCTATGTACAAGAATATAACTACTATAATATTACTCCTATGTACAAGAATATAACTACTATAATACTACTCGTATGTATAAGAATATAACTACTATAATACTACCTCCTATGTACAAGAATATAACTACTATAATACTACCTTTTATGTACAAGAATATAACTACTATAATACTGCCTCCTATGTACAAGAATATAACTACTATAATACTACTCGTATGTATAAGAATATAACTACTATAATACTACCTCCTATGTACAAGAATATAACTACTATAATACTGCCCCTATGTACAAAAATATAACTACTATAATACTGCTCCTATGTACAAGAATATAATTACTATAATACTACCTCCTATGTACAAGAATATAACTACTATAATACTACTCGTATGTACAAGAATATAACTACTATAATACTACCTCCTATGTACAAGAATATAACTACTATAATACTACTCCTATGTACAAGAATATATCTACTATAATACTACTCGTATGTATAAGAATATAACTACTATAATACTACCTCCTATGTACAAGAATATAACTACTATAATACTACTCGTATGTACAAGAATATAACTACTATAATACTACCTCCAATGTACAAGAATATAACTACTATAATACTGCTCCTATGTACAAGAATATAACTACTATAATACTGCTCCTATGTACAAGAATATATCTACTATAATACTACTCCTATGTACAAGAATATAACTTCTATAATACTGCTCCTATGTACAAGAATATAACTACTATAATAGTGTCCACTATATTCAAGAATATAACTACTATAATACTGCTCCTATGTACAAGAATATAACTACTATAATACTGCTCCTATGTACAAGAATATAACTACTATAATACTACTCCTATGTACAAGAATATAACTACTATAATACTACCTCTTATGTACAAGAATATAACTACTATAATACTGCTCCTATGTACAAGAATATAACTACTATAATACTACTCCTATGTACAAGAATATAACTACTATAATACTGCTCCTAAGTACAAGAATATAACTACTATAATACTTCCCCTATGTACAAGAATATAACTACTATAATACTGCTCCTATGTACAAGAATATAACTACTATAATACTGCTCCTATGTACAAGAATATAACTACTATAATAGTGTCCACTATATTCAAGAATATAACTACTATAATACTGCTCCTATGTACAAGAATATAACTACTATAATAGTGTCCACTATATTCAAGAATATAACTACTATAATACTGCTCCTATGTACAAGAATATAACTACTATAATACTGCCTTCTATGTGCAAGAATATGACTACTATAAGACAGCTCCTATGTACAAGAATATAACTACTATAATACTGCTCCTATGTACAAGAATATAACTACTATAATACTGCTCCTATGTACAAGAATATAACTACTATAATACTACTCCTATCTACAAGAATATAACTACTATAATACTGCCATTATATACAAGAATATAACTACTATAATACTGCTCCTATGTACAAGAATATAACTACTATAATACTGCTCCTATGTACAAGAATATAACTACTATAATACTACTCCTATGTACAAGAATATAACTACTATAATACTGCTCCTATGTACAAGAATATAACTACTATAATACTGCCCCTATGTACAAGAATATAGCTACTATAATACTGCCCTATGTACAAGAATATAACTACTATAATACTGCTCCTATGTACAAGTATATAACTACTATAATACTACTCCTATGTACAAGAATATAACTACTATAATACTGTCTCCTATGTACAAGAATATAACTACTATAATACTGCCCTATGTACAAGAATATAACTACTATAATACTGCCCCCTATGTACAAGAATATAACTACTATAATACTGCCCCCTATGTACAAGTATATAACTACTATAATACTGCTCCTATGTACAAGAATATAACTACTATAATACTGCTCCTATGTACAAGAATATAACTACTATAATACTGCTCCTATGTACAAGAATATAACTACTATAATACTGCTCCTATGTACAAGAATATAACTACTATAATATTGCTCCTATGTAGAAGAATATAACTACTATAATACTGCTCCTATATACAAGAATATAACTACTATAATACTGCTCCTATGTACAAGAATATAACTACTATAATACTGCTCCTATATACAAGAATATAACTACTATAATACTGCTCCTATGTACAAGAATATAACTACTATAATACTACCTCCTATGTACAAGAATATAACTACTATAATACTGCTCCTATGTACAAGAATATAACTACTATAATACTGCTCCTATGTACAAGAATTTAACTACTATAATAGTGTCCACTATGTTCAAGAATCTGTCCTCCTGTATGTATCTCCTCTATAATACAGAAAATGTTGTGGGTGTCAGTAAAATAGGTGTGGGGGGGGTTGCAGATAAATACAGTGGTCATACTACATGGGGGCGCTATCGCAGAACTTTGTTTTGTAAATGAAGATGGCATTTCTGGTATCCAGTCAGTATTTGACAGGAAGATTTACCTGAGGTGCGTATAGCGAGCCTTCATATATTCTCTACTGTACATTATTAGTGTATTAGATGTCTCCTCGCAGCCCTGTGCACCTCCAATGAGGCGAAGTGATTTTTTTTTATCCTAAACCAGCCCAAGACAGGCTGTTCTGAAAACAAAGCTGCGCGGTACCTGTCTTGGGCTGGCTTATGAGACCTCTGCATCTAAGCGCAGGCGGCACTGCTATGACGTCATCACGCAGATGTCTTTTGTGCCCGTGAAGCAGAGGCGGCAGCTCCATCAAGGGATCCCAGGTGAGGATAACTTTTTTTTTTTTTTTTTTTTTAAATAGGCCTTTACCTGCTGGGGTTACTCCAGCAGGTTACGGCCTATTTACATACCAATCTCTGCTCCTGCTCATGGCCGTACTGCTTCCCCCCAGAAGCGGCTGTGAGCAGGAGATCGGTAAGTGAGGCCGCGGGCTGCGAACCTTTAAATACTACACTTATTTTCTCTGGGGTCTTTTCAGACCCCAGAGTGTCATAATCGGAGACCCAGGGTAGGTGAGGGAACATAAAAAACAATGTTATTCACCTCTCCTGTATCCGGTGTTACTCACAGCAGACTTCGGGCCTTTATGGTGACGTCCCAGATGTCACGTGGGCCAGGCTGACGTCATTATGCGTCGCATCACTGGCCTGGCCCAATTGATGTATGTGCCGACGCTGAAGAAGGCCTAAAGCTGCAGTGAGTGCACCAGAGTCCAGATAGGTAAGTAGCAGTGGTTTTTATTTTTGTCACCTGCCCGGATCTCCGATCATTATACTCTGGGGTCTGAATAGTTAATAATAAAAGTTAATGGGTGGGCCACTATGGGGTATAATAGAGTGTGCAGGGGCGGCTGTGGGGCAGAATAGTGTGTGCAGGGGCAGCTGTGGGGCAGAATAGACTCTGCAGGGGCAGCTGTGGGGCAGAATACTGCGTGCAGGGGCAGCTGTGGGGCAGAATACTGCGTGCAGGGGTGGCTTAGGGACATAATACCGTGTGCAGGGGCGGCTGAGGGACATAATAACGCGTGCAGGCGCGGCTGTGGGATATTATAGTGTGTGTAAATGGGGCGTTATACTGTGTGTGGGCCAGGAAAGAGGGTGCTCTATGTCAGTCTTTGCTAGTTACTCCAACTAATAATGGGTTGTTAGGAAGGGGCATATTATATAAGGGGGCTTTATGAACTTAAGAGGTGTTATTTATATAAAGGCATTATTATTACAAGGAGAGTTATTTATATAAGGGGCCACTAGGGAGCATTATATATATAAGGGGGTGGTCCTTTATAAAAGCGTTCATTAGGGGACATCAATTATATAAGGGGTCATTAGGGGATATTATGAATAGAAGGGGGCATATTTATTTATATATATATCATGGACAACCCCTTTAAGGTGGCCCTTGGGCTTTAATAAAGGTATTTTCCATCTGATTTTTATTGATGATCTATCCTTAGGACAGATCATCAATAAGAAATCAGTGACTACTGATCAGTTGTATGGGGGGCTATGGCGCCTGTTTATATGACACGCTGTCTGTTTATAGTGACCGTGTGATGTCATTACAGCCTTGTCACATAGACGTGTACAGGACGAGGCTGTAGTTACATGACATGGCCACTATGAGATGAATGATACTATGTAAACAGAGAAGGGGTCACGATGCTTATATAGGTACCACGGTTCATTCAAACAGCTGATCAGTGGGGGTCCTGAACTTTTGAGCCCCACTGATTATTTTATTAATGACCTGGAAAACCTTTTAATTAGGAAACCTATGGGGCATTGATAAGGGGCGCTATTTAAACAGGGTACACACGGACATTATTAATATAAAGATGCACTTGGGAGCAGTGGTGACCCTAGTCTCTTTGCTGCCTGAGGCGGACTATCGAAAGACGCCCCCCCCCCCCCAAAAAAAAAAAAAATATATATGAAATTGAGTTTCCATGCTATTAGCGTCACACGCTGTTATTGTCGTACAATAAACATACACAAACTAATGAAACAGTTATTAAGAATTCTTCTTCCTGTATTACTTCAGTATCAGAAATCAACAACACGGCATTAACAATGACAATAACTTCACACATCTTCTGCTTGGTGGATGGACGAGCCCACGTGGCCCCCATTCTCTATAATAGGACCCCGCAGATAGCTGAGGACTGGACTTCGGGTATCTTTGGCGCTCCCATCAAAGTGAATGAGAGCCACGCGGGTTCGTCCATCCACCTAGTGACACCTATATATATGGCTGCGGTCAGGCTGAATTCCCACCCAGTGGGGGGAAAAACCCAATTCTCAGGCTCAGTGGGGGTCTCAGCAGACAGACCCCCATCACTCAGGTATTTATCCTCTATCATTTAGGTGTATACAGGGCAGTAACATTTTGTGACTTACAGGTGACGTCTCTGACTAATCGGTCACATTTCCCTTCTCTTCCCTCTGGACCGCCATGACCACTTCTTCCAGCTGTGACTTGTCTCTGTAAAGTTTGCAGCACAGACATCTTTGGCTCCTCACTTTTCCAGGCATCCAACCCACATTGTCCTCACCTACACAAAGCCCCCATCCTGCTGCTACCCCCAATTATACAATATATGATATAACCCCCCATAATGAATAATACCCCCAAGTGCATCTTTATATTAATAATGTCCGTGTGTACCCTGTATAAATAGTGCCCCTTATTAATAATGCCCCAGGTGTTAACTAATTAAAAGGTTTTCCAGGTCATTAATAAACTAATCAGTGGGGCTGAAAAACCCAGGACCCCCACTGATCAGCTGTTTGAATGAAACGTGGTACCTGTGTAAGCGCCGTGACCCCTTCTCTGTTTACATAGTGTCATCTCATAGCGGCCATGTCATGTAACTACAGCCTCGTCCTATACATGTCTATGTGACAAGGCTGGAATTACATCACACGGTCACTATAAACAGACAGCGTGTGATATAAACAGGTGCCATAGCCCCTTCATACAGCTGGTCAGAGGCATCCACTGATCTCTTATTGATAATCTGTCCTAAGGATAGAACATCAATAATAATGTGCTGGAAAGACCCTTTAATAAAGCCCAAGTGCCACCTTAAAGGGGTTGTCCAGGATAACCACTTTTTTAAATATGAGGCTGGGGAAGGTGCTCCGGTGTCTTCCAGCGCGTTTCAGTCCTGCTGCTCCGGTGTTTTCTTCCCCACAGCCCTGTGATGTCCCGTGTCAGCGACCTAAGCGGTCATGTGTGGTGGGGACTTCCACCAGAAAAAAATACCAGAGCAGCACAACCAGCCGCGGTGGGAGACATCGGAGCACAAGGGACAGGTGAGTAGGTGCTTTTTTTTTTTTAATACAGTATTGCACGGTGTTATGGCCCACAGCGGTCCCTGCACACAGTATTACATGGTATTATGTCCCGCAGCGGCCCCTGCACACGGTATTATGCCCCACAGCGGCCCCTGCACATGGTATTATGCCCCGCAGCGGCCCCTGCACACAGTATTATGCCTTGCAGCGGCCCCTGCACACAGTATTATGCCCCGCAGCGGCCCCTGCACACGGTATTATGCCCCGCAGCGACCCCTACACACGATATTATGCCCTGCAGCGGCCACTACACATGGTATTATGCCCCACATCGGCCCCTGCACACGGTATTATGCCCCGCAGTGGTCCCTGCACACGGTATTTCCCGCGCAGCGGCGCCTGCACAGAGTATTATGCTCTGCAGCGGCCCCTGCACACGTTATTATGCCCCGCAGCGGCCCCTACACACAGTATTATGCTCCATAGTGGCCCCTGCACACAGTATTAAGCCCCATAGTGGACCCTGCACTCGGTATTATGCCCCATAGTGGCCCCTGCACACAGTATTATGCACAGCAGTGGCCCCTGCACACGGTATTATGCCTCGCAGTGGCCCCTGCACACGGTATTATGCCTCGCAGTGGCCCCTGCACACTGTATTATGCCTCGCAGTGGCCCCTGCACTCGGTATTATGCTCCATAGTGGCCCCTGCACATGGTATTATATTTCATAGTGGCCCCTGCACATGTAATTATGCCCCATAGAGGCCCTTGCACACAGTATTCTGCTCCATAGTAACCCACCCATGAACTATTATTATACTCTGGGGTCTAAAAAATCCCAGAGTATAATGATCGGAGACCCAGGTGGTGACAAACATAAAACCAGTGTTACTTACCTGGGCTCTGGTGCACTCCCTGCTTTCGGCCCTCTTCAATGTCGCACAGACCGGCGTCGCAACATAATGATGTCGGCCTGGCTCATGTGACATCTGGGACGTCACCAAAGAAGGCCGAAGCCTGCTGGGAGTAACATCGGATCGCTGGAGAGGTGAGTAACAATGGTTTTTATGTTTATCACCTCCCCTGTGGTTCCGATTATTATACTCCGGGGTCTGAAAATACCCCGGAGTTTAATAATAGTAGTATTTGAGGCTCGCGGCCTCACTTACCGATGCCTGCTGCCGCTCACAGCCGCTTCTGATTCCCCCTTCTGCGTCCGATAGCAGAAGGGGAAGCGGAGGCGGCCTCAGCAGGAGCGGGGATTGGTAAATAAATAGGCCGTTACCTGCTGGGGTTACTGCAGCAGGTTACGGCCTATTTATATATATAAAAAAATATATCCAAACCTACCTGCGGCTGCGATCCCTTGTTGGAGCTGCCGCCTCTTCTTCGCCGCCTGCGCTGAGATGCGGAGATCTCGTAAACTAGCCCAGGACAGGTATCACGCAGCTTTGTTTTTTTTTTTAAGCGGCCTGTCCTGGGTTGGTTTATGGTAAATAGAATGTAAAAAATGCCGCCCCCGAGACAGTGGCGGACTTTGCCGCCTGAGGCGACCGCCTCACTTTGCCTCATTAGTGGTGCGCCTCTGCTTGGGAGTATTATTCATTATGGGGGGTTATATCATATATTGTATAATTGGGGTAGCAGCAGGATGGGTGTGCAGGTGAGGACAATGTGGGTCGGGTGCCTGGAAAAGTGAAGAGCCAAAGATATCTGTGTTGTAAACTTTACAGAGACTGGAAGAAGTGGTCATGGCGGTCCAAAGGGAAGAGACAGGAAATGTGAAGGATTAGTCAGAGACATCACCTGTAAGTCACAGAATGTTACTGCCCTGTATACACCTAAATGATAGAGGATAAATACCTGAGTGATGGGGGTCTGTCTGCGGAGACCCCCACTGAGCCTGAGAATTGGGTTTTTTCCCCCACTGGGTGGGAATTCAGCCTGACCGCAGCCATATATATAGGTGTGTCACTTGGTGTATGGACGAACCCGCTTGGCTCTCATTCACTTTAATGGGAGCTCCAAAGATATCCGAAGTCCAGTCCTCAGCTATCTGCGGGGCTCCTATTATAGAGAATGGGGGCCACGTGGGCTCGTCCATCCACCAAGCAGAAGATGTGTGACGTTACTTTCATTGTTAATGCCGTGTTGTTGATCTGATACTAAAGTAATACAGGAAGAAGAATTCTTAATAACTGTTTTATAACTTTGTGTATATTGTGTGATGATAACAGTTTTTTTTTTTTGGGGGGGGGGCGTCTTTCTATAGTCCGCCTCAGGCAGCAAAGAGGCTAGGTTCACCACTGCCTGTAACCTGTATAGAAGTCGTCACAGGCGCCTCCAGCTTTTATCCAATCACAGGGCTCCGCACTGACGTCTCATCTTATATCTTACAGGAAATTCTTTATACCACAGAATGTTCTAGATTTCTAATATCAGGGATATAAAATACAAAGAATGTAACAAGATAAAGATACACAAGGCCGGGCTGAGGATTATTAAAGGTGCATTAAAGGGGTTTCCAGGCAGTAAAAAACATATAATTGTCAGCTACATATGCAAATGAGAGTGACCTTTATTGTGTATGCTAATGAGATTGACCTTTAGCATTGGAATTCCAAGTCTACTATGACATCACCAGACCTTGATGACATCACAATGATGGCCCCTGCATAGAAGACCTTACACTACAGGAGCTGCTCACTCCTACAGAGGACGGCGACAGGCGAGGACTATGCGAGGTATGTACAGTATAGAAGATTTACTATAGGGGGCGCTCATATGTCCATGCTGGGGGGTATTTAGGATTTTGTAGAGATTAATCTAAATTTCAGATGACATAATACAGCGCCCCCCAGTGCTGGCCCCTTGTACTTATTATTATAATGATATTGGAGTAAGGATGACATCACACAGGCAGGATTTTGTGCAGTTTTTGGTACCAATTCTTGAGCCAAAACCAGCAGTGGGTCCAGCAGATAGAAGACGTCCTTCTGTTATATTTCCCATGTCTTGTGGATCCACTTCCTGACTTTGAATCAAAAACTGCACCAAAAACTGCCTGTGTGATTCCAGCCTAGACATCCCATAATCTACAGAGATATATACAAGTGACCGGGACATGACCATTATTTTGGAAGTTTTTATACCCAGCACTGGGGGGGATTTATTAAGGCTCTGTGTAATGTGAAGTGCTGGAGTATTATACACTCGCCTCCTAATAAATTTGGTGTAAATGATAGTAATTATGGTCAATGTGCATTAGACCCCACCCAGTCTGCTAAGTCACACCCACTTAAATCATAGAAACCGAAAAAATGTGCAAATGTTTGTGTAAATTAGGCAAAGGCCAAAATTGTCAACATTTTTTCCACAATTCTTTGCAATAGATTTTTATTAGGCTTTAAAAAATGTACCTAGATAAAGAAAATAATAAAAAGCAATTAGAAGGATATAATTCTGCCACAATTACAGTAATGATTTATTTCCCTCTTGGAGCATCACATGACCATATGACATCACACAGGACCATATGACATCACAATGATGTATTTACATACAATGACCTTAAACTATAAGAACATTTCTATAGGTGAGGTCTAGGCCAAGAGAGGGGAGGACGAGGCCCGGTATGGAGGGGAATTTATCAGGTCTGGGGTTTTATACTTCATGTAAAGTGCAAAATACACCAAATTTATTAAGAAGTACAAGCTATCAGCTAGTTTACATTTGTGCCATAATTACTCCATTCTTGGCATATGTTATAGTAAATCAGTTTGTCTAGGGAGGCTCCGCCCCTTCTGATAAGCCCCTCCCATTTTGTAATTAATTCAATATTTGTGTAATGTGATGGCTTCAGGTTTTATATTCACTCACTTTCTATCTGTCACTTTATTTCAGTCTCTATCAGCGTAGTCTGAGCCGCCTCCTCCACAGGCCTGAGAGGTAAGTACCGCAGCGTTATACCCCATCGCTATACCCCACCGCTATACCCCACCGCTATACCCCACCTTTATACCCCACCTTTATACCCCACATTATACCCCACCGCTATACCCCCCCTTTATACCCCACATGGATAATTCCTGTCAACTTTATTTATTAATATATTATTATTTTTAGTTGAATTTTTGGGTATTTTAGATTTTTGGAAACGAATTCCAAAAAATGTTTGGAGTATTATCAGCCACATTGTCAGACAGTTTATTAGGTGTAAATACTGATAGGAGGGCTGGGGTGAGATTAGGCTACTCAGGGGTGTGGCAGGGAGGGGGCTGGGCAGCTCGGGGGGTGGGACAAAGAGGGGCTGGGCAGCTCAGGGGTGTGGCAGGATGGGGCTGAGCTTCTCAGGGGTGGGGCAGGAAGGGGCTGGGCAGCTCAGGGGTGGGGCTGGGGCAGTCAGAAGATCAGAGGAAATGACTGATTTTGTTTTCCTCCTTTCTTTTCCTTCACCAGGTCTCTACAAAAAGATCTTCATGAAAAAGGCCAAAGTAGGGCCGGAGGGTTCCTTCCTTTAGATTGTAAGCTCCTCGGAGCAGGTAAACATTAACCTTTTAATGACCACTCCCCCACCCGCTATAGTTCATACCATGAGCGCCTTCATAATCTGCAATTTTTTCTTCTCTTCCAAATGGTATTAGACTGCCCCCTATGTTTTTGGGGTCGGTGTAGATGAAGCCGTAACCGCTCATGGCCTGCATGCAGCCGCAGGATTTCTTAGCATGGCTGCCTCTTGTATCACAAAGCAGTGGTCATTGAAGGGTCAATGTTGGTTTTCTTTAGTCTGTAAGCTCAGAAGAGCAGGCGTCATAGAAGGTTGGAAGGAACCTCCGGAATTGTAAGCCTAGTCAGTCCCCGGAGGATCTATAGGGTCCTTGCTCTTATGTCTGCTCCATAAGGGTTTAAGTAATCTGGAGGATGACTTTTCGGCAGGAATCCTCTCTTTAGGCTAGGGGTAGTGATGACCAGGCTGGCGGTCTTGGCTGTGACATACGTCATGTGGTTGGAGATCGCAGTGTCGCGTCGCTTTCGTCGATGTTTAATGGAGGCGAATATGGGCGTGTTATGATGATGAGCAAGTCACCACCTGCAAATCCGCCAATATGTGCGCCGATTTGTTATTGCTGTGGTTGCAACCAATGGTCGGGTCCAAAACTCAAAATGACCTTGTATTGTTGGACGATCGCGGCACTTGTGAGTCGTCGGCGCACGACCACATTCACCTCCACTGGCTGAGATACAGGCGGCGATACACTGTGATCTCTGGCTGTACGATGTGTGTTGTGGCTGATGATGGTCAGAATGGTCAACATATATTATGTATCACAGAGAGGATTCCTTTCTATAGACTGTAAGCTCTTAGGAGCAGGATGACGCCAGGTTATATTGTATGTATTATTATATATGCGGTTATGTAGATTGTCAGCTCTTCGGAGCAGGTTTCAGGTTTCTGGTCAGCAGTAGGCAGATGGATAGACATGATCCAGGGTTATATCGCCGATCGCCATATTTGGGGTCAGGTAGGAATTATTTTTTCCCCTGAGACTCAGATCTCAGGGGTTTTTCTTCGCCTTCCTCTGGATCATCGGGTTGGGGCTCTTATAAGAACCACAACCCCCATCATTTAGTAGGATATAATACGAGCCCTTATTATTAATGGCTCCTCTGCTTATTGCTAATAAAAGGTATAAAATTAGCCGTTCCGGTGTCCGGTGTCCTTATTGTCTCCGATTATTTCATTACACAGTTTACATAATCTACAGAGATAGAAACCGCCACATAGTCGTCCATGTACAGATGTAGCGGGCGCCGTATGAGCGGTTGTGGTGCACTAAACAATAGTCGTATCACCTGCACTATTTGTAGATCACATGTATTAGAGCGGCAGCCCCATGTAAATCAGATGTAAATCAATAAATATTCACTTGGCTCCAGCTAAACCTACATCTAACACATTAGTGGGCCAAGTGTAAAGTTATCATGAGCGTCCCCTCCTCATTTCCATATCCTCGAATATTGTAAAATGGGAATGGCACAACCTACCTGACCTACCTAAGGAGTCAATAGTGGCCATTATGCTGTGTGGGGGCCAAAAAGGGGGTATTATACTGTGCATGGAGCTCTAAACAGGACATTATACCATGTAGGGGACAATATTTTGCGTTGCACAACAAATTTGCCCCCCTCCTGCCACTGTGCACCCCTTCTGGAGAATTCTGCATACAACTGTTTTAGATACTTTCTACACCTTGGCCAACTAGGGGTGGGGCTTGTTAGAAAATGGGTGGAACTTAAATGGAGAGAGACTGGGACTTACAATGCAAATACCAACATTTAAAGTACTTTTAAAATTAAAAAAATATATATAAAACTAATAATATATAAAATAATAATGATGATAATAATAATAATAATAATAATGATAATAATATTACTTGCGCTGTTCCTCTCACTCACTTATCACCAGTGGGTTATTAGCATAAACCTCCAGATGAAGGACCTGCGATCTCGTTATGTGACCAAGATGCCAGGGTTGGACCAAGGAGGTGGTGGACTTTCGCAAGCGCAGATACCCTCCAATACCAGTGGACATCCAGGGGACGGGCATTGAGATAGTCAACACCTATAAGTACCTGGGTGTGCTCCTTAATAATAAGCTGGACTGGGCAGATCACCTGGAGATCCTGTACAGGAAGGGCCACAGCAGGCTCTACCCAGGGCCGTTTTAACACATTGGTGGGCCCAGTGCAAAGGTTTCATAAGTGCCCCCCCTATCACCACTTAAACATACCTGACCCACCCAAATTAAAATGGCCCCCACATAGTATAATTCCTTCTTACTGGCCCCATACAATATAAGTGAAAACTTATAAATAATAGTCCCCCCTTATAAATATGTCCTGTTCACAGGTAACCGCACCCTTATAATAATAATAATTATAAGGCGGTCATTATTTATATGCAGGGATTATTTAAAAGGGTGACCAAGATTCCTTGAATGAAGAAGTATGAAGAAACTAAAGGGGGACATTAAACCGTGGGGGTAGTTGGATGGGGACATGCCCCCCCTTTAGCTGCCCCCAGTTAAATATCCCCCCTCCATCTGCCCCCCTAGTTTAATGTTCCTCTTCATCTCCCCCAGTTTAATGTCCCCCATTCATCTGCCTCCAGTTTAACATAATAAAACACTGATACTCACCTCTCCTCACTCCCCTGCCGCGCTGTGCAGTCTCTTGTCCCGGACTGTTCATGGAGGTACAGGGGCGATGTGAGTGACGTCACACAGGAATGTGCTCCACACGGAGCAATGAAGCAGGAGCTGTCTGAGGATAGCTCCTGCTTCACCATTGTGACGTCATCAGCTGTGCCAGGATGACCTGCACAGACTGTGATGTATGTAAGTATTCTATGGCAGAGCAAGGACTTTACAGGTCCCTGCCCTGCAGAGGCGTAGCTAGGGATTCGGCACAGGGGGGTAAACATATCCAAGTGGGCCCCTACCAGGGTTATAAATAAAAATGCACTGACACTTACCTGCATTCCCCCCTCCGTTCTTACCCTGGGCCAACCATCACCATCACTGCCCTATTTGTATATTGAGCGGCTGCAGCACTGATGTCAAGTTGAAGAGACCGCTGCAGCCAATCACTGCTCTCTACAGTACAGCAGTATATAGTGTTGGGCCACTGCAGCCAATCACCGCTCTCTACAGTACAGCAGTATATAGTGTTGGGCCGCTGCAGCCAATCACCGCTCTCTACAGTACAGCAGTATATAGTGTTGGGCCGCTGCAGCCAATCACCGCTCTCTACAGTACAGCAGTATATAGTGTTGGGCCGCTGCAGCCAATCACCGCTCTCTACAGTACAGCACTATATAGTGTTGGGTCGCTGCAGCCAATCACCGCTCTCTACAGTACAGCAGTATATAGTGTTGGGCCGCTGCAGCCAATCACCGCTCTCTACAGTACAGCAGTATATAGTGTTGGGCCGCTGCAGCCAATCACCTCTCTCTACAGTACAGCAGTATATAGTGTTGGGCCGCTGCAGCCAATCACCGCTCTCTACAGTACAGCAGTATATAGTGTTGGGCCGCTGCAGCCAATCACCGCTCTCTACAGTACAGCAGTATATAGTGTTGGGCTGCTGCAGCCAATCACCGCTCTCTACAGTACAGCAGTATATAGTGTTGGGCTGCTGCAGCCAGTCACCGCTCTACAGTACTGCAGTATATAGTGTTGGGCCGCCGCAGCCAATCACCGCTCTCTACAGTACAGCAGTATATAGTGTTGGGCCGCTGCAGCCAATCACCGCTCTACAGTACAGCAGTATATAGTGTTGGGCCGCTGCAGCCAATCACCGCTCTCTACAGTACAGCAGTATATAGTGTTGGGTCGCTGCAGCCAATCACCGCTCTCTACAGTACAGCAGTATATAGTGTTGGGCCGCTGCAGCCAATCACTGCTCTACAGGACAGCAGTATATAGTGTTGGGCCGCCGCAGCCAATCACCGCTCTCTACAGTACAGCAGTATATAGTGTTGGGCCGCTGCAGTCAATCACCGCTCTCTACAGTACAGCAGTATATAGTGTTGGGCCGCCGCAGCCAATCACCGCTCTCTACAGTACAGCAGTATATAGTGTTGGGCTGCTGCAGCCAATCACCGCTCTCTACAGTACAGCAGTATATAGTGTTGGGCCGCCGCAGCCAATCACCGCTCTCTACAGTACAGCAGTATATAGTGTTGGGCCGCTGCAGCCAATCACCGCTCTACAGTACAGCAGTATATAGTGTTGGGCCGCTGCAGCCAATCACCGCTCTCTACAGTACAGCAGTATATAGTGTTGGGCCGCTGCAGCCAATCACCGCTCTACAGTACAGCAGTATATAGTGTTGGGCCGCTGCAGCCAATCACCGCTCTCTACAGTACAGCAGTATATAGTGTTGGGTCGCTGCAGCCAATCACCGCTCTCTACAGTACAGCAGTATATAGTTTTGGGTCGCTGCGGTTCCGCTGTTGTGACATCTCTCTGCAGCCTCTCTGTAAACAAGCAACTTTAAAATGTATGATAGTAAAACCCTTTAAATTAATAGTGTCCCTCAATTAATAATGCCCCTGTGTCCCCCATAATAATACTCCTGTATGCCCCCTTAAATCAATAATGCTTCAGCTAATAATGCCCCCTAATTAAAAATTCTGTATACTCCCTTAAAGGGGTTGTCCAGGAAATACAGAGGTCAGGGAAGGTGACACACAAAAAAAAAACAAAAAAAAAAAAAAAAAACACCTGCATCCAGCGTCGCCCGAGGGCTTGTTCTGGTGGAAGTCCTTGCTGCACATGGCCTCAGCAGTCACGTGTGGCGGCGCTTGACCGGACAGTGGTGGGGGGCATCGGAGTGCTGGAGACATGTGAGTACATTTTTTTTGTTTTTTTTTATTTATATGTTTCACCTTTCCCGGCCTCCTGCCCAAATACTGTAATTCCTGGACATCCCCTTTAAATCAAAAATGCCCACCTTAAATTAGTAAAGCCCAATACCCTCTTACACCGTTACATACATACTGCCTCCCAATAGCCCCCTTATATTAATTATGGCCCTTATATTAATTATTGCTCTTACATTAATAATACCTCTGCTTGCCCTAATGATCCCTTATGGTTATTGGCCCTTAATATTATTAAGCCCCACCCCCAAAAAAAAAATATTAATAATATTCACCTGCCTCCGATCTCCTTGCTGTATCCTGCAGCCTACATGATGCCGTTACCGCAGGACATCTATGCCCCAGCTCAGGCAGCACTGTGTAGTGACGTCATTGTGCCTGTCTGCGCCGGGACGTTGATGTCCGCAACCAGACTCCCCCGAACGGAAACCCGAACGCAGATGTGAACCAGGCCTTAGCTGTTGCTAGGGAATGCTGTTACCTGTGAGGGGGGGGGGGGACACTATTACTGTAATAGTGCTCTAATACCACCCCCCTTCTCCACATAAGTAATGCTGTTACCTGTGGGGGGCACTATTACTGTAATAGTGAGCTAATTGCACCCCCCACAGGTTATAGTCCCCCTCCCCCATATACCATTCCATGTACTGTTGCCCTGTATAGTTACATTGTACTTACAGAGCAGTGATTTGGTGGGCGGGGCCTCTTCTTGCACAAACCCTGTGCGCATCTTCTACTTTCCTCCTGGAACCTTGACCCCCTGGGAAGAACATAGTAGATGCACACAGGCTGAACAATGGCAGAACAGGAAGCTAATAGCTTCCTGGTCTACCAAGTATTTCTACTGCATCGGTGTCCTGCAGATGCCGCTACAGTTTAAATTTCTGTGTCCCCTTGCGGCGGCCCCGGAGTGGGCCCTGTCATAGGCTTCAACTATATCAGCGTGCTATGCAGTTGTGAGTGGAGCTGTCCTGGGCAGAAAGTCTGGTGCCCGGATCCGGGGACCCGCAACCATATGGCCAGGTGCAAGAGTGTAAGAGACAGCCAATGTTGTCCTAAGCTTCATTTGTCTGTATAAACTGTTAATGTTGAATGTATTTCTGTGATTCTGTTCCTTTAAGACAGCAGCCATTGTAATTGTGACATGATGCTGGAGTGACTCCCCCCCCCCTTTTATGTCAGCTTGCCTGTTCTGCAGACAGAATGTGAGCAGAGAAGCAGGAAGTGACGAGACAGAGAGCAGCAGCCATCTTGGCAAGAGAGAAGACAGGTGTCTGTGCTGTGTTGAACGGGTGTGGATATTTTTCTGTACAGCTAAGCTGTATCTTGGTCCAGAGACAAACAGAGTGTAAAGAGACAACAGGACTAGTGAGTCCACGTGAAAGGAACTGTGCTCAGTGGCTGATCAGTGAGACTGACATTGTGACTGTGTATATGGATACCACAGATAGAGACTCGCAGTGCTGTTGATGTACTGGACGGCACCTGCTAAACCCCGGCTTACATCCCAGCTCAGTGTATGGATTCGGCAGGACTGTCAGTGTGCTGAGTGGAATCTGCTGTTGGATTACATTGCATTCATTGGGTTTCCCTGTTAAAGAGGACTTCATTTCTCCCAAGATCCTGATAACAGTGAGGAGAGGACGTTTCACTATAAAAGAAAGGACCGACTTTGGGCCCCACCGCGCGCTTCTACGGACTGTAAGCGGTCCACCTGGACCACTGGGGAAAAGGGGGTGCACCCAAATGTGATGTCAGGGTCAGTTAGGGATAGTTTTGAGTATATTGTTCATTCAGTGTCCATACTGCAGAATTGGACAGAGTAAAAGTAGAAACCATTGCAGAATTTGCCTTGAAATTGTTCATGCTATATTGTATATTTTGCTTGTCTTTATCCCTGTCATTTTACATTCAAATAGTCTTTATTAACTTATAGTAAATATATATTCTTTTCTTGAACTACCGCGTGTGCGTTCATTTCTGGTTGCGGAGACCAAACCACCTGCCTTGCTCTCGGTTCACAAGAGCACCGTTTGCCCTATGGTTAAAGCGGACCTGGCTCTACCTGCTTAGGAGGCTGAGAGCCTTTGGAGTCCAGGGGCAATTCTTAGGACTGGAATGGAAAAATGGAATAAAAAATGATCAAACCATCAGAACTTCCCCAAAATGGTATCAATAAAATGCCATCTTGTCCCGCATAAAAAGACGCCATACCCAGCTCTATACACAGAAATATCAAAAAGTTACAGGTGTCACAATAAGGCAACACAATTTTTTTTTTCTATTTTGCAAAGTTAATTTTTAAACCCCTTAACGACCCAGGGCGTAATAGTACGTCCTGAGTCGCATGACGATGTATGGAGAGCGCTCAGGAGCTGAGCGCTCTCCATACACCGCGGGTGCCGGCTGTATAATACAGCCAGGACCCGCCGCTAACAGCAGCAATCGGTGCCTGCACCGATCGCGGCTGTTAACCCTTTAGATGTCGTGGTCAAACGGGACCGCGGCGTCTAAATTGCGCAGCCGCCACGGGCGCCGCCATTTTTACCTGATCGCCGCCCTCCAGAACGTCATAGGTTGCCATGACAGCCGGGAGCCTATTACAGCTATTACACGATGCCATAGGCAGCGTCTAATAGCAGTGACGGCATTTTGCTATTCACTGCGATACAGTAGTATCGCAGTGAATAGTATGATCGATCAGACCCCCTAGGTTTCAAGGTCCCTAGGGAGTCTGATCATACAAGTAAAAGTATAAAAAAAAAGTTTTTACAAGTATGAAAAAAATTTAAAAAAACACAAAAGTTCAAATCACCCCCCTTTCCCTAGATCAGATATAAAAGTAAATAAAAAAAGTAAGCATAAACACTTTAGGTATCCCCGCGCTCCAAAATGCCCGAACTATTAAAATATTAAAATATTTATCCCATACGGTGAACGGGTTAGCGGGGAAAAAAAATCAAAATAGCCAAATAGCGTTTTTTTCAACACTTTGTCTCTAATAAAAAATTTAATAAAAAGTGATCAAACCATTAGATCTTTCCCCAAATGGTATCAATAAAAACGTCATGTTGTCCTGCATAAAAAGACCCCTTACCCAGCTCCATACATGTAAATATGAAAAAGTTACAGGTGTGACAATACGGCGACGCAAAATTTTTTTTTCTATTTAGCAAAGTTTTTAATTTTTTAAAAGGTATCAAAACATTACAAATTCTATATAAATTTGGTATCGCCGTGTTCGTACTGACCCGCAGAATACAGGTAACATGTCATTTTTACCACACAGTTAATGCTGTAAAAATTAAACCCATATGAATTTGGCGCAAATGCAGTTTTTCTCCAATTGCACCTCATTCTGAATTTTTTTCCAGCTTCCCAGTACATTGTACAGGATATTGAAGGGTGCCATTACAAAGTAGAATTTATTTTGCAAACAATAAGCCGTCATGTGAGTCTCTGAACTTAAAATTGGAAAAAAATATGGCTCTTTGAATCGGGGAGGGAAAAATGGAAAAGCAAAACCGAAAATTGGCTGTGGCATGAAGGGGTTAATATCTACTTCCAAAGGATAGGTCATCGAATAATAAGTGCCAGACAACCCCTTTAAGATATCACATAACTTATCCTAACCACATAAAGCTCTGTATAGCTTATCTATTACACTACGTCCTATAAGAAGATACTTGTTTTAGGTGAAGTTGCGCTCTAGTCCTGTCCAGTCCAAACCAAACATCAAGCAAAGACAAAACTACATTACTGAGCTGGTGCTGTCTAACCTGAAGTGCAAGGTCTAAGGTATATTCTTATTCTTTACCTTTATCAGCATCCAGGGGTGTGAACTTCCTCAATGAACAGCCAGGTTGTAGTCCTCAGTTAGGTTGCAGGTAGTGATCTTGGTCAAATATTTAGTCAAATGGATCCAGTTTGGTAACAGGAAGATGGTGTCAGGTCCAGGAATTGGTAGAAGAATGGGAGGGCAATGATCAGGCCCAGTATCTGTAGAGGGGTGATCAGATTAGAGCAGGGTCAAACACAAAGGGTCAGAAAAGGATCCACAACAAGAATCTGGAAACACCACTAGAGCTAAAAAGCAAGTGTGAAGGACCTCCTTAATGTTTTCTTGGACAATAACGAGACACTGTGGTTGGGACTCAGTCTTGCAACTGGAGCCGCATATAGTCCAATTTACTTAGTTGTAGTCTTACACTGGTAATGGGACTACCCAGGTCTGTTTCTACATATATGGAACTAAATCCACTGCCAGCGCCAAACTCCTTATGTACAATGGGAAGCCTACCATGATACATCTTCTGTAAACCCACTCCTCTGGGTGATGTAGTGCTTGTGACCCATGTCCCTACACAAGCTTGAATTTTACCATGTCCTCAATGCAAAAGAATATAACTACTATAATACTGCTCTCCCGATGTACAAGAATATAACTACTATAATACTACCTCCTATGTACAAGAATATAACTACTATAATACTACTCCTATGTACAAGAATATAACTACTATAATACTGCTCCTATGTACAAGAATATAACTACTATAATACTACCCCTATGTACAAGAATATAACTACTATAATACTACTCCTATGTACAAGAATATAACTACTATAATATTACTCCTATATACAAGAATATAACTACTATAATACTGCTCCTATGTACAAGAATATAACTACTATAATACTACTCCTATGTACAAGAATATAACTACTATAATACTGCTCCTATGTACAAGAATATAACTACTATAATACTGCTCCTATGTACAAGAATATAACTACTATAATACTGCTCCTATGTACAAGAATATAACTATTATAATACTGCTTCTATGTACAAGAATATAACTACTATAATACTACTCCTATGTACAAGAATATAACTACTATAATACTACTCCTATGTACAAGAATATAACTACTATAATACTACTCCTATGTACAAGAACATAACTACTATAATACTACCTCCTATGTACAAGAATATAACTACTATAATACTGCCCCTGTGTACAAGAATATAACTACTATAATACTACTCCTATGTACAAGAATATAACTACTATATTACTGCTCCTATGTACAAGAATATAACTACTATAATACTACTCCTATGTACAAGAATATAACTACTATAATACTGCTCCTATATACAAGAATATAACTACTATAATACTGCCCCCTATGTACAAGAATATAACTACTATAATACTACCTCCTATGTACAAGAATATAACTACTATAATACTGCCCCCTATGTACAAGAATATAACTACTATAATACTGCTCCTATGTACAAGAATATAACTACTATAATACTGCTCCTATGTACAAGAATATAACTACTATAATACTGCCCCCTATGTACAAGAATATAACTACTATAATACTGCTACTATGTACAAGAATATAACTACTATAATACTGTCCTATGTACAAGAATATAACTACTATAATACTGCCCCTATGTACAAGAATATAACTACTATAATACTACCTCCTATGTACAAGAATATAACTACTATAATACTGCCCCCTATGTACAAGAATATAACTACTATAATACTACTCCTATGTACAAGAATATAACTACTATAATACTGCCCCCTATGTACAAGAATATAACTACTATAATACTACCTCCTATGTACAAGAATATAACTACTATAATACTGCCCCTATATACAAGAATATAACTACTATAATACTGCCTCCTATGTACAAGAATATAACTACTATAATACTACTCCTATGTACAAGAATATAACTACTATAATACTGCCCCTATGTACAAGAATATAACTACTATAATACTGCCTCCTATGTACAAGAATATAACTACTATAATACTACCCCTATGTACAAGAATATAACTACTATAATACTGCTCCTATGTACAAGAATATAACTACTATAATACTGCCCCTATGTACAAGAATATAACTACTATAATACTGCCTCCTATGTACAAGAATATAACTACTATAATACTACCCCTATGTACAAGAATATAACTACTATAATACTGCTCCTATGTACAAGAATATAACTACTATAATACTACCCCTATGTACAAGAATATAACTACTATAATACTACTCCTATGTACAAGAATATAACTACTATAATACTACCCCTATGTACAAGAATATAACTACTATAATACTACTCCTATGTACAAGAATATAACTACTATAATACTACCTCCTATATACAAGAATATAACTACTATAATACTACTCCTATGTACAAGAATATAACTACTATAATACTGCTCCTATGTACAAGAATATAACTACTATAATACTGCTCCTATGTACAAGAATATAACTACTATAATACTGCCCCCTATGTACAAGAATATAACTACTATAATACTGCTCCTATGTACAACAATATAAATACTATAATACTGCTCCTATGTACAAGAATATAACTACTATAATACTGCCTCCTATGTACAAGAATATAACTACTATAATACTGCCTCCTATAGGAAAAACATTTACACCCTCCTGGTAGGTGGAGATATACTTGAGAAATGATTTTCTGGTGCTGAATGATCCACTTTGTAATCTCTGTAATCTGATGCTGCTGCTTACATAGTGCAGATTACTCTGATTTGCTGCGGGCTATAGAAGTACATAGGTTCATTTCAGGATTGTGACTGACACTAATGATTTACTCCTTAAGACGTCACAAAAGATTTATTGGTGTCTGCAGAATTTCTTGCCTTTTCCTTGTGAATATCTCTCTATACATCTGCTCAGTCCTGATACGATCCCCTGACTCTTCATACATGTCATGTAGTCCACCACAAATAGATCTAAACCCTGACTACCGCTCCTTCTGTCCTCGCCCCATAATCCTGGTTTGGGGTGTGAATACTTCTGAGCAGACAGGATGTGTCAGGGATTTCAAATGTATCTATTTTCATCAGAATGTATTATAATGATAAGGACCCAAATAGAACTTCTAGAAGTTAATCTGCTGTCACTAGTGCCTGATATCCATCTGTGAGACTGAAGGGTCTGATGTTTGGGATTAGAGGGATTACGTATTTTACCATAAGTGAAATATTTTCCTATGAACCTAGAATAGAGATGAACAGAGAATAGAAATTCTGTGGATCTTTTATGACAGAGACATATTTGCCGTATGTACGTCAAGTCAGTAAAGTATTTTCTCCCAATAGAAAATTCTAAATCCTTTATTTTAAATATATCTATGTAGTTATGATATATGAGAGATAGATTGATAGATAGATAGATAGATAGATAGATATGAGATAGATAGATAGATAGATAGATATGAGATAGATAGATAGATAGATATGAGATAGATAGATAGATAGATATGAGATAGATAGATATGAGATAGATAGATATGAGATAGATAGATAGATAGATATGAGATAGATAGATAGATAGATAGATAGATATGAGATAGATAGATAGATAGATAGATAGATATGAGATAGATAGATAGATAGATAGATAGATAGATATGAGATAGATAGATAGATAGATATGAGATAGATAGATATATATGAGATAGATAGATATTAGATAGATAGATATGAGAGATAGATATGAGATAAATAGATATATAGATAGATGGATAGATAGATAGATAGATATGAGATAGATAAATAGATAGATATGAGATAAATAGATAGATATGAGATAGATAGATAGATAGATATGAGATAGATAAATAGATAGATATGAGATAAATAGATAGATATGAGATAGATAGATAGATAGATAGATAGATGGATAGATATGAGATAGATAAATAGATATGAGATAAATAGATAGATATGAGAGAGATAGATAGATAGATAGATAGATAGATATGAGATAGATATGAGATAGATAGATAGATATGAGATAGATAGATAGATAGATAGATAGATAGATATGAGATAGATAGATATGAGATAGATAGATAGATAGATAGATATGAGATAGATAGATAGATAGATAGATAGATAGATATGAGATAGATAGATATGAGATAGATAGATAGATAGATAGATAGATAGATAGATAGATATGAGATAGATAGATAGGTCGGTCTATTATTATTCACAGGTCTATGGCCTCCGACTGCCGCAAGCCACATAAGGGCAGATGTATTACTTTCTTAGTTGCCCATAGCAACCGATCACAGCGCAACTTTCATTTTGTATTCTGCTCCTGAAAAATGAGAGCTGCGCTGTGATTGGTTGTTATGGGCAACTAAAACAGTTTTGCTTTTAGACCATTTTAATAATTCTGCCCCTAATAATATCTTCTGATTACTATTATCTGTCACTTATAGAGGCCTATACTAAATGTTAGGTGGTACAAATCTGAAAATAATATACACAGTTCCAAGTACAGCGCCCCTCATGTTGTTGGGTTGTGTCTGGTGAGATGCAATGGTGGCCATGTTGGTGGTCACGAGCCTTCTGTCTTCTAAGACTATAAGAAAGAGGGGCGACAACTACTGTGGAGATGCAATGATGACCATATTGGTCGTCACCAACTATCTTTCTTTCCAGGTTATACTGTAATGAAAATCTGGGTGACAACCCTACATGAGCTGCGTTGGTAGCCATATTGGTGTTTACCCAGCCAATTTTTCTCCAAGACCATGAGAAAACTGGGTGACAATTTCTGGGAACATCTAATAGTATCCATAAAAGTAGTCACCCAACCTCTCTTACTATAAGACTGCAAAGAAAAGCTAAGTGAGAACTCCTGTAAGAGATGTAGTGATGGTCATATTGGTTGTCACCTAGCTGTCCTAAATTTAAGAATCTAAAAAGCTGTGTGACAACTCCTGGCAAGAAATAATGGTGGCTATATTGGTTGTCATCTGGTTATACTTCCTTCAGTACTGGTAAAAAAAAAAAAATATGTGTGACAATTACTATGGGTAATGCTCTGGTAGCCACATTGGTAGTCACCCAGCCATCTTTCCTCCTCGATTCTGAGAAAGCTGGGTCACAACTTCTGAGGACATCCAATGGTGGGCATAAAAGTTGTCACCCAACCTTTCTTCCAACAAGACTGCAAATAAAAGCTGAGTGACAACTCATGTGAGAGATGCAGTGATGGCCATATTGGTTGTCAGCTGGTTTTCCTCCTACATTCAAGACCCTAAGAAACTGTGTGACAACTCATGTGAGAGATGTAGTGATGGCCATATTAGTCGACACCTGGTTCACCTCCGACATGCAAGACCCTAAGAAAGCTGGGTGACAACTCCTGGGAAGACATAATGGTAGCCATATTGGTAGTCACCGAGCCATCCTTCCTCTAAGTTAGGTGACAACTCCTTGACAGATCTAATGGTGGTCATATTGGTTGTCACCTTGTCATCCTTCCTCCACTACCAATCATGTAGAGGCCATAATGGTAGCCATATTGGTTATCACCCAGATTTCCCAGAAACACCTGAATTGAACGTTAATAAATAATAACTTCACTAAGATATTCCCATCTGCTCAGGTTGATGCGTTTACTGACACGTGACAGCAAGTAGAGACAGCTCCAGAGATATCCAGGAACACGTGAATATCGTCCATCAGCCTGTCCGGGAATATCAGCTGGTGATGAATGATGGGCCGCCATTACCTGAGTCTGTACAGGAGATAACATCACACGCCCAGCGAGCTGTTCATGTACGTAATATACGTTATCGAGGACACACACAGTATTTTATCTGTTAAACTCCATAAATCCATAGAGGGGATATATAATAATGTTAGAGGAGACATTGACAAGAGCAGTCCCTTCAAGGCCAGCACCAGATTTCCATATTGAGGCATATTATAGCGCCTGTTTTATTGCCACAATCTGGTGACATTTACACTTATCACTATTTCTACAGGAAAATATATTCCTATAGGGTGCTCTTCTGGAATATGTAGTGTGTGTATATAGATTGCCTAAATACCAGATCACAACAGTGTCCAACTTACAATGCCACATAGTGCTCAAATATCAATGTTATATAGTGCCCAAATAATAGAGCTACATAGTACCGTAATAATGCAACATAGCGCCCACTATTATATAGTGCTCAAAATCAGTGCTAAATAGCATAGTAATAGTACATATGGTGTACAAATAATAGTGCTACATAGTTCCCAAATACCAATGTTATATAGTGCCCAAATAATAGTACAGCATAGTGCCAAAATAATACAACATTGTGCTCAAGAATGCTGAAAACACTATTATATAGTGCTCAAAAACAGTGCTAAAAAGTGCAGAATATAATAGTATTATATAATAATAGTCCTTTAATAGTCCCACAATGGGGAAATTCAGTCACTATACAAATAATAGTGCTACATAGTGCCCAAATACCAATGTTATATAGTGCGCAAATAACAGTATAGCATAGTGCCAAAATAATACAACATAGTGCCCATTATTATATAGTGCTCAAAAACAGTGCTAAATAGTGCAGAATGTAATTGTATTATATGGTGTACAAATAATAGTGCTATATAGTGCCCAAATACCGTGTAGAAATAGTAGTGGGACGTAGTGCCCAAATAACAATACAGCATAGTGCCAAAATAATGCAACATAGTGCTCAAGAATGATGAAAACACTATTATATAGTGCTCAAAAACAGTGCTAAAAAGTGCAGAATATAATAGTATTATATGGTGTACAAATAATAGTGCTACATAGTGCCCAAATAATACAACATGGTGCCCACTATTATAATGTGACATAGTGCTCAATAATGGGGAACACAGTATTATATAGCGCTGAAATAATTGTGGCGCACAGTGCCCAAATAACAGTGTTATATAGTATCCACATAACAGTCCTTCATACAGTGCCTTAATAAGACACACTTACTTAGTACCCAAATAACAGTGTTACGTGCCAAAAAAAAAAGTGCCAAATATTGCTAATAGTGCTATATTGTGTCCTACTAAATGGTGCTACATAGTGCCCAATTTACAATGATACATAGTGCTCAAAGTGTTTATATAGTGCCTAAATAACATTGCAACCTAGCGTATAAATTGTGCTACATAGTGCCCAAATAACATTGCAACATAGTACTAAAATAGTGCAACATAGTGACCAAATAGTGCTATATAGTGTCCAAATAGTGCAACATAGGTGCCCAGATAACATTGCAGCATAGTGTGGAGATATATACATGTGCTATATAGACAGTCATTTCCAGAATCTTCTCTTCTCTCTGGTAGCTCCTGATTCCGCCGCACGTTCCTCCTGTGAATTAAAGCCTTCGCTCACAATTAGACCCTTGTGGTCATGTTCAGACTCTTCAATCTTCTTAAAGCAGCAGCGTCTATACTCTACAGGAGTATATTTATATACAGGAGCTATTTATATAGAAAATGACATACATTAAGTGTACAGGAGGCCATGTTCTAAGGGTGGGTGGGGATGCATGTACATAATCACTGCTACAGGGCAGGACATGAGGTTAGACCTTCAGATGTACATGAAAGACCTGCGCAGCAGAATTTACTGACACAACTAATTTGCTGGATTTGGTTGGATAATGTCTAAACATAACCTAAAAATGTCACTTTGCCTAAAGCTGCCCCTATTAACCCTCTCCCTGCCGCCCTCTAGGAAACTGAGATATAAGGGGTTGTTTGCTGGTGGTCTTGGCAGGTGAAGGGATTACTGTTAATATCTGCTGTGGTCTCGGGGCGTATGGCTGCAGATTAGAGATGAGCGAGCCGGTTTGTACTGAGCCACGTTCTATACAAATTTTCCAAAAATATCAGGTTTGGCTGAACCTGAGATTTTTGGGTTTATCACCCACAACAATGTCTTTAGACCCCAGAGTATAATAAAGTGATACTTACCTTCCCTCCCCTCTCCTGGGCTACCAAGTGGTATCTGGTCCCCCTTATCACTGGGGTTTAGTAGTAAAGGTCCAGTGGTGTCTTCTAGCTCCCCCTAGAGGGATACACTGGGCATCTGGTCTGGGGTACTTGGGATACATTATATACTACATTTATGTCTATTCATATCCACTGCACATAGCCTGGGGGGAGGGTTAACCCTTTAATACCCGCTGTGCACATATAGTAACGGTACAGCTGGTTTATTTTACAAGCTACACACACTCACAAATGATCACTTTCCCTATATACGGTGTAATATACCGTAGTGCCTGCAGTTTGTGCTGCCCCAGTAATTATGTCATATAAGTTATAGGGTGAACTTCTGGCTTTTCTACAACTTCAGGTGCTAATAGATGTACAGTGCCTTGCAAAAGTATTCACACCCCTTGAACTTTTTCACATTTTGTCACAACCACAAACTTAAATGTATTTTATTGAGATTTTCAGTGATAACCAACACAAAGTAACAGATAATTGTGAAGTGGAAGGAAAATGATACAAGGTTGTCAAAAGTTTAATCAAATAAAAATCTGAAAAGTGTGACGTGCAAAAGTCTTCAGCCCCCTATAGCAATACTTTGTAGAGCCGCCATTCACTGCAGTTACAGCTGCGAGTCTTTGGGCTCGGTCTCTACCAGCTTTGCACATCTAGAGATGAGATTTCTGCCCCTTCTTCTTCTTCTTTGCAGCCAGATTGGATGGAGCGTCTGAGCAGCAATTCTCATGTCTTGTCACAGATGCTCAATGGGATTTGGGTCTGGACTGTGACTGGGCCATTCTAACCCCGGAATATTCTGTGATCTAAACCATTCACTGGAGCTCGGGCTGGAGGTTTAGGGTCATTGTCTTGCTGGAATCTCCTTCCCAGTCTCAAGTCTTTTGCAGCCTCCAACAGGTTTTCTTCCAGGATTGGCCTGTTTTTAGCTCCATCTTCCCATCACCTCTGAGCAGCTTCCCTGTCCCCCCAGCATGATGCTGCCCCCTATGTGTCACAGTGGGGATGACGGTGTGGTCAGGGGGATGAGCAGGGTTACTTTGCATTTAGGCCCTAAAGTTCACCTTTTGGTCCCCTTATGACCAGACCACCTTCTCCCACATGTTTGCTGTGTCCTCTATAAGGCTTGTGTACATCTGCAGACACCACTTCTTATGTCTTTCTTACAACAATGGTTTCCTTCTTGCCGCTCCTCCATATAGATTGGCAGATTTGTGGAGTGCGCAGTGACTTCTAGTTGTCCTGTGGACAGATTCTCCCTGTACCTGAGCTGTGGATTTCTGCAGCTCCTCCAGAGTGACCATGGGCCTCTTGGCTACTTCTCTGACCAGCGCTCTCCTTGCCCGATCTGTTAGTTTAGGTGGACAGCCATGTCTTGGTAGGTTTGCAGTTGTAGAATACTTTTTCCATTTTCAGATGATGGATTGAACAGTGCTCCTCGGGATGCTCCAAGCTTGGGATATGTTTTTATAACCTAACCCTGCTTTAAAGAGGACTTTTCATGTCCTCATGTATATGCGGTTTTATATACCGCTAGAAAGTCAACAGTGCACTGAATTCAGTGCACTGTCGGCTTTCCTGTTATGTACCCCGGGGCTGGAGATATTGGTGCCATTAGTTTCTGCACCGATCTCTGCCCACTGTCAGAAGGATGTTTCTGACAGTCTAGCTGGGCTGTGAGGGAATGCCCCCCCTGACAGTACTCATCCATAGCGCTGTACTGTCAGAGGGGGTATTCCTTACCACCCAGCGATGACGCTGAGCTGTGAGGAACGCTCCCCCAGTACAAGTCTATGGACGAATATTGTCAGGGGGGCGTTCCTCACAGCCCAGCCAGACAGTGGGCAGCAATCGGTGCCGAAACTAACGGCACAAATATCTCCAGCCTCGGGGAACATAACGGGAAAGCTGACAGTGCACTGAATTCAGCGCACTGTCGACTTTCTAGCGGTATATAAAACCGCATGTGCATGAGGACATGAAAGGTGCTCTTTAAACTTCTCTACAACTTTATCTCTGACCTGTCTGGTGAGTTCCTTGGTCTTCATGATGCTGTTTGTTCACTAGTGTTCTCTATCAAGCCACTGAGGCCTTCACAGAACAGGTGTATTTATACTGAGACTACACATACTACACACTGGATTTTATTTAGGGGTATTAGAGTACAGGGGGCTGAAGACTTTTCAGATTTTTTTTTTCACACTTTTCAGATTTTTATTTGATTAACATTGTGAACACCATGTATCATTTTCCTTCCACTTCACAATTATCGGCTACTTTGTGTTGGTTATCACTGAAAATCTCAATAAAATATATTTAAGTTTGTGGTTGAAAGGCGGCAAAATGTCAAAAAGTTCAAGGGGTGTGAATACTTTTACAAGGCACTGTATCCTCTGGAGATAGGAGGAGAGAGTAAAGTGTGTAACTAGGTAGTGCTCTGTGAGCTAAAGAGACTGGACTCCAGACTGATAGATTGCAGCAAGCTACTAGTCAGATAGGTCTAAAGACATCACTAGCCTTCGTGTTTCCGTTCTTCGGGTCTGCTTAGGAACCCAAATAATAATAATGGAGTCCGACGGGTTTCCGCCTGAAAAATGTGGAGAGTAAAGTTGACTTTTCTCTCCACATTTTTCAAGCAGTTTCGGGAACGGAATCCCCAAACGGAGTGCGAGCGCTGGTTTGAATCAAGCCTGAGTTGTTGAGCTCGCAGAGCATTGTCTAGACTGGATACAATTGTAACAAACTACCCAAGAGATCTGTGCAATTGCTGCATATCTGTTTAGCTCGCAGAGCATTGCCTACAATGGATACATTGGAATAAACTAGCAGAGGGATTTGTGCAGCTGTTTTTGATGTCTTTATCTCACAGAGCATTTTCTAGACTGCTTACATTTTGGCAAAATAGCAAAGAGATTTGTGCATCTGATGTTGTGTTGTGTCACAGAGCATTGTCCAGCTGAGAGCAGGACTAGTTATGTACAGGGAAAACCAAGAGTCTTCTCATTCACTAACAGCAAGCAGAGGTCTTGACGACTTAGGGATTTGTTATCAGAACATACAGGAATCTTGTTGCCATTTACGGTAAGTCGCCATTCTGGTCATATCTAAGCACATGATGCGACTGCACAGCCCCTCCAGCTCTGCCATAAAGCGCACTTTTACTGTTATCTTTACTGGAAACTTTGAAGATTTTCCATCACTTTCGGCTTCTGCAGCATTTCCATTGCCAATAAATACTTGTGATAATTTATCATTTTCTTACCTCGGGCGACCAGAATCCCGTGTAACAGTGATAGTTACAAGCATCTTACATAGGAAAGACGAGAGTACACGCGTGCTGCACGCTAAGGATTGCAATGCAAAGAATTGACCCATTAATAGCAGAATTTTAGTCAATGTAGAATTTTCATTATTTTTCATTTTCATCCAGGTAAATCCTTGTACTAGACTAGTCACAAAGTGCAAAAAAAAAAAAACTGTCCGCGTGCACAGGTGTCCAAAGAAAGACGGTGGGGATTCAGCCAACTAGAAAATTGTCTGATCATTGCAGTCGATAGAACTGGACAAACCTGAAAATTGGTGACAATGGCGGATCTCAGGGGTGGCTTATACTAGGCAGAAAGTGGTCAGGACTAAAAGTTGATGTGAAAGAGCAAGAGACCGGGACAAGGGCCAAATTGTGATGGTGACATCTCCAAAATGGCAGGTCTTGTGGGCCATTCTCAGTACGTAATGGTCGGTACGTACCAAAAGTAGTCAAGGAACGAGAATGAGGGTCATGGGTCTCCAAGACGTATTAATGTGCTTAGGAAGTGAAGACTAACCCAACTGCTTCGATCCTATAGAAGAGTCTCTGAAGCACAAACTGCTGGTAAAGTTCCTGTTGGCTATGATAGAAAGGTATCAGTACACGCAGGGCATCACAGACCTTTCCAAGCAGCCATGTTGCCCCCATGCTCTTCTAATGGCCACTTGAGCATGAGAGCTAAAGCATTGCAGCCATGCCCTTCCAATGGGCAATAGACCCTGAAGCAATAGACAAAGACAGGCTGGTCTGGCGAATAATGTTTTATGTTGTATGGATAGCCTGGTGTTTAGCTGGGAGAAAGATGGCATTGGGGGCACTATGGTAAGAAGGTGCCATCAGAGGGAGTGTGGTGCTCTGGGCAATGTCCTGCTGGGAAACCTTGGGTCCTACCATCTTGTGAATATTATTGTGACATGTACTGGTACTGCCCACCTAAACATTGTGCAGGCCAATATCCCCATCATGACAGAATTGACCCTTAATGGCAGGAGTCTCTTTCAGCAGAATAATGCACCCGCCACACTGCAATAATTGGCCAGGAATGAGGAGCGTGACAAGGCCAAGCTGGAGTCTCCGCTCCAAGTTCCCCATATCTCAATCCAATCAATCATCTGTGGGATGTGCCAGAAAACAGAGTCCTATCCATGGAGGTCCAACTTCAAAACTTATAGGACTTAAAGGTTCTGCTGCTAACGTCTTGGTGCCATATACTTGGTGTTGGGTCTCCTCCAATGAATGCACAATATGGTTGCAGGTCCAGACAGCTGGTGTGCTTAGTCTGAGCTGTGGCCCCCTAGTGGACTACCCCTACCATAGAACTCCCAGTCACACAGGTGTGGAAGACGGTCATCTTCTGGACCCTTCGTCACCTATGGTGTTGTTTTATGACAGAGCCATTACTCCAAACAATGTTGGAGGACGGCTTTATACGGCATCTACTACTAATAACACCGGATTACAATGGGGGGTCCTAACATAAAAAAATGGTACAATCACTGTTTCAGTTCTGACGCTGTCTGGGTTCCATGTGCGGCGCCCAATGATTGGCTGAGTGGGTAGTTCCAGGCACTTCCTGTATACTTCGAGATACCAGGAAGTAAAGACCAGCAGGAACCTGGACAGCACTGGAACTAAAATGTCAGGGTGAGTACCATTTTTTATGTTAGGATCCCGGCTCTAAACCCTATTATGTATTTTTTGGGACTTACACATTGCTGGCTTATCCTTAGGATAGATCATCCACATCTGATCAATGGGGGTCTGACACCCAGGATCCCCACCAATCCGCTGATTCAAGAGACCTCAGCCTCTTCCTTATGCCGATTGCCTCATGTTCAACAGCAGTAGCTCAGTCCCGTACAAGTGAATGGGGCTGAGCTCCAATCCCAAGCGCAGCCACTCTACCATGCATATCTTCTAAAATGGCGGTGCTGCGCTAGCCACTCACCCAAACACTGCAACCTCTTCAACCAGCGAATTGGTAGGGTTATTAGTTGTCGGACCCCCCACTGATCACATATTGATGACCTATCCCAAGGTGGTTATCAATATGTAAGTCCTGGAAAACCCCTTTAACAGAAAAATGCCTTTAAATCTACATAACACGAGTCAAAATTTTTCATGAGACAATTTATGCGAGTCCTCGGTCACCCCCAGGAGGGTTCTGGCACCTGGAACATTGTGTTAAGAACATGACCCTAGGACATCGGGGAGCTTTGCTACAGGTAGGTCTGAATGTGCACCCGTCCCTGTTATGTCTTACTACGTTCCAAGGGAGTTGCTTCCCTTCTAGTCACAATGTTTGATGTTGCTCCAGACATGTTGAGTAAGGTGGTCTACACCCAAATAATCGCTCCTAGATCACAGCCATGTTCTCATGCCAAGGACGTGGGGCTTGTCGACTTCTCTGCTGAGTTACTTTCATCAATGACTAAGAACCTACAAACCTGACATTACACTCCTGGAGATATACGGTATATATCCTTGGTGTGAATACATGGAATTCTTCCTTCATTCTTGCCATGGACATGGTCTGTGACTGCGGTAATGATACAGATCCTCAGAGTATAGCGCTAGGTTATACATCCAGCAGACAAGTCTCTACTTGTATCCCTGGAATGAGAGGTTTGTTATCCTGTAGACACCTTTCTCACTTCATAACACAAAAAATGTATTAAAAAATAACCAAAGGGGCAGGTGGTCTGGGATAGCGAGTTTCAGATGTAGCAGAGCTGAGACTGTCATTTGGCACCACATATTAAGATATTATGATATATTAACTTACCCATAAAGCTGCAACTAAACCGAATCAACTATTTCAACTACTGTATTCTAATGTAACGATGTAGCAGAGCTGAACTTGTCAGTGAATCGTTTCTGTTTTGCTTTATGACTTAACCACTTCATGACTGGGCCAATCTCCTTGGTTCATGACCTGACGCATATTGAGGTTTTTTGATAGTCTTGAAGGTAATAACTTTTTTTTTTAGTTCAGGTTTGTTAAATAATTTTTGCTATTTTTCACTTTTTTTTTTTATTTTAATAGCACAATGTACTACAAAATTTTGAATATTTTTTTTTCTCTTCATTACGGAGATTTTTATGTAGCTAACCATAGTTTTGTGACATCGGACTGGGGCTAGAACCTGTGGTATGGTTGCGGTAATGGCACTCTTTCCTTTTTTAATTTTATTTTTATTTTTCTATCTAATTTTTTTTTTTATTTCTATTTTTTTTTTTTTTTACACGTTGTACCCCATAAGATCATAAACGCTGTTTGTCATTTATTTTTTAGGTTTTTTTTTTTGCTGATTTCCCTGATAACTAAGGCTGATAGCTCAAGAAATGATGGGTTCACACTCGGAGTGCCGCCGCGAATCCGACCTAAATGTCGGAAAACTGGATATGGACTGGATAGGGAAAGGTTTGCGGCGCATTGCTTAAAAACCCATTCACTTGAATGGGTTTTTAAAGCAATGCGCGGGTGTTCGCTTACACCCTCTGCGCCGCAAAGCCATTTTTTTTTCATCAGACACAAAGTCCTGCATGTCCGACTGTTTCCGGCAAAAAAAAACGACTTTGCGGCGCAGAGGGTGTGAATGGGTTTTTAAGCAAAGCGTCACAAACCTTTCCCTATGCAGTCCATATCCCGTTTTCCAACATTTAGGTCAGATTCGCTGTGGACGGAGTGCCGCCGCAAGTGTGAACCAACCCTTACAGAAGGAATACAGCCTCCTAGTATACAGTACAGAGCTTATCAGGATCCCTTATCACCCAGCAGTTCCTACAGTTTCCAGAACCTGGTGGATCATATGACCAGAAAGTTGCATCATGGCGGATCCCATAGCTGTATATGGTGGATCCCATAGCTGTATATGGCGGATCCCATAGCTGTATATGGCGGATCCCATAGCTGTATATGGCGGATCCCATAGCTGTATATGGCGGATCCCATAGCTGTATATGGCGGATCCCATAGCTGTATACACAATGCTCATTGAGTATTGTGTATCTAGTGATTGGGAAGACATGGACAGTAATAAACCATCCCTGCGTGCTCTTTGGGATGGCTGGCGGTCCTTGACATCGGGCTCCGCACTCCTGCAGCTACACAATCTGTTGAAAGGATATGCAGATATGTCCTTGCAGAGTTAATTTCTGACCACCCAGATGTATAAAGTCATTGAACTGTTGGCCATAGCTCCCAATCGTCCTGGATTTAGCAGGACAGTTCCGGATTTCAGGTGCTGTCCTGCTGTCCCAGTTGGTGGGAAATGTGTCCTGTGTTGCCAGGAAGTACAGCACAGCAGCATTCTCATTTACTATAGCAATGCTGCGGCTGTGCCCACCTCTAATAATAGAGAGATGACTCTGTTTATCTGTCCTAGGCTGCACAGCAAAGCTGACAAGTGAGCTGTAGAAGACAGAAAGTGCCAGTCTGTTGTGCTGTAGTGGCCAATGTGAAAACTACAAAATTTCAATGTATAAAAAAATAGGATTATAATAAATTCTATATAACATCTCATTTTCTGGTCATAGATTCTCCTTAAGTTTAAGGGGAGAAAAATTAAACATGACCCCCGGCTCAAGACAATTGGAGAACTTAGCGAACGTTATAAGAAGTTATAAGAGGCCCTTTCATCTCGTGCCCTGACCCGGCACCACTTTCTACAATGCTCTGATGCACAACCTAAATACAAGAAGTTCTGCCAACATCCTCAGATCTGGAGACCCCGGCAAGGACCGTTTTTCTAGCTTAAAGTCAATGTGATATTAATATTCCTAAGCTCATGCTCCATCAGTCGCCTTAATGAAATTTCACCCCATAGATCAATGTTTCCCAGGTTTTTAGAGTCACAAACAATCAAGTCAAGGAAGTTTATCAAGAAATTTGCTGCAGCTACGGTCACTTGGTAGACGTCATTGTTAGAAATGATCGAACCAGTTTGTAAGGAAACGATTGAGGTTTGTTACAAATTTTCCAAAAATTTTTGGTTTCAGCCAAATTTTTGGGCTTTACTTCCCACAAATCACTATTATAGTGTAATAAGCAGAGGCTCTGGATAGGTGCGGAAAAATAATAAACAGTCAGACTCTTCTCTCACCTCTTGTTTTCGGTCATCTGTGGCCTTCTGGATGACATCACGGACTAAGATCTGTGATTGATCTCATTAGGTACATCAACGTCACAACGGCAGATAAACCTTGAAAATATTTGTGGACTGCTTTTGACCCATAACAGACACCCAGAGAGAAGTGTTCATTTTACGATCCACCTTTCTAGAGTCCTCACCATCATGTCAGTCCACCAGTTCTGCACAACCCAACACGTTTTATGAATTCCAGGGCTCAATGAAACAATTTGTCTCATGACCAGTGTCGGACTGGCCTATCAGAAGACCTGAGGATCCTCTGGTGGATCTAACACTATAATGGAAATTCGGGACTTAGAGATAAGTATGATTCACTTAACAGTGTTGCCCCCTCTCCACTATGTTTTTCTTCACTATCAATCCAATGGCAAGACCAAAACATTGTAATTATTCGGATTGCAAATAAAAATGGTTAAAGGGTTTGTCTGGTTATGGACACTTATCAACTAACCTATGGACAGGAGCTAAGTGTCCGATCGCTGGGGGTCTGATTGGCGGGTACTAGGAGTACGGGGGACCGAAAGTTCCCCTAAGGCCTCCTTGTGAATGAAGCGCCAGTGCACTTCTATGGAGCATGAATGGAGCACGGCTCACACAAACTCACTGGCACTCCATTCACAAGGAGGCCTTAGGAGGACTTTCGGTCCCTGTCCTCCCTGATCACTGGGGAACAACTGGACACTTATCCACTGTCTTGTGGATAGGGAATGAGTCTCCATAATGGGACTTCCCCTTTAAGTGATTCATACTTACCTCTGGCGGATTTCATTTTTTCCTATCCTCTTGAAGACCAGCAGGTCTTTCCTTACTATCTTGATATTTTGTCCCAATCCTTGAGAACCTAGTGGGTCCATATTGGTGTCTTAGTGGTCATCATCACTAGACAGACATGGGGCAATCTTTGGTCAAAGAAGTCGGGATCAGATGTATCTTTGATACCATCAAGTGTCACAAGCCACCCTTCTGCACATAGGATCATGGGCACAGCCCCTTTGTCCACAAACCCACTATGATGTACTCGTTCATGGAAATGTGGTAATATCAGGGCCATAGCAGGGGCTGATGGGTCATGATTTCCAGATGCATCTACAATTGAGGGCATTAGTCTTGCCGACCATCAGGGAGACCCCTACTCTCATACTCCTTATTGACTGAGGCGTCTAAGGGGTTATAAAGTTGCTTCGGTTCCTGCCGTCAACTACCTACGTGAAAATACCGTCATGTCATAATACCGCCAAATGTGGGAAGGGGTTAATGGACCCCAGTTTCCCAGTTCCCAGTTGGACCATTGCCTCGGACTGTATATATATATAAGTATATACGTGTTATTTCCCGGCCCCGCATTACTTGTACAGAATTTGACGTTTCTGCTAAAAGTGATAAACCTGAAAGCAAAAACTTGAGATGAAAAGCAAAGTGGAATTGATCTTTTACTTAAGTAAATGAATCATGTAATAAAATCCTTGGAACGCGGCTAATGGCTTTAGGGGAAAATTATTTTCTAACAAAATGCGGCGTGTCTTCATATATTAATGTATCGGTGGCTGATGCGAAGGATTACCACATTACTGTCTGCAAAAGGCAAGATAATGCAATTTTTATCATTTTGGTTCCCTGAAAGCGAGTATTTAAGATTAAAAATAAAGCATCTAATTTTTTTTTTTCTTAGGAAACAGTGCCACCCTTAAAAATAGGCTGTGTCTGGTATTGCCCCTGAACCCATTTACTTAAAGGGATTGTGCATAATTAGAAAAACAAGGCTGGGGTCTTCCAAAAATAGTGCCACACCCGTCCACAGGCTGTGTTTGGTATTGCAGCTCAGCCCCATTTACTTCAATAGAGCTGCATTTCAATACCAGACACAAGTTGTGACACAAGACACAATCAGGGGTAAGCAGTGGGGCGCTGTTCCTGAAACAAAACAGACTTGTTTTAACTAATACTGGATGATCCCTTTAAGTAATACTTGTAATACTGCAATACCAAACATGGACCATTGGGAAGGGTGGCGCTATTTCTAGTAAAAAAACAGCCAGCCTTAGGATTGTGCAACCTGTGCAGTTGCAGAGTCCTCCTGATCTGTCACTGGTGAAGGGGGCGCCACTGGTCTAAGATACTAGGCTGATCCTGCCCACATTAGTAGTATAAGGACCCATGCACATGAGCACATGAGTGCACGAGGTCTGTACAGCAGTGCACCCATCTGGTAACTGCACAGCCTCTGTATGCTGCCATAGAGGCTCTGCTGCAATGTCATATGTATGGAGGGATACCCGGGCGATCACTGTCCTACTGTGCCAAGCTCACATTTCCATAAAACCTTATGTTAGTGCATTATAAACAAGGCCAAAGTAATCATTGTAAACCTACAGTAACAAAAAAAGCCAAAAATAAGCCTGTCAAATAAAAATAACTAAATCCTTTACACCACCATATTACAGAATGTGCATCCATACCATGACACCCGGGCAACCCACTGTCCTGTGCCGAGCTCACATGTCCATAAAGCCCTACGTGACTATACTATAAAAAAGAACAAAAAATAATCATTGTTTAACATCGTAAATGACAAGTACAAAAAAAAAAAAAAACATTAAAAAATGAGCATAAATTGTAAAATAAAAATAACCATAATGTGATTATTTAATCCCCCCCAAACCGCCGCCCCCAAACCCCCCCGCACAAACCTCATTCCTGTGTACACTATTATGCCCCACAGTGGCCCCTGCACACAGTATTATGCAGCATAGTGGCCCCTGCACACGGTATTATGCAGCATAGTGGTCCCTGCACACAGTAGTTTGCCCCATAGTGGCCCCTGCACACAGTATTATGCTCCATAGTGGACCCTGCACAAAATATTATGCCCCATAGTGGCCCCTGCACACGGTATTATGCCCCATAGTGGCCCCTGCACACAATATTATGCCCCATAGTGGCCCCTGCACACCGTATTATGCCCCATAGTGGCCCCTGCACACAGTATTATGCAGCATAGTGGCCCCTGCACACAGTATTATGCAGCATAGTGGCCCCTGCACACGGTATTATGCAGCATAGTGGTCCCTGCACACAGTAGTTTGCCCCATAGTGGCCCCTGCACACAGTATTATGCTCCATAGTGGACCCTGCACAAAATATTATGCCCCATAGTGGCCCCTGCACACGGTATTATGCCCCATAGTGGCCCCTGCACACAATATTATGCCCCATAGTGGCCCCTGCACACCGTATTATGCCCCATAGTGGCCCCTGCACACAGTATTATGCAGCATAGTGGCCCCTGCACACAGTATTATGCCTCTCCGTGGCCCCTGTGCACACTATTATGCCCCATAGTGGCCCCTGCACACAGTATTATGCCCCATAGTGGCCCCGGCACACAGTATTATGCCCCATAGTGGACCACCCATGAATGATTATTATACTCTGGGGTCTTTGCAGACCCCAGAGTATAATGATCAGAGACCCAGGGGAGGATACAAACATAAAAAACAATGTTACTTACCTCTTACCTCCCGTGCACTACTTCGGCCATCTTCAATGTTGGACCAGATCTCGCATGAGCCAGGCCGGCGTCGCGACGCATAATGACATCGGCTGACGTCTGGGACGTCACCAAACAGGCCCAAAGCCTGCTGGAGCAAAGGAGAGGTAAGTAACTGTGTTTTTTATGTTCGCTCACCTCCCCTGGGCCCCTGATCATTATACTCGGGAGTCTGAAAAGACCCCGGAGTATAATGATAGCAGTGTTTGTGGGGTTTGCGGTAGCGGCTGCCACAGGGCTCGGGGCCCCTTAATGTTCCGGGCCCTGTGGCAGCTGCTACCGCAGCTACCCCAGTATTTATGCCCCTGATTGTAATCCTACAAAACAAAACATCAAATATAAGCATAAAATGTAAAATAAGAATATCCAATATGTGATTACTCAAACACCGCCATATTACAGATTGTGCATCCATACCATGACACCCGGGCTATCCTCTGTCCTGTGCTGCGCTCACATGTCCATAGAACGCAACGTGATTACATTATAAAAAAAAAATAAGAGTCATTGTAAACCTACCATAACAAAAAAAAAAAAGCCAAAAATAAGCATAAATAACCGTCATATGATTTAATCCTTTATATTGGCGATTTTACATCCATACCATGACACCCGGGCAATCCACTATCCTTCTGTGCCGAGCTCACATGTCCAAGAGTCCTATGTGATTACATTATAAAAAAAGAGCAAAAATAATCATTGCAAATCGACAGTAACAGAAAAAAATAATCCAAAAACGAGCATAAAAATAACCATAATGTGATTACTTAATCCTTTAATTTCCCAAACCAAAGAATGACTCCATGTGGGATATACGTTCCTTCTCTCCCAGAGAGTCTTTTTTTGGCTTGTGGCTTCTGAAATAATATACAATATTGTGAGTGAAACCAACCAGGAGTAAATAAGCAAAAAAAAAATTACAGCCCTCGGTCACAAGTCTGCGGGTAAACAAGTCATGGAGGCCGTATATGAGGCTCCTCATCACTCAGGAGTAGGAGAACGTAGCTGGGACATCATGGTTATGGCGGTGGTGACCACTCCAGCCATGTACCATAAGTGACTGTGCTAAGGAGGTCCGCGGCTCTCATCTAATTATAGACCTTCTCCTTCCCAGGAGACCACAGGGTTAATGGCCGGTTATTGTCCTAACACCTGCTGAGAGGGATTGCTAATTCCTGCTACAAAGTCACCTACAGGCAATATCTCCGGGGGTTGTGAGGGCCACAGGAGGTGCAGAACAATTACACAAGTCTACACAAAGCCTTCCTCTGCTACACCTATCTGGAGATGAACAGCTTTACTAAAGATATGATTATGTGATACTCTGTCAGGAGTTTCTTATACTGTATGTGTCTATGTGCAGCCACCTAGTGGTTATAATGTGGATTGCAGCTGGTCGAGGGATTCACTATTATGTCAGGTGTATTGTTTTGAATTGGTTTAATAAGAAATTGCAATTCTTAATTCCATTTAAGTTATGGATGATACAACAGAATTCTATCTATCTATCTATCTATCTATCTATCTATCTCATATCTATCTATCTCATATCTATCTATCTCATATCTATCTATCTATCTATCTATCTCATATCTATCTATCTCATATCTATCTATCTCATATCTATCTATCTATCTCATATCTATCTATCTATCTATCTCATATCTATCTATCTCATATCTATCTATCTATCTATCTATCTATCTCATATCTATCTATCTCATATCTATCTATCTCATATCTATCTATCTATCTATCTATCTATCTATCTCATATCTATCTATCTATCTATCTATCTCATATCTATCTATCTCCTATCTATCTATCTCATATCTATCTATCTATCTATCTCATATCTATCTATCTATCTCATATCTATCTATCTATCTATCTATCTATCTCATATCTATCTATCTATCTCATATCTATCTATCTATCTATCTATCTATCTCATATCTATCTATCTATCTATCTATCTATCTATCTCATATCTATCTATCTATCTCATATCTATCTATCTATCTCATATCTATCTATCTATCTATCTATCTCCTATCTATCTATCTATCTATCTATCTCATATCTATCTATCTCCTATCTATCTATCTATCTATCTCATATCTATCTATCTATCTCATATCTATCTATCTATCTATCTCATATCTATCTATCTCATATCTATCTATCTATCTCATATCTATCTATCTATCTATCTATCTCATATCTATCTATCTATCTCATATCTATCTATCTATCTATCTAGCTATCTATCTATCTCATATCTATCTATCTATCTCATATCTATCTATCTATCTATCTATCTCATATCTATCTATCTATCTCATATCTATCTATCTATCTATCTCATATCTATCTATCTCATATCTATCTATCTATCTATCTCATATCTATCTATCTATCTATCTATCTCATATCTATCTATCTCATATCTATCTATCTATCTCATATCTATCTATCTCATATCTATTTATCTCATATCTATCTATCTATCTCATATCTATCTATCTCATATCTATTTATCTCATATCTATCTATCTATCTATCTATCTCATATCTATCTATCTATCTCATATCTATCTATCTATCTCATATCTATCTATCTCATATCTATTTATCTCCTATCTATCTATCTCATATCTATCTATCTCATATCTATCTATCTATCTCCTATCTATCTATCTCATATCTATCTATCTCATATCTATTTATATCATATCTATCTATCTATCTCATATCTATCTATCTATCTATCTCATATCTATTTATCTCCTATCTATCTATCTATCTATCTATCTCATATCTATCTATCTCATATCTATCTATCTATCTATCTCATATCTATCTATCTATCTATCTCATATCTATCTATCTCATATCTATTTATCTATCTATCTATCTATCTATCTATCTATCTCATATCTATCTATCTCATATCTATCTATCTATCTATCTATCTATCTATATCATATCTATCTATCTATCTATCTCATATCTATCTCATATCTATCTATCTATCTCATATCTATCTATCTATCTATCTCATATCTATCTATCTATCTATCTCATATCTATCTATCTATCTATCTCATATCTATCTATCTATCTATCTCATATCTATCTATCTCATATCTATTTATCTCATATCTATCTATCTATCTATCTATCTATCTATCTATCTCCTATCTATCTATCTATCTAATATCTATCTATCTATCTATCTATCTCATATCTATCTCTCATATCTATCTCATATCTATCTATCTATCTATCTCATATCTATCTCATATCTATCTATCTATCTATCTATCTATCTATCTATCTATCTATCTATCCATCTTATATTTTTGTAACCTTGTTTTGATTTGTAATTAACCTGCCTACTTTTTTTGCTTGGCATTGTCTTTGGCTCGATGTGCTCAGCTCTGCACTATTGGATATGTGAGCAGTGGGAAACTGCACTAAATTAAGCAAATCAGTACAGGCAGTGCTGCAGTGTAAAGTACAGTGGGAGAGTAGCAGCCGGAGCCTCTGGTGATGCTGGACACAGATATTCAGACTGCCTCGAGCTTCAGCAAACAATATAACTAGTTATAAAATGATTTCTATAATTTAATAGGTTTTGATGATTTCCACATGTTCTGAGCTCCTGCACAGTGACAGTGACATGACCTGATACTGTGGCTGATAACAGAGAGAATGACCTCAGACAAGTTCAGAGCAGGAGATGGATCAAGTTCTCCCACAAGATGAGGAGGCCTGGGCCACTGGAGGCAACCAGACCCGGGGCGACACCTGTGCGGGCCTGTCAGTGCACAGAACCCCCTCGCCTACAAAGAGTAAATGTGCTGGCAGGCCTCGGGGCAAATACAAGGGAGAGAAATCAGGGCAAAGCAGGAAATATAGGAGAAAACTGCAAAAAAAGAAGATTCCGGAAGTCAAGAGGAGAAAGAACAATGTCATAGATAACAGTAGATGTAAGGAAAATCCCCAGGAAACAGAAATCCTCTATTTACAGCACTTTATATCTCAAGATGATGAGTCTAGGAAAGATGGATAATAAAGAACAGGGCCAATGGGTTACGGTTATCTATCTATCTATCTATCTATCTATCTATCTATCTATCTCATATCTATCTATCTCATATCTATCTATCTATCTCATATCTATCTATCTATCTATCTCATATCTATCTATCTCATATCTATTATCTATCTATCTATCTCATATCTATTATCTATATATCTATCTATCTCATATCTATCTATCTCATATCTATTATCTATCTATCTATCTATCTCATATCTATCTATCTCATATCTATCTATCTATCTATCTCATATCTATCTATCTATCTCATATCTATATATATATATATATATATATATACTATCTCATATCTATCTATCTCATATCTATCTATCTATCTCATATCTATCTATCTATCTATCTATCTCATATCTATCTCATATCTATCTATCTATCTATCTATCTATCTCATATCTATCTATCTCATATCTATCTATCTATCTCATATCTATCTATCTCATATCTATCTATCTCATATCTATCTATCTCATATCTATCTATCTATCTATCAATCTTACTATCTATCTATCTTATATCAATCTATCTCATATCTATCTATCTCATATCTATCTATCTCATATCTATCTATCTCATATCTATCTTTATATCTATCTATTCGAGATCTTCTATTTGAGATAACTCCTTATATTTGTCACTTTTGGGTTCTTTCTGAGAATCTTCTATATTTTGGGACTCGCCCTTGTGTGAGTACATCCAGCATACAAGTCTCTCCGGTCCTGCACTGTGGGCTGATAGCTCTTACCTACACTAACACATTGTAACATATTACAGCTGTGTGAGCAGGACAAGGTCAGGGCATCCTCCTGCTTGCAGTTATGTGGAGATGGTGACTGCAGGAGACGGATTTTACCTCTCGACCCTTCACAGCTGAGATTCTGTCATTTTTACTTAAAATCCCCCAAAAAGCAAAAATTCCAGAAATTGTCATCCCTCTGTCTGCAAGAAAGGACAAGACTGTGCTCATGTGTCTGATCCAGTAGCGAGAGCTGCGCACTGAGCAGGGCACTGAGCGTGCGGGGGTGTTGTCTGTGCCGCCATTGCTCTCTGTTATCAGCCATTCTAGCTAGGAGGCTGCTGTTGTTTCCAGGCAATCCCTGCCCCATGAGCTCTAGTTTATCTCATTTACCTCCGCTATACATGTGGGTGACATTAGACTCACCCAGCTTTCCTAGGTGTATGTTCCATTCAGGAGTCTAGGAAAGCTGAGTATTGCCCTGTTACAATGGTAACAGCAACCATACTGGTCACCACCCAACTTTTCCAGAAACATATATGACTAATATTCCTGTTCTTTACAAGGGTATCACCCAGCTTTCCCAGGTTCCCTATGACAGAGGTAACAACAACCTTATTGATCAACATCTAAATGTTTCCAGAAACATATATAACTAATATCAACATTACCTTTCTCCAAAGGAAGTATCACCCAACTTTCCCAGGTTCCTGACTGGAACATCTGTCTAATTGGCTGCTGATACAGGCAGCGGGCAGTTATTACACTATTATGGGGAGTCTAAATGAGATGGATAAGAGAGGCTATCATAGGGTTAACTACCAAGGTAGCATGCATGCCCTACAATTAAGGGGCCCTACAATTAAGGGGGCCCCTCACCACTAAGAGTGGGGGGCATGGGTAATTAAATGGGGGACAATTCAAGATTTAGTCCTATTGTTGCACCCCTTATTTATTTGAAATATAATTATATATAAATATATCATAATTTATTGAAAAAAAAAAAATATATATATATCTATCACCACTGGGCAAAGTAGTATCCCATTCAAAACTAAATGTAAAAAACAGGCAGCACTCCGTAATATAGTGGAGTATAAAACCCACTTTTTACTTCACTTCATGTCCTGACCTCATCCTACTGTTCTGTATGCAGCCTGATAGCTGACAGTAGTGAGACATCTAGTGGACACGTTAGTAATGACAGCCCTCCTAGGAATACAGTATGACAGTGGTCATTGGTGGTAGGTTCAGAATGATGAGGCAAGGTCACGACACCGCACACTCCACTCTGCTATGTTTCAGAGTTGTCAGCATTGATAGAATATACAGTATTACAGACGTACATGGAAAGGCTTTTTAAAGGAAAGTCGTTGTGGTGTCGCTGCGGTTGCACCGATCAGACAGTAATGACATATTGTCAGAATACTCCTTTAAGGTATACTTCCACCTTGTGAATCTGGGTCAGAGTACAATTCTTTTTCAGAAGACTGGGAATTGTCATGGAGGTAATTGGAATCCTGCTATTCCAATGCGTTTTATCAGACCCTCATGATTTTCCAGACCTCTGCTTGCTGTCAGTGGATGAGCCACTCCTGGTTCTATTCAGAGGCAGTGACCCTGTACACAGCATACCTCCCAACTTCCAAAGGACAGAAAGAGGGATAAAATGTATGCGTGCTGTGGCAAATGTAGCTCCACCCACTTCTACATTGACTCCGCCCATTCTCATCCATTTTTCCATGTGCCCCCACACAGTATAATGCTCCTACAGTCACCCTAACATTATATGCCCCCACATTATCATGTTCCTCTCCGATTGCCCCACAGTATTAAGTCCCCCTCTTCATGCCCCAGTTTAAACTGGCGGAAACTAGAGGGGGACATTAAACTGAGGGCAGCTGGAGGGGGACATTATACAGTGGGGGGTAGTTGGAGGGGAACATTAAACTGGGGGCAATTAGAGGCAGACATGTCCCCCTCCAGCTACCCCCCACAGTTTAATGTCCTCCAGTTGCCCCCAGTTTAATGTCCCCCTTTCATCTGTCACCAGCTTAATGCCCCCTTCATCTTCCCCCAGTTTAATTGCCCCCTACATCTGCCCCCAGTTTAATGTCCCCCCTCCATCTGCCACCAGTTTAATTGCCTCCTTCATCTGCCCCCAGTTCCCCCCACTTGCTCACACATGCTGTCTCTTCTCTCCTCATCTTCCATCAGTCTCTGTTTCCAGCAGCTTCCTCTTTCTGTGTAATGCCACACTGTCCTGTAGTATCCAGAATAGCTCCACCCACACAAGAGTCTGATCACATGGTCATCAAAAGTTCTTTAGCCCTCTAGGATTAAGCATCTACCATTTAGCCGGAGATAAGAGCCGGTGGACCGAGGCAAAGTTTGTTAACAGCAAAACACTTCAGGTACATAACGGGACTTCAGGGGCATAGCAGGACAAACCATAAGCTATCTGGGACGGCGGGACAGCAGTGTAAAATCGGGACTGTCCCGCCAGATGCGGGACGGTTGGGAGCTATGTACACAGTGGGGCATATTTATCAATAGAAAGCCAACACTTTTCTGTCTAGTTTAGCGCCAAAAATTTATGGTGCTCGGCATTTACAACATATTTATGAACAGTGTGTACCAGAATGAACAGAACATCGCAACGTGAATGGGTGTGGTTTATAGTGGGTGTGGTTTATAGTGGGTGTGGTTTAGAAGTGTTTAACTTTACGACACATTTATGCAACAGAAGAGAATGAATATGTCACAGATTTTCTTGTACAAAGTATAAAATGTGTAATGAATTTTAAACAATTTATTTCATGTGTCATAAATTCCCTCCATGCGCCAAATATTTGTCTCCTCAATAAGCGAGAGATGATTTGTGTTGGTTTATGTTTTTGATTTGTACCTTACAGCCTGCGAGGTAAGAATTTTGTCTACAGATTTTGCCCCAAATATTTGCCTCATGGTGAAGAGCGACATTCGGATGGTATTTGTGTCAGAATTTTTGAGCTTCTACAAATTCTCAATATTTCTGAAGGTCTAAGACTAAGACCCCGCGTAGCGGGTCACAGGGAAAAAGCACTGCAGTAAAAAACACGGAGGAAACACATCGCGGTTTTTCCCGCAGCTTTTTACAGAAAGTCCGCAGAGTTTTCATCTGTGGACTTTCTGCTTTCATTATACCTATAGGGAACCCGCCGGTGTTTTCATAGTTATAATTGACATGCTGCAACGGTTTTGGACATCGCAGCATTTCCGCTGTAGGTATTTTTCTGCAATGTGTGTATGGGATTCTCTAGAATCCCATCCACTTTACAGGGACTGTAAAACACTGTGGTTTTTGCCACGGTGTTTCCGCCATGGCCAAACTGCAGCATTTATGCCACATGGGCCCCGACCTAAAACTGTGAACGGGATGTTCAACAGTATTGATAAATATTCCCCAATGTTTCCAGTCTAGACAATGCTCTGTGAGCTCAACACATCAGCAGCAGCTGCACAAATCTTTCTGCTGCTTTGCTACAATGTATCCAGTCTAGACAATGCTCTGTGAGCTAACACTAGGATCACACATGCATTCGGGTTTCCGTTGCGTTGGGAACACGACGAACAAAAACCTAATCCACTTAAAAAGCAGTTACCCACCAGAAACCCGCGGACCCCATAGACTATAATGGGGTCGTCCCAGTTTCCACCGGTTTCTGCCTGGAAGCAGATACGGAGACGGAAACCCAGAACGGAATCCAAGCGCAGCCTAAACAACCTGAACTCCGGACTGATACACTGTAGCAAACTAACTGAAAGATCTGTGTAGCTGTCATGCACCGCTCTATAATTTGGGGGCATCTTGAACCACTGCAGTAGTTGGTCATGGCTGACCCTCCAGGCTTCATACATCGGCACCCAAAGTCTTTTAGAAAGTTATAGAATTTTCTATTTATGCAGAGATTAATCTTAAATTGGCTTTCCAGGGTTAACAATCGATGAACTATTCTTAGGATAGGACATCAATTGTGGATCAGTAGGGGTACAAAAATGGGGACCCCTACAGATCAGCTGTTTGAAGAGACCGTAGGGTTCAGGGGAGTGATGTAGTCTCTTCACTACTTACCAAGCAAGGTGTCCTAAATTGTATAGTGGCTATGCTTTGTATTGTAGTTCAGCCCCATTCACTTGAATGGGACTTAGCTGTGAACAGGCCATGTTACCGAGGATGTGGCAGCTGATCCATGGAGGGGTCCCAGGTGTCAGACCTAACTACTATCACTATCTCCTTATCTGACCCCTGGTGATCCCACTTAATCCCGTCTCTTGACCCTTGACCTCAGATTATTGACCCTTCATTATCAGTAACCCTTAGGTGACTGCAGTCACTCACCATTTAGGGTCAGCTAATGTTCGTACAGGATATCCAGTATGCCCCCTATAGGGAAGAGTGATCCCTGCAGGAGAACATGGAGGAGCCTGGGCTCGTATGAAGGTCTCAGTCCATCGGTGATAATAACGCCCCTTATGCTTTTATATACGGTATTATTTATTGTCAAATGATCTATATAAAACAATCTCAGTTTATTGTAATGTTATACATTTCTAGGTGTATTTGTTGTTTTGCTCCATATATGATTATTGTAGTTACGGTTCTTGTATTTATGTGGATTACTAAATATTCCGGCAGATCCTAAGATCACTGGGGGGCTCAGGATTCGGACCCCCCACCAATTTACATATACAGGAAGGTGACTGTCCATAGACAAGGTGACCACGCTGCCGTGGTGTCATTGACCTGTCGCATTAGGATTGTATTGTCTTCACTTTAAGTCGTTTCCTTAAATACTTCTGACCCTAATCCTCAGATACTTAATCGTCCATAGAGACGAGAATCTTCCTGTACATTGAGCTCCTCACACTGAGCATAGGAAGAGTCTGATACTAAGGAACAAGATGAGCGAAAACCACCAATAACAATGGAGGCCAAGCATCTGAGATCCAGGAGGAAAGCCCAGGAGACACCGGCTCATCCTGTGAGTATCCCTGGTGTATCACCATGTGTAGCTCTGGTGTATCCCTGGTGTATCACCATGTGTAGCTCCGGTGTATCCCTGGTGTATCACCATGTGTAGCTCCGGTGTATCCCTGGTGTATCACCATGTGTAGCTCCGGTGTATCCCTGGTGTATCACCATGCGTAGCTCTGGTGTATCCCTGGTGTATCACCATGCGTAGCTCTGGTGTATCCCTGGTGTATCACCATGCGTAGCTCTGGTGTATCCCTGGTGTATCACCATGCGTAGCTCTGGTGTATCCCTGGTGTATCACCATGTGTAGCTCTGGTGTATCCCTGGTGTATCACCATGCGTAGCTCCGGTGTATCCCTGGTGTATCACCATGTGTAGCTCCGGTGTATCCCTGGTGTATCACCATGCGTAGCTCTGGTGTATCCCTGGTGTATCACCATGTGTAGCTCTGGTGTATCCCTGGTGTATCACCATGCGTAGCTCCGGTGTATCCCTGGTGTATCACCATCCTTAGCTCCGGTGTATACCTGGTGTATCACCATGCGTAGCTCCGGTGTATCCCTGGTGTATCAACATGCGTAGCTCCGGTGTATCCCTGGTGTATCACCATGTGTAGCTCTGGTGTATCCCTGGTGTATCACCATGCGTAGCTCTGGTGTATCCCTGGTGTATCACCATGTGTAGCTCTGGTGTATCCCTAGTGTATCACCATGTGTAGCTCTGGTGTATCCCTGGTGTATCACCATGCGTAGCTCTGGTGTATCCCTGGTGTATCACCATGCGTAGCTCTGGTGTATCGCTGGTGTATCACCATGTGTAGCTCTGGTGTATCCCTGGTGTATCACCATGCGTAGCTCCGGTGTATCCCTGGTGTATCACCATGCTTAGCTCCGGTGTATACCTGGTGTATCACCATGCGTAGCTCCGGTGTATCCCTGGTGTATCACCATGCGTAGCTCTGGTGTATCCCTGGTGTATCACCATGTGTAGCTCTGGTGTATCCCTGGTGTATCACCATGTGTAGCTCCGGTGTATCCCTGGTGTATCACCATGCGTAGCTCCGGTGTATCCCTGGTGTATCACCATGCGTAGCTCTGGTGTATCCCTGGTGTATCACCATGCGTAGCTCTGGTGTATCCCTGGTGTATCACCATGGGTAGCTCTGGTGTATCCCTGGTGTATCACCATGCGTAGCTCCGGTGTATCCCTGGTGTATCACCATGCGTAGCTCTGGTGTATCCCTGGTGTATCACCATGTGTAGCTCTGGTGTATCCCTGGTGTATCCCTGGTGTATCACCATGCGTAGCTCCGGTGTATCCCTGGTGTATCACCATGTGTATCCCTGGTGCATCACCATGCGTAGCTCCGGTGTATCCCTGGTGTATCACCATGCTTAGCTCCGGTGTATACCTGGTGTATCACCATGTGTAGCTCCGGTGTATCCCTGGTGTATCACCATGCGTAGCTCTGGTGTATCCCTGGTGTATCACCATGCGTAGCTCTGGTGTATTCCTGGTGTATCACCATGGGTAGCTCTGGTGTATCCCTGGTGTATCACCATGCGTAGCTCTGGTGTATCCCTGGTGTATCACCATGCGTAGCTCTGGTGTATTCCTGGTGTATCACCATGGGTAGCTCTGGTGTATTCCTGGTGTATCACCATGTGTAGCTCTGGTGTATCCCTGGTGTATCACCATGCGTAGCTCTGGTGTATCCCTGGTGTATCACCATGTGTAGCTCTGGTGTATCCCTAGTGTATCACCATGTGTAGCTCTGGTGTATCCCTAGTGTATCACCATGTGTAGCTCCGGTGTATCCCTGGTGTATCACCATGCGTAGCTCTGGTGTATCCCTGGTGTATCACCATGCGTAGCTCTGGTGTATCCCTGGTGTATCACCATGTGTAGCTCTGGTGTATCCCTGGTGTATCACCATGCGTAGCTCCGGTGTATCCCTGGTGTATCACCATGTGTAGCTCTGGTGTATCCCTGGTGTATCACCATGTGTAGCTCCGGTGTATCCCTGGTGTATCACCATGCGTAGCTCTGGTGTATCCCTGGTGTATCACCATGTGTAGCTCTGGTGTATCCCTGGTGTATCACCATGCTTAGCTCCAGTGTATACCTGGTGTATCACCATGTGTAGCTCCGGTGTATCCCTGGTGTATCACCATGCGTAGCTCCGGTGTATCCCTGGTGTATCACCATGCGTAGCTCTGGTGTATCCCTGATGTATCACCATGTGTATCCCTGGTGTTTCACCATGCGTAGCTCCGGTGTATCCCTGGTGTATCACCATGCGTAGCTCTGGTGTATCCCTGGTGTATCACCATGTGTAGCTCTGGTGTATCCCTGGTGTATCACCATGCGTAGCTCCGGTGTATCCCTGGTGTATCACCATGTGTAGCTCTGGTGTATCCCTGGTGTATCACCATGTGTAGCTCCGGTGTATCCCTGGTGTATCACCATGCGTAGCTCTGGTGTATCCCTGGTGTATCACCATGTGTAGCTCTGGTGTATCTCTGGTGTATCACCATGCGTAGCTCCGGTGTATCCCTGGTGTATCACCATGCTTAGCTCCAGTGTATACCTGGTGTATCACCATGTGTAGCTCCGGTGTATCCCTGGTGTATCACCATGCGTAGCTCCGGTGTATCCCTGGTGTATCACCATGCGTAGCTCTGGTGTATCCCTGATGTATCACCATGTGTATCCCTGGTGTATCACCATGCGTAACTCCGGTGTATCCCTGGTGTATCACCATGCGTAGCTCTGGTGTATCCCTGGTGTATCACCATGTGTAGCTCTGGTGTATCCCTGGTGTATCACCATGTGTAGCTTTGGTGTATCCCTGGTGTATCACCATGCGTAGCTCCGGTGTATCCCTGGTGTATCACCATGCGTAGCTCTGGTGTATCCCTGATGTATCACCATGTGTAGCTCTGGTGTATCCCTGGTGTATCACCATGTGTAGCTCTGGTGTATCCCTGGTGTATCACCATGTGTAGCTCTGGTGTATCCCTGGTGTATCACCATGCATAGCTCCGGTGTATCCCTGGTGTATCACCATGTGTAGCTCTGGTGTATCCCTGGTGTATCACCATGTGTAGCTCTGGTGTATCCCTGGTGTATCACCATGTGTAGCTCTGGTGTATCCCTGGTGTATCACCATGCGTAGCTCTGGTGTATCCCTGGTGTATCACCATGCGTAGCTCTGGTGTATCCCTGGTATATCACCATGCGTAGCTCTGGTGTATCCCTGGTGTATCACCATGCGTAGCTCTGGTGTATCCCTGGTGTATCACCATGTGTAGCTCTGGTGTATCCCTGGTGTATCACCATGCGTAGCTCCGGTGTATCCCTGGTGTATCACCATGTGTAGCTCCGGTGTATCCCTGGTGTATCACCATGTGTAGCTCTGGTGTATCACCATGCGTAAATCTGGTGTATCTTGGGTGTATCACCATGCGTAGCTCTGGTGTATCCCTGGTGTATCACCATGTGTAGCTCTGGTGTATCCCTGGTGTATCACCATGTGTTGCTCTGGTGTATCCCTGGTGTATCACCATGTGTAGCTCTGGTGTATCCCTGGTGTATCACCATGTGTAGCTCTAGTGTATCCCTGGTGTATCACCATGCGTAGATCTGGTGTATCTCGGGTGTATCACCATGTGTAGCTCTGGTGTATCCCTGGTGTATCACCATGTGTAGCTCCGGTGTATCCCTGGTGTATCACCATGTGTAGCTCTGGTGTATCTCTGGTGTATCACCATGTGTAGCTCTGGTGTATCCCTGGTGTATCACCATGTGTAGCTCCGGTGTATCACCTTGTGTAGCTCTGGTGTATTCCTGGTGTATCACCATGTGTAGCTCTGGTGTATCCCTGGTGTATCACCATGTGTAGCTCCGGTGTATCCCTGGTGTATCACCATGCGTAGCTCTGGTGTATCCCTGGTGTATCACCATGTGTAGCTCTGGTGTATCCCTGGTGTATCACCATGTGTAGCTCCGGTGTATCCCTGGTGTATCACCATGTGTAGCTCTGGTGTATCCCTGGTGTATCATCATGCATAGCTCTGGTGTATCCCTGGTGTATCACCATGTGTAGCTCTGGTGTATCCCTGGTGTATCACCATGTGTAGCTCCGGTGTATCCCTGGTGTATCACCATGTGTAGCTCTGGTGTATCACCATGCGTAAATCTGGTGTATCTCGGGTGTATCACCATGTGTAGCTCTGGTGTATCCCTGGTGTATCACCATGTGTAGCTCTGGTGTATCCCTGGTGTATCACCATGTGTAGCTCTGGTGTATCCCTGGTGTATCACCATGTGTAGCTCTGGTGTATCCCTGGTGTATCACCATGCGTAGCTCTGGTGTATCCCTGGTGTATCACCATGCGTAGCTCTGGTGTATCCCTGGTGTATCACCATGCGTAGCTCCGGTGTATCCCTGGTGTATCACCATGTGTAGCTCTAGTGTATCCCTGGTGTATCACCATGCGTAGATCTGGTGTATCTCGGGTGTATCACCATGTGTAGCTCTGGTGTATCCCTGGTGTATCACCATGTGTAGCTCTGGTGTATCCCTGGTGTATCACCATGTGTAGCTCTGGTGTATCCCTAGTGTATCACCATGTGTAGCTCTGGTGTATCCCTAGTGTATCACCATGTGTAGCTCCGGTGTATCCCTGGTGTATCACCATGCGTAGCTCTGGTGTATCCCTGGTGTATCACCATACGTAGCTCTGGTGTATCCCTGGTGTATCACCATGCGTAGCTCTGGTGTATCCCTGGTGTATCACCATGTGTAGCTCTGGTGTATCCCTGGTGTATCACCATGCGTAGCTCCGGTGTATCCCTGGTGTATCACCATGTGTAGCTCTGGTGTATCCCTGGTGTATCACCATGTGTAGCTCCGGTGTATCCCTGGTGTATCACCATGCGTAGCTCTGGTGTATCCCTGGTGTATCACCATGTGTAGCTCTGGTGTATCCCTGGTGTATCACCATGCTTAGCTCCAGTGTATACCTGGTGTATCACCATGTGTAGCTCCGGTGTATCCCTGGTGTATCACCATGCGTAGCTCCGGTGTATCCCTGGTGTATCACCATGCGTAGCTCTGGTGTATCCCTGATGTATCACCATGTGTATCCCTGGTGTATCACCATGCGTAGCTCTGGTGTATCCCTGGTGTATCACCATGCGTAGCTCTGGTGTATCCCTGGTGTATCACCATGTGTAGCTCTGGTGTATCCCTGGTGTATCACCATGCGTAGCTCCGGTGTATCCCTGGTGTATCACCATGTGTAGCTCTGGTGTATCCCTGGTGTATCACCATGTGTAGCTCCGGTGTATCCCTGGTGTATCACCATGCGTAGCTCTGGTGTATCCCTGGTGTATCACCATGTGTAGCTCTGGTGTATCTCTGGTGTATCACCATGCGTAGCTCCGGTGTATCCCTGGTGTATCACCATGCTTAGCTCCAGTGTATACCTGGTGTATCACCATGTGTAGCTCCGGTGTATCCCTGGTGTATCACCATGCGTAGCTCCGGTGTATCCCTGGTGTATCACCATGCGTAGCTCTGGTGTATCCCTGATGTATCACCATGTGTATCCCTGGTGTATCACCATGCGTAACTCCGGTGTATCCCTGGTGTATCACCATGCGTAGCTCTGGTGTATCCCTGGTGTATCACCATGTGTAGCTCTGGTGTATCCCTGGTGTATCACCATGTGTAGCTTTGGTGTATCCCTGGTGTATCACCATGTGTAGCTTTGGTGTATCCCTGGTGTATCACCATGCGTAGCTCTGGTGTATCCCTGATGTATCACCATGTGTAGCTCTGGTGTATCCCTGGTGTATCACCATGTGTAGCTCTGGTGTATCCCTGGTGTATCACCATGTGTAGCTCTGGTGTATCCCTGGTGTATCACCATGCATAGCTCCGGTGTATCCATGGTGTATCACCATGTGTAGCTCTGGTGTATCCCTGGTGTATCACCATGTGTAGCTCTGGTGTATCCCTGGTGTATCACCATGTGTAGCTCTGGTGTATCCCTGGTGTATCACCATGCGTAGCTCTGGTGTATCCCTGGTGTATCACCATGCGTAGCTCTGGTGTATACCTGGTATATCACCATGCGTAGCTCTGGTGTATCCCTGGTGTATCACCATGCGTAGCTCTGGTGTATCCCTGGTGTATCACCATGTGTAGCTCTGGTGTATCCCTGGTGTATCACCATGCGTAGCTCCGGTGTATCCCTGGTGTATCACCATGTGTAGCTCCGGTGTATCCCTGGTGTATCACCATGTGTAGCTCTGGTGTATCACCATGCGTAAATCTGGTGTATCTTGGGTGTATCACCATGCGTAGCTCTGGTGTATCCCTGGTGTATCACCATGTGTAGCTCTGGTGTATCCCTGGTGTATCACCATGTGTTGCTCTGGTGTATCCCTGGTGTATCACCATGTGTAGCTCTGGTGTATCCCTGGTGTATCACCATGTGTAGCTCTAGTGTATCCCTGGTGTATCACCATGCGTAGATCTGGTGTATCTCGGGTGTATCACCATGTGTAGCTCTGGTGTATCCCTGGTGTATCACCATGTGTAGCTCCGGTGTATCCCTGGTGTATCACCATGTGTAGCTCTGGTGTATCCCTGGTGTATCACCATGTGTAGCTCTGGTGTATCCCTGGTGTATCACCATGTGTAGCTCCGGTGTATCACCTTGTGTAGCTCTGGTGTATTCCTGGTGTATCACCATGTGTAGCTCTGGTGTATCCCTGGTGTATCACCATGTGTAGCTCCGGTGTATCCCTGGTGTATCACCATGCGTAGCTCTGGTGTATCCCTGGTGTATCACCATGTGTAGCTCTGGTGTATCCCTGGTGTATCACCATGTGTAGCTCCGGTGTATCCCTGGTGTATCACCATGTGTAGCTCTGGTGTATCCCTGGTGTATCATCATGCATAGCTCTGGTGTATCCCTGGTGTATCACCATGTGTAGCTCTGGTGTATCCCTGGTGTATCACCATGTGTAGCTCCGGTGTATCCCTGGTGTATCACCATGTGTAGCTCTGGTGTATCACCATGCGTAAATCTGGTGTATCTCGGGTGTATCACCATGTGTAGCTCTGGTGTATCCCTGGTGTATCACCATGTGTAGCTCTGGTGTATCCCTGGTGTATCACCATGTGTAGCTCTGGTGTATCCCTGGTGTATCACCATGTGTAGCTCTGGTGTATCCCTGGTGTATCACCATGCGTAGCTCTGGTGTATCCCTGGTGTATCACCATGCGTAGCTCTGGTGTATCCCTGGTGTATCACCATGCGTAGCTCCGGTGTATCCCTGGTGTATCACCATGTGTAGCTCTAGTGTATCCCTGGTGTATCACCATGCGTAGATCTGGTGTATCTCGGGTGTATCACCATGTGTAGCTCTGGTGTATCCCTGGTGTATCACCATGTGTAGCTCTGGTGTATCCCTGGTGTATCACCATGTGTAGCTCTGGTGTATCCATGGTGTATCACCATGTGTAGCTCTGGTGTATCCCTGGTGTATCACCATGTGTAGCTCTGGTGTATCCCTGGTGTATCACCATGTGTAGCTCTGGTGTATCCCTGATGTATCACCATGCGTAGCTCTGGTGTATCCCTGGTGTATCACCATGCATAGCTCTGGTGTATCCCTGGTGTATCACCATGTGTAGCTCTGGTGTATCCCTGGTGTATCACTTTGTGTAGCTCTGGTGTATCCCTGGTGTATCACCATGCGTAGATCTGGTGTATCTCGGGTGTATCACCATGTATAGCTCTGGTGTATCCCTGGTGTATCACCATGTGTAGCTCTGGTGTATCCCTGGTGTATCACCATGTGTAGCTCTGGTGTATCCCTGGTGTATCACCATGTATAGCTCTGGTGTATCCCTGGTGTATCACCATGTGTAGCTCTGGTGTATCCCTGGTGTATCACCATGTGTAGCTCTGGTGTATCCCTGGTGTATCACCATGTGTAGCTCTGGTGTATCCCTGGTGTATCTCTGGTGCATCTCTAATGTATCCCTCTTTATCTCTGGAGTATCCCTAGTGTATTTCTGGTGTATCCCCAATGTTTTCCTGTTGTATCTCTTGTTCTTTCCTGGTGTTTTCCTGGTATATGTCTGGTGTATTCCTCTTATATCTATGGTGTATCTCTTGGGCTTTCCTGGTGTTTTCTTGTGTATCTTGGATGCATCCGTGGTATATTCCTGGTGTAACTCTGGCGTATCTGTAGTCTTTCCCTGGTTTATCTCTTGTTGTATCTCTCGTGTCTCCCTGCTGTATCCCTGGTAATTTTTCCGATGTAGCCCTGTTGTAACTCTGGTGTATATTTGGTATTTGATTTACAATTTTATTTATTTTTCTTAAAGTTCTCGATGAATGATGAAGATCTGAAGCCGTGTAATGGAAACAATGATAAAATTGCAGTAACTGATAACTATGACCCGACCTGCCCTGATCTATCTCTGCTGTACCCCTGGTGTTTTCCTGATGTATCCCTGGTATATATCTTGGGCTTTCCTGGTGTTCTTCTGGTTTAGCTATGGTGCATACCTGGTATTTTTGAGATGTTTTCCTTATGTATCCCTGGCGTATTCCTGTTGTATCTCTTGTGTCTCTCTGCTGTATCCCTGCTATTTTTTTAGATACATCCCTGTTGTATCTCTGGTGTATATCTGGTGTATTCTCAATGTATATTTGGTGTTTCATTTACTATTGTATTTTTTTTACTTAAAGCCTTCGATGAATGATGAAGATCTGAAGCCGTGTAACGGAAACAATGATAAGATCTCAGTAATTGATAACTATGACACAACCTTGGCCAAAAATACTAAAATCAGTGTACAAAGCAGTATTGTCAAGAAAGCTAAAAAGCTCCCCAAGAACAAATTAGTGACCTCAAGTTTAGAAACTTCTCCAACTGTTAAAGAGGTGATAACCATCGGGAGTCTTTCCAACAATCTCAATTCTTTGAAATTTTCATCAACCGATTCCAAAAACATTGACAATTTCCATCCAAAGAGACCAATTAAATTGGCTCCATTAGACCTTCCGGCACAAGTGAAAGAGGCACAAATAATAAAAATCACAGCAATGGCGGACAATGTATATGTGAATGAACGGAAGCCCCAACACCAACACTGTAACACCCCATATCATTGCCCCACCAAGAGCGATCCATTAAAGAAGATCAGAATGAGGGAGAACAAACTTCCAAGACTTCCAGAAGATGTAAACTTGACCAAGGACAATGTGTTGGTTAAAGATTCATCACTAAGGACACAATCACTTCCTCGAGATTTACAACTGGGGAGCTCAGGATTATCCTTGGTGAAAGCCGATAGTAGACAAATCAACAATTTCATGCCTAAGACTGTCTCACCGAAGATCAGTGAGAGCCGAGATGTTCTTGTCCAAGGACAGTTTAGGTCCACAAGGTGTCATGATACATGTGAAGGTCCAACTCAGGTCATCACGATCAATGGACCGGCGGGAGACTACACAGAGATGAGGATGATTGGGAAATGAGTTTATTAAGACAAAATTGGAAAATTGTGTCAAAAATTTCTGAATAATTTTACATAAGAGAGAATGAGTCTGAGGGGTTGGTCTGTCTGTGAATGAGTCTAAAGGTTGAAGCTTCAGGAACATCACTGACCAGTCATATTCAGTGTTGCTCAGCGGTAGATATGAGGTCACATGACTGACCAATCAACTTTGAGGATTTAGAGCAAACTGGAAATTTGCATATTAGAATTTTTAAGTGGGGACCGAACCCATAATGAATATTAATGAGAAATATTAAATGGCCATACGTCTGAGAGAGAAGACAATAGCTTTTACCCCTGAATCCTCTATGATTGCTATATACTGTATATAACACTATATATATTATGTCAGAAGCATCGTGTACTTTATGACTCCCAGTAGATAGATTGATCATGTGATCACCAGAGATCTTGGGTCTTGCTTCACCCTGATTAATAGCTCATTATGATAATTGTCACAATGGCAGGAACTGAGGGTGCTGAGAGCAGCCATTGTACTGTACATGGGTATTGATATCTATGTTGGACTTGGGTTTGGCTGGTGTGAATTAAAGTGTAATATAGAAGAAAAAGTTTATGTGTCCTATTTTAATCCTTTTTGCAGAGGTTGAGTCTGATATATCAGTGTCATGTGGGCGGTCATATGTATGACTGACTTCTTGTGTGCTAACGGTACCAAGGCTGCGGAGTCGGAGTCAGAATCATCGAGTCGAGTCAGAGTTGGGGCCAGTTTTGGGTGGAGTCGGAGTGAGAAAAAAAAATACCCATTCTGGATTTTTTTTTTTTATGAATTATATTATATTATACAATTAATTAATATTTTAAAATCGATTAGATGTATAGTCTGTTACATTTACTTCCATAGTAATCAATCACTACATGTTTAATGAATTAGAGCATCTTTATTGCTTTTGTCTGACCGTGGCTGTCGGAGCAGGAGTCAGAGTTGTAGTCGTAGTCGGGCTGTGGAAAAATAGAGGAGTCAGAGTTGGTCGTTTGGCCTATCAACTCCACGGCCATGGTAGATACACAATACTGACAGACATGGGAAGGAGGGAAGGATAAGAGAGTTAATGTCTATGTGTCCCTCCATGACCAAGTGACCAGAAAATCTAACTGCATAACTGTAAGATGACTAACTATGGGTGTAACTTCTCTTCCTAGACTGACACTACTGCCATTTAATATTTGTTTGGGATGGTTCCTCAGTGGCTAGCACAGTTACCTTGCAGTGCTGGGGTCCTGGGTTTGACTCTGACCAAGGACAACATCTGCATGGAGTTGGTGTGTTTGCGTGGGTCTCCTCCCGCATGCCAAAAATATACTGATAGGTACACATGTGGACAAAATTGTTGGTCCCCTCCCTCGTTTAATGAAAGAAAAACCCACAATGGTCACAGAAATAACTTGAATCTGACAAAAGTAATAATATATAAAAATTCTATGAAAATGAACAAATGAAAGTCAGACATTGCTTTCCAACCAGGCTGCAACAGAATTTTTTAAGAAAGAAAACTCATGAAACAGGCCTGGACAGAAATGAGGGTTCCCTTAACTTAATATTTTGTTGCACAACCTTTTGAGGCAATCCCTGCAATCAGACGATTCCTGTAACTGTCAATGAGACTTCTGCACCTCTCAGCAGGTATTTTGGCCACTCCTCATGAGCAAACTGCTCCAGTTGTCTCGGGTGTGAAGGGTGCCTTTTCCAGACGGCATGTTTCAGCTTCTTCCAAAGATGCTCAATAGGATTTAGGTCAGGGCTCATAGAAGGCCACTTCAGAATAGTCCAATGTTTTCCTCTTAGCCATTCTTGGGGGTTTTTAGCTGTGTGTTTTGGGTCATTATCCTGTTGCAAGACCCATGACCTGCGACTGAGACCAAGCTTTCTGACACTGGGCAGCACATTTCTCTCTAGAATCCCTTGATAGTCTTGAGATTTCATTGTACCCTGAACAGATTCAAGACACCCTGTGCCAGATGCAGCAAAGCAGCCCCAGAACATAACAGAGCCTCCTCCATGTTTCACAGTAGGGACAGTGTTCTTTTCAAGATAGGCTTCATTTTGCCATCTGTGAACATAGAGCTGATGTGCCTTACCAAAAATTTCGATTTTTGTCTCATCTGACCATAGGACATTCTCCCAGAAGCTTTGTGGCTTGTCAAAATGTAGTTTGGCAAATTACTTTTGTCAGATTCCAGTTATTTCTGTGGCCATTGTGGATTTTTCTTTCATTAAACGAGGAGGACCAACAATTTTGTCCATGTGTGTACATGGTAAAACAACTGTCCCTTGTGGGTGTTGTACGGCAGCTGTTAATGTCCCTTGGTGAGAGATTCGCATTACAAATGTTTGTCATTGTTTGGGAAAAAGATTAAAGTTATTTGTTGAATCTCTAAAAATTTCCAAAAATTCACCTAATAAAAGAAACCTGTCCAAAGCAAGATCCGCACAGAGCACTAACAGCCACAGTCACAAATACTGCACAAAACTGGAGAGCAAGAACATTCATAGCAAGTCAGTATGAAAGCTTGAGGTATATATAAAGAGTAAATTACAAGAAACCAATAGAACAATTCCTGACATTATTAAGTTCATGTTCATTAGGCTGGTGTCACATGCAGGGTCTCGATATGTTTTTGGTAGCATTTTTCGGCTGTGTTTAAGATGCTGCAGTCTGATGTTACTAGAAGGAAACCTACCAGCTATGTAATGCTGCCCTCCCCCTGCCACCTGCTGGTTGACAGAATTATCCCTATGCACAGTAATAGGGAAGTATTGTTCAGTCAGCGTAAGCTGAGCAGGATGTCTGCTTATCAGGAACACATCAGACTCTTCTTGCACAGTGCTGGCCATTGCAAGGAATACATTGTGATTTTGACCAAACTGGACAATAATCATAAATCACAGAAAAGGGTTAAATCAGTGAGTCAGTCACTACTACATGGTGCAGGAAAATGCTGTCATTTTATTAATAAAGTCTATAGCAAAATATTGTAAGGGCTGTCAGGGCTCCTAGGAACCTATCTATAAAACATAGTGTATGACACTGTCAGGGCTCCTAGGAACCTATCTATGAAACATAGTGTAGAACATTGTCAGGGCTCCTAGGAACCTATCTGTAAAACATAGTGTAGAACACTGTCAGGGCTCCTAGGAACCTAACTATAAAACATAGTGTAGAACACTCTTAGGGCTCCTAGGAACCTATCTATAAAACATAGTGTAGAACACTGTCAGGGCTCCTACGAACCTATCTATAAAACATAGTGTAGAACACTGTCAGGGCTCCTAGGAACCTATCTATGAAACATAGTGTAGAACATTGTCAGGGCTCCTAGGAACCTATCTGTAAAACATAGTGCAGAACACTGTCAGGGCTCCTAGGAAACTATCTATAAAACATAGTGTAGAATACTCTCAGGGCTTCTAGTAATCTATCTATAAAACATAGTGTATGACACTCTCAGGGCTCCTAGGAACCTATCTATAAAACATAGTGTATGACACTCTCAGGGCTCCTAGGAACCTATCTATAAAACATAGTGTAGAACACTGTCAGGGCTCCTAGGAACCTATCTATAAAACATAGTGTAGAATACTCTTAGGGCTCCTAGGAACCTATCTATAAAACATAGTGTAGAACACTGTCAGGGCTCCCAGGAACCTATCTATGAAACATAGTGTAGAACACTGTCAGGGCCTAGTGTGCCCATGTGATCTCCGGTGGGCCAATCACAAGTACCACAAAAGCAGTTACGGAAGGTTAGTATGAATATATTTTTTGTCACCTTCCGTAAGCCTCCAGCTATTATACTGTGAGATGTGAAGATATTCCAGAGTATAATGTGGCGGCCATTTTAGTTCACCAAAATTAATCTCCATTTGTTTGGTTTTGTAAAAAAAAAATAACAATTTGGAATTTTTGTGTTGAAGCCAGTTCAGTATAAGTCGGTTCACCCATCTCTGATTGTAAATATTGTGGTGAAGCTCTCTTGTTCCCACTGTGTACCCATCAAGATGGAGCACTAGTTGAAGCGATTGTCTTTCACCCATGACAACATGATTTTCGAGGTGTCCATCATGGACTTATTCCAGATTTGCATTGATTTCCAGGGTCCCTGTAGATGAGTTGTAGTCAGCGTACAGGTAAGAGTGGCTCCCTACATAAATCAGCATTATGTCTCCAGCTTCTTGTGGCCTCCTCAATGGTTCTTCTCGCCTGAGCCGTATGCGCTGTACTCAGACCGCCGACATCCACTTGAGATTCTTGTCTCTTACAAGTGACTCTCAGGAATGCAGATCATTTGCAATCAATAACGGAGCAGATTTTCTTGGACAGAAGCTGATTTATTAAAGAGCAGGAGATGATGAAGAAGCCGCTCTACGATAATAATGGCGGTTAACCTTTACTCTTCCCTTTGATGAATGGAGCAGATAGGAAATTCCTAAAATACTTTTTTTTTTATACTGTAAGGTCATGTTCACAGCTGCTTTGGAGCCCCTTATTGCAGATTACATGAAAATGTTGGACAAAGCAAAGAACCAAGACATACACCCAACAGACTCCGGTATAGTCATCGGACCTGTCGAATGCCGTAGGGTTCATCATGTGACTGTCAGTATAGAAGAAATGTCCACATGACAGCCCACACACATCCTGACAGCAGGTAACAAAGAAAATAGGAGAAAATAAATACAAACATAAAGGATGACTTAGATATTTTTCTAATACACTCATTGACAAAAAAATCTAGCCCGCCATATAAATGTTGGATTTCTGCAAAACTCGTCCTGCAGTTGTGTCTCAGGTAGATATGGGAATGATTACAGGTGTGCTCTGATTATAGGGCTTCCCTATAAAAGGGTCTCAAAGGCTACTTTTGGGTAGTCTACCTCTTGGTGAGAAATTGTTGACTTCTAGACCTTTGTCTATGACGCAGTCAAAGAAATTTTGCCCAGTTGACAGACTTTGAGAGGGGGGAGCATTACTGGATGGAGAGAAGTAGGATGGTCATTTTGAGGAACTGCCCACCATCCAGACCCTTCTGACCTAGTTGTTAGGAGGTGTTGGGCAGTGTTTACATGAAGGCACACACATGGTGAACATGCGCCGGATGTCCCAGACAGATCACCACTACATAGGATGGTTTGATCCACTGACAAGCCTGAGCAGCTTACACAGTTTCCTTGTCCACCATCCAGACACAGGGGGCGCCATCATTACACCCCTGTCTTGGCTCTCACTGTTAGCAGAAGGACGTTTGGTGTCACAGTGTCCATTACATGGTCTGCATTGTCACCTTTCTTTGCAGTGGTGTTGTGAACCCTGGACTCTACATACTGGAACCATATTGTCTATCATACAGAACCTGTATATCTCCATGTCCTGCCGTATCTCTGACACCTAGAGGCTCTGCCCATTTGTCCAGTTTTCCCCAATAACCTTCTCCTTTTGCTGTAATATTGTCATCACATCACACCAAGAAAACTTCACCAGGTCTAAAATGTATTCTTGGTGCAAAATTTTTTTGTCAACGAATATAATATGTTTTAGAGCAAAAACTTCATAAACTTTAGATGAAATAACAGGATCAGAACAGGAAGATTGTTAGCGGAGGCGGCACATTGTCGTCTTGTGTTGAATAATATTATTTGACTCGCTGAATTGACTCTCTTAATCCTTTTCATGCCTAATAATGAGGATGACGGAGGACACAATTATACCCCGATACCAGATGTAACACAACACAGAGGCTCGGTCTGTGACATCTGTGTAGTAGGTTTAGGACTAATGAATTTTGTATAAATTTAAATATTCACATTTTATATGGGAAATAAAGTCGTTACATTATTTACATCATTATATTTATATTATTTCTGTCATTATATTTATATTATTTACACTACTGTTCAAAAGTTTGGGGTCACCCAGACAATTTTGTGTTTTCCATGAAAACTCTTTTATTTATTTATCAAATGAGTTGCAAAATGAATAGAAAATATAGTCAAGACATTGAGCAGGTTAGAAATAATGGTTTTTATTTGAAATAATAATTTTCTCCTTCAAACTTTGTTTTCGTCAGAGAATGCTCCATTTGCAGCAATTCCAGCATTGCAGACCTTTGGCATTCTAGCTGTTCATTTGCTGAGGTCATCTGGAGACATTTCCCGCCATGCTTCCAGAAGCCCCTCCCACAAGTTGGATTGGCTTGATGGGCACTTTTTGCGTACCGTACGGTCAAGCTGCTCCCACAACAGCTCAATGGGGTTGAGATGTGGTGACTGCGCTGGCCACTCCATTACAGATAGAATACCAGCTGCCGGCTTCTTCCCTAAGTAGTTCTTGTATAACTTGGAGGTGCTTTGGGTCATTGTCCTGTTGTAGGATGAAATTGGCTCCAATCAGGCGCTGTCCACAGGGTATGGCATGGCGTTACAAAATGGAGTGATAGCCTTCCTTATTCACAATCCCTTTTACCTTGTACAAATCTCCCACTTTACCAGCACCAACCCCAGACCATCACATTCCCTCCACCATGCTGACAGATGGCGTCAGGCGTCTTCCAGCATCTTTTCAGTTGTTCTGCGTCTCACAAATGTTCTTCTGTGTGATCCAAACACCTCAAACTTCGATTCGTCTGTCCATAACACTTTTTTCCAATCTTCCTCTGTCCAATGTCTGTTCTTTTGCCCATATTAATCTTTTCCTTTTCTTAGCCAGTCTCAGATATGGCTTTTTCTTGGCCACTCTGCCCTGAAGGCCGGCATCCCTGAGTCGCCTCTTCACTGTAGACATTGACACTGGCGTTTTGCGGGTACTATTTAATGAAGCTGCCAGTTGAGGACCTGTGAGGCGTCGATTTCTCACACTAGAGACTCTAATGTACTTGTCTTGTTGCTCAGTTGTGCAGCGCGGCCTCCCACTTCTCTTTCTACTCTGGTTAGAGCCTGTTTGGGCTGTCCTCTGAAGGGAGTAGTACACACCGTTGTAGGAAATCTTCAGTTTCTTGGCAATTTCTCGCATGGAATAGCCTTCATTTCTAAGGACAAGAATAGACTGTCGAGTTTCACATGAAAGTTCTCTTTTTCTGGCCATTTTGAGAGTTTAATCGAACCAACAAATGTAATGCTCCAGATTCTCAACTAGCTCAAAGGAAGGTCAGTTTTATAGCTTCTCTAACCAGCGAAACTGTTTTCAGCTGTGCTAACATACTTGCACAAGGGTTTTCAAGGGTTTTCTAAACATCCATTAGCCTTCTTACACAGTTAGCAAACACAATGTACCATTAGAACACTGGAGTGATGGTTGCTGGAAATGGCCTCTATACACCTATGTAGATATTGCATTAAAAACCAGACGTTTGCAGCTAGAATAGTCATTTACCACATTAACAATGGATAGAGTGTATTTCTGATTCATTTAATGTTATCTTCATTGAAAAAAACTGTGCTTTTCTTTCAAAAATAAGGAAATTTCTAAGTGACCCTAAACTTTTGAATGGTAGTGTATATAATTATATTTATATTATTTACATCTTTATATTCATATTATGTAAATAATTATATTGGTATTATTTACATAATTATATTTATATTATTTAAGTCATTAAACTTATATTATTTAAATCATTATTTTATATTATTTACGTCATTACATATATATTATTTACATCTTTATATTCATATAATTTCCATCATTATATTTATATTATTTATGTCCTTTTATTATTTATACATTTATTATCATGGGATAACAATTCTTTATATTACCTGTAGGGGTGTGTGTAAAACCGTGAGCTATATTACACTTCTGTATTCCTGTCATTTTTGAAAAAGTGAAGCATATTTTGGGTTGAGCAGTTCTTTATCGTGAAGGGTTTCACTACGTGTTAATAGGATTCCTTGACAATAAATAGATCACAGCTGAAATCTGTTCGGAAACCTGTAAATTAGTGTTTTGTTTCCCTACAGCGCCATCACAGGGGAAATGAAGTATTACATAGTGTCCATTCACATGTAGGGGTTGTCTGTGTAATGTAGGACATGACAGGTCCTCCAGAGCAGGAGACACTCTTTATAGTCACACTTCACTCTGGAGAGATGAGGATGAGGATCCTGAACAGAGGACACCCATCCATGCATTACCCTATAAGACAACCCAGGTAACTCTATGGCCTATTTTGAGTCTTCTGAGAAATTATAAAAAAAATTTTATCAATCCTGGAGACATCAAACATTTACGCCTGGTCTCACCTCTGAAACCTTGTGACTTCCCAATACTGTTCTGGCTTTTACCCCAGTGATCGGCTGATAGGGTGGGGGAGCTGGTGTTGACCAGTATTCAACGGCGACTATTCAAATGAATATATCTAGGCCTAGCTTCCCCTGTGTGCTGCCCTACCCCTTTATTTAAATACCCCAACAAGGCAGAGTGGTTTATTGGTGTCTGCCCCTGGCAGGGAGCATCTTGGACATGGTTGATCTGGGTTCATAGGAACCAGAGAAACTAACAGAAGGGACCCAAGTAATATCCAAATACAATGGAATGCGCAGGATTTTCCATTACTGGGGGGATGGAGAAATAAAGCTCCCACATAGTCTAATGCCCTGCTTAGTGCTCCTACACAGTATATTGTCCGTTGAGTGTCCCTACACATTATAAAGCCCCTTCAGTGGCCCCCATACACTATAATGCAAATTCTCATCCTCCACACAGTATCATTCCCTCGGCTCCATTATAGTATAATGTCCCCCATCTCCCACATAGTATAATACACCCCAACCTACTCAGTGGCGTAACTAGGAATGACTGGGCCCCAAGGCAAACATTTGACATGGGCCCCCCCCCCCGAACCGCCGCCCCCAACCCCCCTGGCACAAACCACCGCCCCCCAACCCTCCCACATAAACCGCATTCCTGCACACACTATTATGCGCCATAGTGGCCCCTGCACACAGTATTATGCCCCATAGTGGCCCCTGCACAAAGTATTATGCCCCATAGTGGCCCCTGCACACAGTATTATGCCCCATAGTGGCCCCTGCACACAGTATTATGCCCCATAGTGGCCCATGCACACAGTATTATGCCCCATAGTGGCCCCTGCACACAGTATTATTCCCCATAGTGGCCCCTGCACACAGTATTATGCCCCATAGTAGCCCCTGAACACAGTATTATGCTCCATAGTGCCCTCTGCACACAGTATTATGTCCCATAGCGGCCCCTGAGAACTGTATTATGCCCCATAGTGATCCCTGCACACAGTATTATGCTCCATAGTGGCCCCTGCTCACAGTATTATGCCCCATAGTGGCCCCTGCTCACAGTAGTATGTTCCATAGTGGCCCCTGCCCAGTAGTATGCCCCATAGTGTCCCCTACACACAGTAGTATGCCCCATAGTGGTCCCTGCACACAGTATTATGCCCCATAGTGGATCGCGCATGAACGATTATTATACTCTGGGGTCTTTTCAGACCCCAGAGTATAATGATCGGAGACCCAGGGTAGGATACAAACATAAAAACAATGCTACTTACCTCTCCCTGTCTCCGCTGCACTCCCGTGCGCTACTTCGGCCATCTTCAATGTTGGACCAGATCTCGCGTGAGTGAGGCCGACATCGCGACGCATAATGACGTCGGCTGATGTCTGGGACATCACCAAACAGGCCCGAAGCCTGCGGAGCGTAGGTGAGGTGAGTTACAGTGTTTTTTATGTTCCCTCACCTTCCCTGGGACCCCGATCGTTATACTCAGGGGTCTCAAAAGACCCCAGAGTATAATGATAGCAGTGTTTGTGGGGTTCGCGGTAGTGGCTGCCACAGGGCTCCGGGTCCCGGGCCCCATAATGTTCCGGGCCCTGTGGCAGCCGCTACCGCTGCTACCCCGATATTTACGCCCCTGAACCTACTGACAATATAATGCCACCAGTTCACACATAGTATTTGATTCTACTAGCACTGGTGTAGACTACATTGGTTCAACACCAGGACCCAGCACAGAGAAGGAGTAGGGGGGTACTAAGAGCAGTGAGTACTGAGAAGCATGCTCACCACTCATTCCCTGGGGCCCTCCAGTTACCAATGAGTGCTTCATCATAAATTCAGGATGGTGGTGGCGGGCCAGGGTCATCAAGGGAGTGGTTTTAACTATCCAATTGTCCCCTTCTGTATGCCCAGTATTAGCCCACCAGAATACCAGAGAACCTCCAGTAGGTTCAGACTTTAACACAATAATGGTTAATGAGAAGACACCCATATTGGACGGGTTTGATGGTCTATTTCCTAGGGGTTGGCAGTGAGTGAGCCCCCTAAATGTTTATATCTAGAGGAACTTCAGTCCATCCCAATTTCCACCTATTTACAACACCAATGATACAATTGATGCCTGAACCACCATGTCATCTCCCATTAGATCCCGCAATAACTTATCGACTTCTTTGTGCTCCATCATTGGCTTCTACTTAGTGTTGGAGAAACAATCGTATATGCGATGAAAGCAGAATATTATAGAAGAAAACAGAAAAGCCACAAGTGGAACCTTTTGCCTTTATTCATTATCGCTGCAGCTTTGGCAGGGAGCGTTTAACAGATGGCCTGAATTTCACCACCACAATCTGCTTGATGGATTGCCGTCCAGGTTTCTTACTTTTCTATTTATACATGTCGCAAATAGAAAATTTCCCAGTGATAGAAGATATATCAAGCTCCCGTCATGCGCTAGATGGCTCGACGCGAGCCCTGACATTTCCCATTGAGTCTGAACATGTATGAGCTTGTTCATGGATTAAATAGCCTCAGTATAAAAATAAGCTCCAAACACCTCATCTTCCATCTGGTTCGCTGCTGAATATTTTACTTGGAATAAACCGGGGAGCCTCTCGGTAGCCTCCAGCCATGCAAAATGGAAGCAGATCTGCCAATTTTATTAGCGGCGGTCCAAGCCGTGCAAGGATAATTATACCTCGGAGAACGCTTGTTTAACCCTTGAATCTTCTACTTAGCACAGAAAACATGTTAAGTCAATATTGGGTTGATGATCTCTCATTCCGGTGTGGCCAAACATAACACAGTAGTAATAGGAGCCACAAAGCGGAATAAAGGATGGTTTATGGACTCACGGACGTCTCGTCTGAGTTGTAACATCTGTTAATGTGTACCCACCATCTGTGAGGACGCCTTCATGTCTAACAAATATTCCCCTAACCTTGGCTTCTGGGTTTCGAAACTGATGAACCAAAGCAGGCAAATTTTCCCGAATTAAAAGTTGTGATGATGTCATTACGCTAAAATCAAGGATGGTGGATGCACTTTAAAGAAAATTCTGTCTAATTGGGAATTGCGGAATAGGTCAGGGACGTGGTTAAGGGAAGCACGCTGGGCATGTGCCTTGGGCGCAGTTAAGAAGAAGACTGGGAAAGGGAGGTTGGGACCACACTTGTAGAGCCATAGTCAGGTTTTCCTGTTTCCAGGGCAAAGGTTCAGATGTCTACCATAGCCTTGAATCTGGGCCAAAGGAAATTAACTTGTTGCTACCTCCCTGATACCCAGCACCTGGGCCATACATCCAGATCTTACCCAACCTAGCTATTACCCCGAGAAGTAGACCTTTGTGGCAAGTAACTGCTTCCAAAGTGTTGCCATCTGCTAAACCTTTGGAGTTTGCTTTTGTGTCCAAGCCCAGGTCACTAGTCTTCTTCTGGTCCACTGGTGGATGGGTCTGAATTTGTCTACATAAAATTATAAGGCAGCTCATGTGAGGTGACCCATGTTTCTTGTAGTGCAGCAAACCTCCTTCACTCACATTGTCCCATGATATGATGTTTCTGTCCAACAGGGGACATTATCTTCACATGTTGCTTCATCTCTGAAGATTCGTCACGTATGAAATGATCTTCATGCTAAGTGAAGGCTTTGCTCTTTGAAATTGCATTGGATTCATGTGTAACCTGTTACTCCTAGACCCTTCCATTTCACAATAATATCACTTACAGGCCATTGGAGCAAATCTACTAGATTTACCAATGGATGTCTATTAAGATGTGAACCTTGTGAATATTCACCAAACCAATGTCTCAAGGTTCGCTCATCACTAGTGTACACCTGGACCATTTCCTCCAAGGGCTGCAGGATTTTAATCTAAACTCCTCTTCAACAGAACCAAATCCACCATGTGCATGAACACCAATAAATGGTTAATAATCCAATATTTGCAGAAAATGACTTTTCCCCATCAAATTCTACAACGAGTGGCTGGAGAGTTGTAATTAGTCTATGTAAGAAGTAGGACGCCGCGTGCATCTCGCCTGCGAATATGTAATTTTTGAGCATGATAATTAAATGAGCTTTGACACAATGTCACAGCCGAATCTCCTTCCCCGGATACTTTTGGAACATTGGGATCTATAGATGAAAGTGAGTATGGAGCAAAAACGTAACGCACCATTTCATAGAGACCTCGCAACGTCCTGGTGGAAAACAGAAGTGACACAAGGGGTAGTGTTCTGTCCCGATCAATCACTTCTCCGGCTTGTGAACTAGCAGAAAATGAGAGCTAAATGAGCACCAATTAGGTAATAATAGCATTCGGCGTGCCTTGGAAGTGCATGGAGATGATAGGATGTAAGGTACTATTAAAGAACAAATTATGGTTATTACTGCCATAACTCAAGTACTAGAGTTTAATGGCCTGATCTAAATCACTCGCAAAGATTACTAGGAAATTTGTTAGTTGGATTTTCTATACGTTTCTATATACGCTATTCATAGGCTTAAAGGAATGGTCCACAATTAGATAAACATGGCTGCTTTCTTCCAAAAACAGAACCAGTTTTGTGTACGTGTTGGTTATGGTATTGGAAATTTGTCCTATTCTTCTCAATGGAGCTGAAATGCAATACCAGACACAACCTATGGCAGGTGTTGCGCTATTTCTGGAAGAAAGCAGCCATGTTTTTTGTTTCTCTTCTTGGACAAGCTGTTTACCTCCAGAGGAAACAGTCATGAATTATTTTACATCACAACAAGCTTATGTTAATGGGAGCTCCAGGTTGGAGTGATTATATATTTTACTTTAGAGGACTGATGTTACTATTGGTTTAACTCCCTTTAAGGCGGCCGTATATTATATGGACTGAAACTGAACTCACCAAATTTGTCAGGACTGGGAGCCCGTCTGATCTGTATGGGGGCGACTTGACTTGCATGGGAGATGTTGGGGTAATAAGTATTGCATAGTGGCAGCTCTGGAGTGCCGCAGCTCTGATCCCATTCACTCGTGTAGGTGAATAACTGCAGCACGCCAGCTCTGACCTATACAATGGACGGCACCTTCTTCTTCTGGATCCATCCACTGCATATCGTCCAATGCAGGAGGCTGGCCAGTACATGTGATCGGTGAGGAGTCTGGGTGACGCTCACTGATCTGATACTCATGCCTCCTTGTGAGATTCATTTTGTGAATATTTGCATGGTTCACCCGCATGTTTAGGTTCAGTTTGACACATTTGTTCTAAACCAGAAGTGTTATTATTATACTTTGGGGTCTCTTCAATGGGGAGAGGTATGGAAAAAAAATACTGATACTCACCTGTTCTCACCTCTCTGGGGCTCTGCCACAGCATCCAGTCTTCTCCTTTGGCGTCTTCTGGTCTCCTGGTGATGTCACTGCTTCTGGGTCACCATCACATAGGGCTTTTTACCATCAAAAATGTATTTTTTGGAAGATTCATAAAAGTGGTTCGCCCATCTCTACAGATTCCCTATTATGTAGTCTTCGGTATCAAAAAACATCTCAGGGCTTGGCCAACCCCTTTGAGGCTTGAATACTGCTGTGGGGAAATCAAGTTCCTTGCAGTTTCCTTGTGTGGAATACAGAACTTCTTGCATTTGGTATGCCTTTAGATGACTGAATGTGGATCCCAGATCCCATAGTTTAATAAGCACTCCTAAAAAGGGTTGGGCAATGAAGACAACACCTCCTCAAAAGGAAGACTCCTCTGTGACCAAATGTTCCTTGTGGATCAGCAGCTGATATCAGGTAAGCTTTACCCTGCAAAACAAAATATCTAGTTGCACCATGGGCGATAAGTGAGAGCTACTTTTTTTTAGAGGCTTTCACTCTTACAATTCAGGGGTGGTCCCAAGTGTGAAACTCAGAATGTAGAAGTAGTAGTGGCACATAGACTCCAGTGACTTAGGGAGCGCAAATGTCCCTTGCCCCTAATAAATAGCCTACCTTTCTGTTGTTGCAAATTCTGTCCTGGGCCCTGAAGCTTGAGATTCTGCTCCTCGTAAGACTACTTTTATTAAAGAGAGGTAATAGCTCGGGGCCTCCAAGCTCAGACCAGTTTGACCATTATAAAAAGTTTAGGATTTTTTGTCCAATATGAGAATTTAGACAAGAATCGGGTAAAGCAGCATGAGATCAACAACTTGCGTGAATTCTGGAAGGACTTGACCTCCCACAAGGAACAATTACAATATACAGTATTCGACTACTGAAAAAGATTTTCTCATTTCTCACCTCTCGGAGGTCCATGGATGGGCAGATGTATGAAGGTCCCCCCGGCAGCCATGTGTACAGAGCTGAGCATCTGCTGGACTGTGAGATGATGCATGTACAAGACGAGAGGGGAATCTGACCAACGCACCAGTCTAAGAGAAGGAGATAGTGGGAGCCAATTTTACCATATTAAAAGACACATGCCTCCTAAAAACGTTGTATCATTTCGAACTGTCTAGCAGTCAGAATTTGCCGATTTGCAACAAAATTTAGGCTACATACTGTATTAAATTTGACTCTAAGTATTACTCCTTGGAGACCATGCCATTAAGCAAAGAGAAACATCACACATATTTTGTGCAATTTTCTTCCACGTCATCATTTGCAACTTTTTGGAACAGTTGACACCAAAAATTGTAAATCATTAAATCAGGGAATATATAAGAGACTTCACACTCAAAAGTGCAGTAATAATGTTTATTCATCACCGGATAGGAGTATATCAAAGGTTACGGTAATACAGCCAAATATCGTTAATATACATTAATGTAGGTCGGAATATATTAAGATTCTGGGGCAATAAATGATAAATCCAAATAATAAATGTAGAGGTGTAAACGTTTTTGGTCAATAGACCTTCATCAGACTCTTTGTTAGCATATTCCGGGGAGAGAGACAGAAGAGAGGGCGCGGTGACAACAGGCGGGGTTCCACATTCTGTGTTTACATTATTACGGAACCCCGTCTGTTATCACTTTGCAGTATGGTGTCACTCACTGGGTTCCATGCTCCAAGATGTGCAGATCCATAGCATTGTACCCCCAGAAGTCTATCATGCCCTACTATACCTCTATTTGCACCCCCCATTTCATATGGAGTCATGGATAGGATTTTCTGTGTTGGACACCTGGAGACGCTATAGGGTGGCGCATGGATTTCTTACACTTACTGTGTAGGCCTCCCAATGTTCTCCATCCATGAACCTTAAGATTATTAAAAAATAATAAAACTGCTTTTCTACATTAAGTTCCATATTTTAAAAACCCAAAGTCTTATGGGAACCAAAACTCAAGTGTCTCCACTCTATAAGCATATATTTAACGCCCTGTTGCTTATTTTAGCCTTGGCAATGGGTCAGGATTAAATCTGTCTTCATTCAGCGTGACTTGCATTAATAACATGTACATTACCCATTAACTATTTCCATGACTGAGATGCCCCAGTTCAATGATATCGGCAGAGAAGAGAACCTTGCGTTGGCTCCTTAAGCGTTAAAGACTGTAATAATGGTCCAGTGACTTCACAGTGTTAAGTGACTTCCTGACCAGCTGCACCATTATACTTAATTACCATGTAGATCCTTTGGAAACGACATAAATACCATCTCAGCTTCTTCACTCTCTCATATGGTTAGAAATTTCCACTGATTTTAAGCATCTTTAGGAAGGGGAGGATCTCAACCCTTGGTTTTGCTGCCAATAGATGCATGGCAACCTAGCAACGTGAAGACACCAATTGACTACGACAGCGATGCAATTTTGACAATGTGCTCGAAATAGTTGCTGCAATCGGGATCCCCTGGGAAACTTTTTGAAGTATAGAAAAGACATAAAAATGTTTCTCTTGAGGAAATTACATCTTTTCTTAATTCAATACGATTGAACTTTGCATTTCTGAAAAAACAATTTGATTTATTTTTTCTTTTTAGTTGAAAAAATAGAGAAAAAATACAAAAATACAAAAAGAAGGCAAACTAAGATAAAGATGAAAAAGATCTCCCAGTAGAGGAGCCACTTGAAACTCCTGAGCCCATTACACCTACTGGGGTTTCTGTTATGTTTTCCTGGACAAATTAGTGCAGCTTGCTGCTTCTTTTTGCCCATGAATTTTAATGTAATATTCAAGAGAAGAAAGTGTTAACATTTACAGGGTTTTCCTCTAAAAAAATTTTCTTAGAAGGCTAGGATAAAAATACACTGATCTCTAAATGTCGACCTACAGTGATCAGAAAGCTTTAGGGAAATCGGGCTGTAAATGTTTAAGTTTACTACACTGCCTCCACAGGGGAAATGAAGAATTACATGGTTCTTATTAAATCAGTGGGTTCTTTGGGTAAGGTGGTCATCCAAAGTGTTACATTTCTGAACTGAAAGGGAAACCTCTAAGTCACAATCCGTTTAGCACTGTCTAGCAAGGTCTGAGAAATCTGCCCCTTTTCCATAGTCAGCAACTGGTGCCAGAAGTAATGTTGGAAACCGAAGTGTAGCCAGGAACCTAGCCAAGAATTATCATCATGAAACTGGTCAGGATACAACAAGCTAGGGAATGAGATGAAGACACATGCAGAAAAAGAGTCAGGGGTCAGAACTAGGAGTAGAACAATAGGTAAGAGGCAGCTATACCAAGGGGTGAGACAGAAGAGTAATCTAGAAATGAAGTCAAGGTCAAGGTCAGGGACAGGAGCCAAGTAAAGGATATAACTTTATACATAGGTGAGGTGGTGAGGACAGGGACCCCATTTAACCTGACCAACAGACTGACATAATCTAGGAGTGTCCAGTTGTCACCTCGACTTGACACAACTGTAAGCAGAGAGCAGAACAACCATGACCAGGACCGGCATGGCCTTGGCCACCTTGAGGGCTCATCTCTGGGATGAGGCAAGGTAACAGATTCTTTTTGCTCTCATTCTAAAGAACCTGTTCTGTCCCATATTACACAAGCAGCGCTTCTGAGGTCACTAACCTTTCTAATAGTCTTCACAAGTTCTATCATTTGGTATCACGCACCTATATATTTAGGTTAATGTCTTCGGTGGTTCAGGAACATCTTGTCTCTGGGAAAGAAAATCACCTGATATTCTCCGTACTAGGCAGCATGACAAGAAGCCATCAATACTAAGACAGAAACCCAAAAAGTGATACAGAGTGAGGACAGGAACATATAAGGCAACCGTGACTTTAGCACCTGCCACCAACTTGTCACGGTTCCGTATATCACATATTTCTTCTTTAACTATCTCGCCTTCTGCAGAGTCCTGTACGGTGAGGAACAAATCATTCCTTGTGACATCCTCAATATACACTTCTGCTTCCTCGGACCATTAAAATATATTTCTCGTCTTTTCAGAACTTTTCCAGTGTGAGATATTGTTAGCTGCCTGTCAACTTTCACAATCTCCACCAGTCAACCTCAAACCTGTCAATGTCTGCACCACAAGAAATCTAATTAAAATTCCCTTTATATGGGCCATATGTAAGTTTTTCGTTCCTTATTGAGATCATCGGTGACACTTCATCTTCAGAAAGAATTAGAAAATTCTCAGTATAGTCGGGATGGAAGGTCCACCGGCTCCCAAAAACATCACGATTGAGATTCAATTCATTCTCCATAGCTTTGGTCTCGAAACTCCATGTACCGGCTTGTTTTCTCTGCGATCAGCAGCTTATTCTTCTTCTACTTAGTTTTCTTCTTATGATTGAAACTTTTTTTGCATAAATCAGCAGTACATGTGATATATCTTATAAGTCCGCAATTCCCCTCTTCCTGCCTGCGGGCTCCCTGCAAAATTTGAGAATCTAGATCAGTTATGGGGATGTACTGTACCAACTTTTGCCGTAGGGGGCTCAGGTGTATTGGATTTCAGCAAGCCTAATTCTTTGTCTTCATTGGAGATACAATAAGTCTCAACCTGAGGTCTTTGGTGTTCATAGATTCCCCTCTCCTTATTAAGGACACATGCATGGCTGAGACAAGTGTGCAAGTGTATTGGAAAACTGTAGGTCGATACAAATTGTATGTCTGCCTAAACACTTGGGATGGGGCATTCGATAGTCAATATGCTCTATCTGTAAAGAATCTTTTCATATATTGATGTCTAAATTATGTTGCAAAGATTGTCCCCTGGTCTTTGGGATTATTCCTCGAATGAGAAACTGTAAATTATTTGTATTGACCACAAAAACCTATAAATGAGATTGCCTCTAAGACCAATATTTCCGCCCATCCTATATAATAATCTAGTCAGTTGTGGCGATGGGCGAACCTCAAGAGATTTTTTTAAGAATATTTTTTTTATTTCATTAGGAAGATTTGTTTCTCCAAACCTCAAAAATGGAGCCAGAAGACAAGAAGAGACCTGGGGAAAAAAGACTGGAACACTGTCAGATGCTGTGGCCGAGCCCTTCCTGGATTTCCATCAAATGAAAACCAAAATTTTCAGATTTAGCCACACCTGTAATTTTTAAATAACCCAGTTCTTTACGATCCAGTTCACTCATTTGTAGTCATCTAGTGTTGAACCTTCTCAGGTTCTCCTGAATCCCTTTTACACTGAGGAGTGCAAAAAGTGAAGAAAGTGATGTAAAAGCATAATATTACAATTGGATCCAAAATTTCTTAAATACTACCTAAAATGTTATTTACTTTTGCAGCTGCTGCTTGACATTGAGTGCTGGAGCTTAGATCACCTATAACTATAACTGGTTTGTTCAGAATTTTCTAAAAGTTTTAGGTTTGGCTGAAGCTGAAATGTTTGTTGTTCTCGTCCCACTAATCATTATTATAATCTGGAGTCACTTCAGTCCTAAGAGCAGAGGTGTAGCTTGAGGCTCCTGAGAACCCAATACAAAATCTGAAAACGGGGCCCAACCTACCTTGCCCCGTTTAGAATGGTGGTATATTCTATGTGACCAAGGGACATTTGGTGTCCCCTTAGGGTTCAGGGCCCTTTAGTGATTTCTACCGACTGCACTCCCTATAGATACACCCTTGCCTCAGAGTATAAAACAGTGATACTCACCTTCCCTCACCTCTCCTCGGCTCCCTTCCTTTCAAGGACTCTTCTGGCCTCATGGGTGGCGTCTATGTTCCTTGGACATTGCTGAGGCCAGTGGTCACTTTGACAAAGCGCCATGATGTTGACATAACCCATGTGACAGTTGAGGTCCCATCCCAGGCCTCAACAATGCTCCAGGGACATTGACATCATCGAGAAGGCCAGAAGATGTCCTGGAAGGAATGCTGGATGCCATGGTGGAGCCTTGGAGAGGTGAAGAAAAGTCAGTATAACTATTCATTATGTTTTTTCACATCACCTGGGGTCTGAAGAGATCCCGGAGTATAATAATAAAACTTCCAGAAGCAAAACCATTGGCTGAATCTCGCGAATATTCATGAAACGAATCTCATGAGGTTCTCCCATCTCTACTTATATCCACAATCGTGTACCCAGCTCGGTCTTTTCTCCTGTCGTTCCCAGTTTTCTGCCGTGTAGTGTAAGTCTAGTAATACGATTACCGCGGCCGAGGAACATTATTTATCATTTATCAGAATTAAATTCCATCTGCCATGTTCTTTCCCGAGCTGCGAGGAACATGACTATGACTTCCAGGAATAAATGAGATGCAGGGGAGCTTCAGATACACAGGATAATTCTGGAAATTACTAGAACTAAACGTGCAGCAGGTGTTCTTGTAAGGAGGAGACGTGCAGATATCAAGACAATACGTGTACGGCTTCAGATTATTCCAGACATACAAGATCCTCGGGACAAATTGCTTGATTTGGATTTTCCTTTAGGTCTATGGAAAACTCTCATTTCATCAAATTTCTTGCGTAGTTTAGATTTTTAGTTTGTTTCTATTGGACAAAGCTACATTGTATATTGGAGTCTGAGGTAGTCGGAAATCAAGGCTTAAAGGGAATGTGCCTATTTTTTAATAAAATTTTATTTTATTTTTGATTTTCCATGTCAAACACAAACATACACACACACATATATATATATATATATATATATATATATATATATATATATATATATATCCTGAAATTTTAACTCTGACCACTGAGCTTAAAAATATACTTGACACTTGTCAATTCTGTTTTCTTTGCAGCAGTCTTCTCATTTGCATCAAAAGCTGTAGTACAATAGAAGATAACGTCTAAGACTTTCCCATAGACCTCAATGAGTCAGCTCCAGGCTGTTGCTGCCTATGGCCATGGCTGTGCTGTACAAAGTTTCACTAAATGCTGTTAACAGAGCAGAGGAGAAGCTCAGGCAAGATGGTGGCCCCCATAATCATGTACAGAAAATAGAGTAAAAAAATATACAATTAGAAAAAAATGATAGATTTCACTATCTGGTTGTAATAATAATAAAAAAAAAAAAATGGTGAAACATTCCTTTTGCTTTGCACTGCCTGTACAGATAGGCTCCAGTGTAATAGCACAAGCCCACCACAAGTCTTGGAGACAGTCAGAGTCCATCAAGCAGCAGAGTGACATGAGGCTCAGTAAGGGGGAGGACTGGAAATCTGCAACATATTCCATGACCGAGTTGTAGAAATTCAGCTACGCCGTGGATTCTATTTGCACAGTAATATTGACATCCAGATGTTCTCATTTATACGATTCTAGTTTTACGACAATGAAAAGTGCCGCTAGTAATACAATCCATGAGAAACACAGGTTATCAGGCAGGGAAGTGTACACAAGAAGATAACACCGCCACAACCATGGCTGGGATACTGACACGCTCCAAACCAGAGAAAGATCCTCCATTTAAGGTCATAATCATTGGCAACCAATCAAGACTAAAGAGACCACTAAGATGGTTAAAGAAAATCTATAAAATTAAGCCAAATTTTTAATTACTTATGTTTATGCTTTCAAACTGTTTTTTTGTCTACCTCTTATTTAATATCTATCTATGTATCTGTTTATCTATAATCTCATATCTATCTATCTCATATTTATCTATATATCTATCTGATATCTATCTATCTATCTCATATCTATCTATCTATTTATCTATCTCATATCTATCTCATATCTATCTATCTATCTCATATCTATCTATCTCATATCTATCTATCTATCTATCTATCTCATATCTATGTATCTCATATCTATCTATCTCATATCTATCTATCTATCTCATATCTATCTATCTATCTCATATCTATCTATCTATCTATCTCATATATATCTATCTCATATCTATCTATCTCATATCTATCTATCTCATATCTATCTACCTATCTATCTATCTATCTCATATCTATCTATCTATCTCATATCTATCTATCTATCTATCTCATATCTATCTATCCTTCTATCTATCTCATATCTATCTCCTATCTATCTATCTCATATCTATCTATCTCATATCTATCTATTTCCTATCTATCTATCTATCTATCTCATATCTATCTATATCTCATATCTATCTATCTCATATCTATCTATCTATCTATCTATCTATCTATCTCATATCTATCTATCTATCTATCATCTCATATCTATCTATCTATCTATCTCATATCTATCTATCTATTTCTCTATCTCATATCTATCTATCTATCTATCTATCTATCTCATATCTATCTATCTCATATCTATCTATCTCATATCTATCTATCAATCTATCTATTTATCTATCTCATATCTATCTATCTATCTATCTCATATCTATCTATCTATCTATCTCATATCTATCTATCTCATATCTATCTATCTATCTCATATCTATCTATCTATCTATCTATCTATCTATCTATCACATATCTATCTATCTCATATCTATCTATCTATCTATCTATCTCATATCTATCTATCTATCTCATATCTATCTATCTATCTATCTATCTATCTCATATCTATCTATCTATCTCATATCTATGTATCCTATGTAGCTGTCTATCTATCTATCTCATATCTATCTATCTATCTATCTATCTCATATCTATGTATCCTATCTATCTATCTATCTATCTATCTATCTATCTATCTCATATCTATCTATCTATCTCATATCTATCTCATATCTATGTATCCTATGTAGCTGTCTATCTAAAATCTACTGTATCTAGTCATATCTATCTATTGCATAGCTATCTATGACAGACAGACAAATAGAGGACATGGCTCATAAACCAAGCTACGCTGATTAAAGACATGGGCTATTGCACATATTACTGGTGTATGGCAGTTGTGACATTGTGTTAGGGCATAAATATTATATAATATTCTTAAGTAGTTCCATATACTGTACATATACCGCACCTCGTGCTCCACCAGATACACTTCATGCACTTTGCGCTATTTGTACTATATAGAATAAAACTTGCAATGTTTGCTCAGTCCCTATACTGTATGTCATCCCTTAGGGCACTGAGTACATCTGTCCTGACCTCTCGCCATGTGTACACGGCCAACATTTTGACAAGAATTACAGATAATAGTCCTCGGCCCTGAGAACATAAATCATCAGTGTAGAACGGATATGTATATGGCGGTGACAGGAAGGCGACGGTAATGGAAGTAAACAAAGTGTGAGGACTTGGACATCTTTTCTCTTATTTCCAGGACGGACTGTACCCTGTATAATAAAATATACATCTATCACCATTATAATAAATGTATATATGGCCGGAACATTATAAATGATGATCCGGAATACAATCATCGCCGGCCGCTATCCGCCAACTTTACCATCTAATTGTAAATGTGTCAGTCATATTTCATCCTTTATATATACACAACGTCCATGTTCTTCAATCACTACGGTTGTTTTCCTATTTTCCCTACAGATACCTCTAGATAAACAGATCTACATATTATTAGAGACTTATTATTATTAAAGGGGAACTCCAGCAGGGACAAAAATCACATTTGCAGAAAAATTGTATGCTCTGTTCCCAAAGCATCCCCAAAATCTCCCAGAAATTTTTGTTTAAGGCACATTTGTATACATCCTGCCCCTTTAAGGGACAATTCTACAATACAAACTTGAACTTGCTTTCAGGAAGATAATAATCTGAAGATTTTTCACCATCTTGATTGTAAAAAACCATCCTTAACATCACAGGAGGTGGCTGTGTAGTCATCATTGTTGTATAGTCCTGTGCTTCCTGCAGCAGCTGCGCTGTCTGTTCATTGCTTCCTGGTATCGCTCCCTGCCACCCTAGGTATACTGTGAAGGCTTTACCAGACCTATAGGAATCATACACAAGAAGTCCTTTGTAAATTAGCCAATGAACTGCTGCTCCTCTAGTACATGCACTCATTGACAAAAAAAACCCACAACCTGATAGAAATGTCGGGTTGCTGCAAAACTCATCCTGTGTCAGGCAGATATGTAAATGATTGATTATAGGTGTGCTCTGATTAGACACTGGGTCTGTCCACAAGAGGGCGTAAAAGTGCTACCTTCACTGCCCTATAATAATAATTTCAGATGCTACTTTTGGGTAGTGTAACTCTTGGTGAGAGATTGATGACAACTAGACATGTCTCTAAGATATACTCAACGGTATTTTGCCCAGTTGACAGACTTAGATGTGGGGCATCCTTGGACTGAGAGAATCAGGATGGACATTTTGATGAATTGCCCACCCTCTAAGCCAGTCTGACCTAGCAGTTAGGAGATGTTGGGTGTAGTGGTCACATGAGGACATGCATTCATGGCGAACAGACTCCGGACAGCCAGGATAGTCCACCAGTCGAGAGGACTGTTTAATCCACTGACAAACATGAGCAGCTCCCACAGTTTTCTTGTCCAACATCCAGACCTAGGAGGCGCCTTTGTTACACCCCCTTGTCTCTGCCCGCACCATTTCTAGGCACTTAGTAGAAGGAAATTTGGTGTAACAGCCCATTATGTGTCCTATCATTGACAGCCAACCATTATTGCCTTATTGCATCATTACACATCCCTGTCTCAGCCTGGACCATTTCTCCTTCCCTTGAGAAATGTCTTTGCTAGGCTGTTACCTACTCCTTGTTGGATTATTTCTCCATCCAGTCTTTTCTATAGGACATTTCTCACAATCACTGCTCATTTTTTTTCTCCTAAGGATGTTATCCACAGTAAACAACTGGAAAACCCGATTTAAAGAGCACCTTTTGCACCTCCATCAATGGGAACTCTCTGCATCCTTTAATAGACGCCGCTCCACTGATTCGGGCACAGTTGGACTATTTTCACTAGCCCACACCGTTCCTGAGTAATTGGTGGTGCTAGTTTCAACACCAAATAGGCTCTCTACTATCAGGGGGTGGCCTTGGCTGTCTGCTACAATCTAGGACCGCCCACCTGACAGTAGAGAGCCTATTTAGCATATTGGGTGCTGAAACTAATAGAAATGACTGTCTAGGAATGGAGGGGGTTAGAGAAAAAAATCTAACGGTACCAGAATCAGTGGCGCGGCTCCCATTGATGGATGCAAAAAGTTGGAGTTTTTGGATGTGGTGATAGGCCCTCTTTAAAGATCCTATGTAACTACTTGTGTGCCTAGACGAGTATGTTCTTAGATCATCTACAGGAAATTCCGTAGATTCGGTGACAACAGAAGAAGACACAAAACTATGTAAATGATTGGTTGTCACCGAGTACATTCCTGGAATGCTCCTACGTAACCAACCAGGCACATGATTATAGGACAGAATTCACATAGGAAACTATGTTTTATGCCTCATTTAAATTCTGTGTTTTTGTTTTCTCCCAAAAGAAATATAGAAGAATCTAAGAAATTTCTAAAATAAAGTTCCAGGTATAGAAGATAAAACAATATTATATACGACAGACAAATTACCATACGGTCAGTGACATCACAGGAGCCTGGCACAATCTAGATAATAAGGTAAATTTATGTCATTTTCTAATTTGCAATTACCGGACGTTATAATGACCCTATAAAGGAGATTAGTGATTGGGGTAAGTGGTCGCCAGGCAGGAAGATTGGTCTGAGTGATGAATAATGTCGGCACTTGAAGACCCATTTTCACGACAGGCTCATAGTTTTATATCTAGAGGAATTTTCTAAATAGAAATTCTAGACAGGTCTGAAAATTATCCCACTGATGTTATTGCTTAAAGGGATTGTACCAGATTAGAAAACATGGCTGCTTTCTTCCAGCACCACTCTTATCCATTGGCTGTGTCTGGTACTGAAGCTTAGCCATTGAATGCATGGTTTATGCTTTGGATGGGTATGTCATGCAGCCCATCTCACCAGTAGGGAGAAGGACCCCAGATCTTTACATAGGTGCAGGTCCCACCCTTACCTCAGCTCAAATTTGATTAAGGACTCCATTTTCTAATGAAACCACTTCAACCTTTGCCAGGATGCAATTCACATCACAACCACTGGGCGACCACACATAGCCACATAGAAAATAGATATTTGCGACAGAATGTCACAAAATCGTGTTGTTTTGAAAAACTCCTTACACACATATCTTGGCCTGTCCAGCCTGAAGGAAATATAAAAAAGAATACATATGTGTTTCCTGTAGATATGTCTTATATGCTTTTAAAAAGCAAGACACAAAAGGAGGAAGAATTAAAAAAGGAACTAAAAGTGAACAATAAAAAGTACAAACACAAAGAAGAGGAAGAATAAGGCTATGTTTACACTTCCGTTGAACAACTCCATAGGAGATTTCATCATTGGACATGAAGGATGGTGTAGCAAAGTACAGGACACTGTGGTAGAACCCAATGGACCCCTTATTATTTAATGGGATCTGTTGGGAGCCATTGCCAATCATCATATAATGGATCCTGCACTTGACTATTTCGATTTTTCTGCTCCTATAAATGGACATAGAAAATAAATTTTACAAAAATGTGAAGAGGAGTAAAATGAAGAAGATCGTAGTAGTAAGAAAAATGTAAAAGAAGGAAAAGTAAGAGAGTAAGTAGGAGAAACAAAGAAGATAAGATATAAGAAGAATGGGAAAGAGATGGAGATGAAGAAATGGAAAATGAAGAGACAGAAGATTAAAGATCAGAGTGAAGAAGATGGAGAAGCTCATTGGGAAGATTATCCAAGTAGAAGCACCAACATGTAGTTGACAAGAATTTTGGAGAGAGAAACAGAAAATCAAGAAGAGTACAGGATAAGAGTGAAGACAATGGAGAACAAAGAAGGAAGAAAAAAGAAAAGGAAAGAAAAGGAAGAGAATACATTGAAGATACAAAAAAGAGATACGAAGAGTTAAAAAAAGGTGGAGATGAATAAATGGTAATTGAAGAAGAGTACAGGACAAGAGTGAAGAAAATGGAGAAGAGCAAAGAAAAGAAGAAATGATAAGGAAGGGAAAGTAAGACAACACGTAAGAGACAAAGAAGATAAGAAATAACAAGAGTAAGAATGAGATGAAGATGAAGAAACGGAAATTGAAGAAGAGTACAAGACAAGAGTGAAAGAAAATAAAGAACAAAGAAAGAAGAGGAGAGTAAAAGGAAGGAAAAGTAAGACAATATGTAGGAGAGATAAAGAAGATAAGAAGAGTGAGAATGAGAGGGAGATGAAGAAATGGTGAATGAAGAACTAAAAGGTAAAATGAAGATTAGAATGAAGAAGATGGAGAAGAAGAAAGAAAAGAAGAAATGAAAAGGAAGGAGAAGCAAGAGAATAAGCAAAAGAGATAGAAAGAGAGAAAATAAGAGATAGGAAGAGAAAAAGACAGAGATGAAGAAATGGAAAATAAAGATCCAAAAGATAAAATGAAGATCAGAGTGAAGAAGATGGAGAATCTCAGTGGGAAGATTAGCCAAGTAGAAGAACAAAGATCTAATTGGCAAGAATGTTGGAGCGATAATAGTCATGAAGCTGATTACTCTTACAAGTGGAGTATTACAGATGTCTGTATAAAACCCAACACGCATCGTGTTTTATCAGATCATCTCCCAGAGAGCTTTTATTATCCAAAATTAAGAGGTCCATCTCTGGTACTTCAACCATTTTGGAGAACAAAAGGATCTCCCTTGACTGGAGAGTACACTTTGTCTACCTCGCACACTTCAGATAGAAGTGCATTTGACTATTTATAACACTTCTGGTATAGTCTATGGACACAGATAATGAATGATCCTTCCTACTCTCCGAGAGCTGGAATTAGTGACCCCAGTTGGGTACAAGAAAGAGACCCGGACTGATGAAATTACCTTCATAATCTCTCTGGTTATAGAAGTAGAATAAGTGTCATTGTTGTTGGACAATCCCTTTAAGCAAGAAGCATAATAAGATGTTACGTCTCAAGGAACCTTGTTCTTAATGCATGCGCCATTGTCACCTCTCAAACGTTACATTATAATGACACACTTATCTCCTTCGTCTAGCGTTCTACGAGCCGTGGCCCCGAGCAGCGTTCAGGACGTGTTTATTACAAAACCTCTATTGTATGTTAAGTCAAACATTTAAGTTTGCTCTTTTATGTATGTTTTCGATGTGTTTGGTCTCCGTGGTTACCGGTGATTTGCGCTCGCTGCTTGGAGTGTTTAAGCGTTCGCAGCTTTTGTATGAAGCATTTAGCTGTCTGCGATGTCGATATATCGCCAGAGGTGAGTAACGTCGCCTAATGGATGGAAGATCTCATTGTGTTCTGTGCGAAATTAAGCATCAAGTAGCAGCTGTTGTCGGTGTTACTTCACCCATTAACGCAAATCTATGGCAATATTACTGGCAGGCGTTCAGAAAATGATGTGGCCCCCCCTTCTTGGTTTCAATGTATACATCTTTCTTTTTACCCAGGAGACACATATGGATATTCTATAGCCCACTCAAAAGGAAACCATATAATAAATCACAAGGAGGGGGATTTATTAATACTGCTTTTCCATATGAATGGGGAGCCGCTCTCTCTCCACAGGCAGCGTCCTCTGCTTGCAAATATTTTGCAGGAAATCAATGGCAAGTTGTTTTTCGACACTTTTCTTTTTTGGAAAATGGATTCTAAGGGGCCCCATGGAACCCCCAGGTCAACGTAAGCCTAGTGCAATGGATATATGAGATATGATATAGATAGATAGATAGATAGATAGATAGATAGATAGATAGATATGAGATAGATAGATAGATAGATAGATAGATAGATAGATAGATATGAGATAGATAGATATGAGATAGATAGATAGATAGATATGAGATAGATAGAGAAATATGAGATAGATAGATAGATAGATAGATAGATAGATATGAGATAGATAGATAGATATGAGATAGATAGATATGAGATAGATAGATAGATAGATAGATAGATAGATATGAGATAGATAGATATGAGATAGATAGATAGATATGAGATAGATAGATATGAGATAGATAGATAGATAGATAGATAGATATGAGATAAAAGATAGATAGATAGATAGATAGATAGATATGAGATAGATAGATAGATAGATATGAGATAGATAGATAGATAGATATGAGATAGATAGATAGATAGATATGAGATAGATAGAGAAATATGAGATAGATAGATAGATAGATAGATATATAGATATGAGATAGATAGATATTAGATAGATAGATATGAGATAGATAGATAGATAGATATGAGATAGATAGATATGAGATAAAAGATAGATAGATAGATATGAGATAGATAGATAGATAGATATGAGATAGATAGATAGATAGATAGATATGAGATAGATAGATAGATATGAGATAGATAGATACAGAGATATGAGATAGATAGATAGATAAATAGATAAAAGATAGATAGATAGATAGATATGAGATAGATAGATAGATAGATAGATATGAGATAGATAGATAGATATGAGATAGATAGATAGATAGATAGATAGATAGATAGATAGGAGATAGATAGATAAATAGATATATAGATAGATATGAGATAGATAGATAGATAGATAGATATGAGATAGATAGATATGAGATAGATAGATAGATAGATAGGAGATAGATAGATAAATAGATATATAGATAGATATGAGATAGATAGATAGATAGATAGATAGGAGATAGACAGATATGAGATAGATAGATAGATAGATAGATAGATAGATAGGGAGATAGATAGATATGAGATAGATAGATATGAGATAGATAGATAGATAGATAGATAGATATGAGATAGATATGAGATAGATAGATATGAGATAGATATGAGATAGATATGAGATAGATAGATAGATATGAGATAGATAGATAGATATGAGATAGATAGATAGATATGAGATAGATAGATAGATAGATATGAGATAGATAGATAGATATGAGATAGATATGAGATAGATAGATAGATATGAGATAGATATGAGATAGATAGATAGATAGATATGAGATAGATAGATATGAGATAGATAGATAGATATGAGATAGATATGAGATAGATAGATAGATAGATAGATAGATAGATATGAGATAGATAGATAGATATGAGATAGATAGATATGAGATAGATAGATAGATAGATAGATATGAGATAGATAGATAGATAGATATGAGATAGATAGATAGATAGATAGATATGAGATAGATAGATAGATAGATAGATAGATATGAGATAGATAGATAGATATGAGATAGATAGATAGATAGATAGATATGAGATAGATAGATAGATAGATATGAGATAGATAGATAGATAGATAGATATGAGATAGATAGATAGATAGATAGATATGAGATAGATAGATAGATAGATAGATAGATAGATAGATAGATAGATATGAGATAGATAGATAGATAGATAGAGAGCTTTTGCCTGATACACTCTGAGTCATCCTCGGCCTCGGTTCCTCTTCTATCAGGCGTCTTCCCGCCATTCCTCACCCTGCTTAGCTCGGCGTTGCGTCGTGTAATGGATGCTTTGTTGTTATAGCGATAATTACTTTACTTGTAAATAGAGAGAATTATGTTTTAATGAACAACATTAGTTTATGATGAACCTTATCCATCTGTTCCGCACTTATTTCCAAATGCAGACAGAACATGTTTCACTGCGGCGTCATAAAAAATGTAGGATCTGACAGACGTGGAGGCATTAGTACTCGGAGCGCCATACATCTGCTGTAGTCAGAACATGGAGGAGCGCCGCTACCCCGCCACATAGCACCAGTCCTCTCCCCGGATAGACGATTGATCTGCCACTACTTCTGAATGTCAAACTCTACAACATCACACGAGCCGCACAGCAAAGCTGCAATTTGTAGTAGAAAAAAGTGGAAAAAGGGAATTTATGGCCAGATGTCTACATTAGGAAGCCTACTGCAAACCAGCAAGGCCATGTGAGGGTCAGAAGAGGTAAGCGATGGCCATAGACATGTCTGCTGAAGTCAATGATATCAACAGAACTGGCCAACCATCTAATGTGAATGGGGACCTACTGACTCTATTACTTTCCTCTCCCTGTTTAGAACATGTGCACACTCAGCAGTCTCAAGTGTGCATGTGTATGGGAAAATCAGGAGATTAGCTGTCAGCCGGCCACTAGGTGTCTCATTGTACTGATCTGCAGACCATTGGTCGCTGACTATGACCTGATGTCTGTGATGGACACTACATGGAAGAGAACAGCTACTAAAATATACTGCATCTACCAATGAATTCTGAATGTCAGGTCTACAGCAATAGATAGCTAGATAGATATGAGATAGATAGATAGATAGATAGATAGATAGATAGATATGAGATAGATAGATAGATATGAGATAGATAGATAGATAGATAGATAGATATGAGATAGATAGATATGAGATAGATAGATAGATATGAGATAGATAGATAGATAGATATGAGATAGATAGATAGATAGATATGAGATAGATAGATAGATAGATAGATAGATATGAGATAGATGGATAGATAGATAGATATGAGATAGATAGATAGATAGATAGATAGATATGAGATAGATAGATAGATATGAGATAGATAGAGAGATAGATATGAGATAGATAGATAGATAGATATGGGATGGATAGATAGATAGATAGATAGATAGATAGATATGAGATAGATAGATAGATAGATAGATAGATAGATAGATATGAGATAGATAGATATGAGATAGATATATATGAGATAGATATAGAGATATGAGATAGATAGATAGATAGATATGAGATAGATAGATAGATAGATAGATATGAGATATATATGAGATAGATAGATAAATAGATAGATAGATAGATATGAGATAGATAGATATGAGATAGATATGAGATAGATAGATAGATAGATAGATAGATAGATAGATAGATATGAGATAGATAGATAGATAGATATGAGATAGATAGATAGATAGATAGATAGGAGATAAATATGAGATAGATAGATAAATAGATAGATAGATAGATATGAGATAGATAGATAGATAGATAGATATTAGATAGATAGATAGATAGATATGAGATATATATGAGATAGATAGATAGATAGATAGATAGAAGATAGATAGATATGAGATAGATAGATATGAGATAGATAGATAGATATATATGAGATAGATAGGAGATAGATAGATATGAGATAGATAGATAGATATGAGATAGATAGATAGATATGAGATAGATAGATATGAGATAGATAGATAGATAGAGATAGATAGATATGAGATAGATAGATAGATAGATAGATAGATAGATAGATAGATAGATATGATACATTATTACACATATGTACACAGGGTTCACATATATTTTTACATATAACACATTTTATGTAGATTTTTTTCCATTCACATTCCATGTTGCAGTATTCCGCTATATATTGTTCTTGTCACTGACTTATTACCCGTGTCATGTGCCTTGGGGTGCTTAGACTTTTGCACTCCGCTGTATCCTGACCAGACGTCCTCCTCTCCCCTCAGCTCTGTTTTCAATTCTCAAAACTGTGATTTCCATTAAGCAACAAAGTGGCAGAATTAGGAGCTAAGCGCGGGGTCGGCGGCGGGCGCAGCTCTTCAGGCGTCCCGGGGATTATTTGTGGATCATTTTCAGCTTCTATAATTTACCTTAAAATAACTGTGTTTGGCAGCGGCAGCGGCATATGCCCATCTCCTGCGCTTAGACTAAGGCCAATACCTTCCAGATGTTGCTTTAAATGTGCCAGGAGATACCGAGACGCAAATACAACAGGGAGACTTCATTAAAATGCAAACAAGTTGTAACATACCGTGATAAGGCAGCGCCGGGAACATCGCAATTTCATGCCGAGCCCTGGCCATCTGGAGAAAAAGCCAAGAAAATCTTAAATTCTGTATAGTATGGCTGTCTACACCAAGAGTGGAGCTATAGATGGTGCAGAGGTAGCAGCCGAACCCGAGGGGTGCATGGCAGATAGAGATCCCTGTATATGGCCACCCCACCAGGTCGGAGGACCTTTCTGAAGATAGGTGACTCTCCAGGACACATTGGGGCATATTTATCACTACTGGGAAACTTTGCACTAACTTTTTTCGTAATTTTAGACATATTTATAACTATTTCACTTTTTCATGCTCCAAAATTCTAGCTCATTTTTTTCCGTTGCTTCAAAAAAATAAAAAAATTGTCTCCATGGCATTAAAAAAATCTGTCTCCATTGCCCATGTGCCAAAATTCTGTCTCAATTAATCTTACACTTGGTCTACTTTGTGCCAGAAAATCTTCGTTCTTTCCTGTTTCATAAAGTTAGACACTTCAAAAACACGCCCATTATAAACCATGCCCATTATAAACCACACCCATTATAATCCACACCCATTATAAACCACGCCCAATCCGGGGGGCATATTTTTCAAAAATGTTGAGCCGGATGTACTTGTCTGTTCTGTCTGCTGCGCGCTGTTCATAAATATGTTAGAAACAAAGGCCAGAGACTTTCCATTGGATTCCCAGACAGACAGATATGTATATAGTATTTGTTATTTTAAGCTTTACTATACCCTAAATATATGATATGGAACACCCCTTAAAAATATGAGTACACTGCCAAGTGTGCACTTACCCTCATATAGCCGAACAAGCACGTAGAATAATTTCCCTTATGGTTCTATCGGAACACAGGACGAAATGAATCTTCTGGGGTTCGCCCATCTATAATCGGACCCCCAGACCAGACAACCAAATTCATTCAGACCCAAAAATGAATCAATTCCCCAAACCACACACAAAAATTCATTCAAGCCAGACCTAGAGCAGGCCCAAAAAATTCCCGTAGACCCCAGACCAGACCCCAAGTAGCCCAAAGGTTTCCAGCCCATATGCAGCCTGCAGAAATCAAGTGTAACATCATCTCCACAGGGGACGGGGACAAATATGACAATCTCTGTACTACACCTTGGAATATGTTGGCGCTAGAGATGGGCGAACTTTTAAGATTTGTTTTGTTTCAGGTCACTGATTCTTTTCGAACAAGTCAAACAAGTTCAGTACGAAACAGAAGTGAAATTATTATCTCTTCAGACCCCAGAGTATAATAAGGTGGAGGCCCGGGGGGGGGGGGGTGTAAAAAAAAATAAAAAACATTCATACTCACCTTCCCTCACCTCTTCTGAGCCTCCTTGCAGTGTCCAGTGCTCTCCTGGCGATCTCATGTGCCCAGGGTAACCGCTGACGCCTGTCATTGGGCCTCAGTGGTCACATAGGAAGACCGAGCATCACGATGTGATAAATGTTTTTTATTTTTGTCACCTCCCCTGGGCCTCCATCTATTATACTCGGGGTATGAAGACTAATATAATAATTTACTGCAATGCATGTCACAGCGGCCATTTCAGTTTGTCTGAGAAAAAAAAAACCCCAAGTGTTCATTTTCGTTAAAAACTGAACAATTTGGAAAATTTGAGTCGAACCCAGCTCGGAACGAATCAGTTCGCCCATCTGTAGTTGGCGCTATATTAGCAACAGTAAATAGATAAACTGAAAATTCTAAATACAATCTAATGTCATGACCTTTGGCTTTTATCTCAGCTCTGGTTATTATATTGGTGTGAGGTAGAATCCTGGATACATATACGGTATAACACGTTGGATATATATACGGTATAACACTTTGGATATATTGTAAGCCCTTGCAGGCAGGGCCCTCTGTCCCAGTGTGCCAGTTGGTCACTGTTAGTATTGTATTTGTCTTGTATATTTTGTGTACCGTATGTAAATACTCAAATGTAAAGCACCATGGAATTAATATAATAATGTACAGAGCACCATGGTATTAATACAATAATGTACAGAGCACCATGGTATTAATACAATAATGTACAGAGCACCATGGGATTAATATAATAATGTCCAGCACCATGGAATTAATATAATAATGTCCAGCACCATAGAATTAATATAATAATGTCCAGCACCATGGAATTAATGGTGCTATATAAATAAACAATAATAATAATAATAATAATAATAATATACAGTATAACATGTTGGATGTACACTACCATTCAAAAGTTTGGGGTCACCCAGACAATTTTGTGTTTTCCATGAAAACTCACACTTTTATTTATCAAATGAGTTGCAAAATGAATAGAAAAAATAGTCAAGACATTGAGAAGGTTAGAAATAATGATTTTTATTTGAAATAATAATTTTCTCCTTCAAACTTTGCTTTCGTCATACCATACGGTCAAGCTGCTCCCACAACAGCTCAATGGGGTTGAGATGTGGTGACTGCGCTGGCCACTCCATTACAGATAGAATACCAGCTGCCGGCTTCTTCCCTAAATAGTTCTTGTATAACTTGGAGGTGCTTTGGGTCATTGTCCTGTTGTAGGATGAAATTGGCTCCAATCAAGCGTTGTCCACAGGGTATGGCATGGCGTTGCAAAATGGAGTGATAGCCTTCCTTATTCACAATCCCTTTTACCTTGTACAAATCTCCCACTTTACCAGCACCAAAGTAACCCCAGACCATCACATTCCCTCCACCATGCTGACAGATGGCGTCAGGCGTCTTCCAGCATCTTTTCAGTTGTTCTGCGTCTCACAAATGTTCTTCTGTGTGATCCAAACACCTCAAACTTGGATTCGTCTGTCCATAACACTTTTTTCCAATCTTCCTCTGTCCAATGTCTGTTCTTTTGCCCATATTAATCTTTTCCTTTTATTAGCCAGTCTCAGATATGGCTTTTTCTTGGCCACTCTGCCCTGAAGGCCGGCATCCCTGAGTCGCCTCTTCTCTGTAGACGTTGACACTGGTGTTTTGCGGGTACTATGTAATGAAGCTGCCAGTTGAGGACCTGTGAGGCGTCGATTTCTCAAACTAGAGACTCTAATGGACTTGTCTTGTTGCTCAGTTGTGCAGCGCGGCCTCCCACTTCTCTTTCTACTCTGGTTAGAGCCTGTTTGTGCTGTCCTCTGAAAGGAGTAGTACACACCGTTGTAGGAAATCTTCAGTTTCTTGGCAATTTCTCGCATGAAATAGCCTTCATTTCTAAGGACAAGAATAGACTCTCGAGTTTCACATGAAAGTTCTCTTTTTCTGGCCATTTTGAGAGTTTAATCGAACCAACAAATGTAATGCTCCAGATTCTCAACTAGCTCAAAGGAAGGTCAGTTTTATAGCTTCTCTAACCAGCGAAACTGTTTTCAGCTGTGCTAACATACTTGCACAAGGGTTTTCTAAACATCCATTAGCCTTCTTACACAGTTAGCAAACACAATGTACCATTAGAACACTGGAGTGATGGTTGCTGGAAATGGCCTCTATACACCTATGTAGATATTGCATTAAAAACCAGACGTTTGCAGCTAGAATAGTCATTTACCACATTAACAATGTATAGAGGGGATTTCTGATTCATTTAAAGTTTTCTGTGCTTTTCTTTAAAAAATAAGGAAATTTCTAAGTGACCCTAAACTTTTGAACGGTAGTGTATATATACAGTATATATATATATATATACAGTATATACGGTATAACACAATGGATATATATACAGTATAACACGTTGGATATATATACGCTATAACACGTTGGATATATATACAGTATAACACGTTGGATATATATATACAGTATATATATATATATATATATATATATATATATACGCTATAACACGTTGGATATATATACTGTATAACACGTTGGATATATATACGGTATCACTCGTTGGATATATATATATACGGTATAACACATTGGATATATATACGGTATAACATGTTGGATATATATACGGTATAACACGTTGGATATATATATATATATACGGTATAACACGTTGGATATATATACGCTATAACACGTTGGATATATATACGGTATAACACGTTGGATATATATACGGTATAACACGTTGGATATATACAGTATATACGGTATAACACGATGACGTTTCAAGCACTGTACACCCTGAATTCTTGATGTTGCTGTTCTGGCAGGGCACTTATATTTTTGCATTGTGCTGCAGTCCATTAGTTAATGAAGTTATGCTGATTAATTCGACTGGTTTACGTTTGCCATTACTTGTTGCCAAAGGACTAATTTTTTTTCTCTGACGCACCGTTTAGTAAAAGCACAAACCATCTCAGCAAGTTGTGAAACTAGGAAGACGGATGTGTGCATGTGCGGGGCACCCGTAATTAGGTAAAAAGTTCATTTCAAATGACAACCGAGAGTTCAAGTGAAACAACATGAGGAGAGTGAATCGATCGCCGTACAGTGTGGCGGTATGTCCGATAGTGTATAATGGATTGTAACCTTTAAGTTATGTTATTTCCTTAGGGGGTCTTTGGCGCCAGGGGTATATGGCAGCTACTTATACCTGTCCCTCTATTAAAAAAAAAAGTTAGGTACCCAAGTACTACTTGCTGGTCAAGTGATCATTTGGTTGTATCTTCTGTTTATGGACATCTTTGCAGGGACCTTTTGGAGTAAAAAGGATTAAAAACATTGAAAGTCCCCCCATATAAGAAATTGTAAATTGTATCACCAATGGCTCTCATTGGTCCCAACATTCTAATGTACTGATGTTTTGGGCTGGATGACCATCATCCTTGGTGATGTCACATCTCCAGACTATGATGTTTATTTGTGGTGATCTTATGTCATTATGTGATGTGATGTCACTATGGACAACCATGTCACATTATTGGAATGGTGACACTAATGTAGGCTTTGGTTTGGAACTGGAATGATGTTAAAATAAATTTCCCAACCTTCTCACTTTGAAGGCCTTCAAGGTGGTGTCTAATTCTCCATGAAACCCTTTAAGAGAACTCATCACCTAAGGACCCTACGTAAACCATGAAGTTCACATATTAATTTAGGGGGACCAAAATGGGATCCTTTTCATTGCTTTTTGTTTTACCAATAAAGACTTAGAGTTTGTTTCTCCTTCCATCCAGTTATCATGACCCCTGGACCTCTATTCCAGGACTCCGTGATGAGTCCTGGATTAGAAGTCTATCCTCTTCTGTGATGAGTCCTGGAATGGAGGTCTATCCTCTTCATTGAAGAGGAAGAGGAATGGAGGGCTATCTTCTTCAGTGATGAGTCCTAGAATGGAGGTCTATCCTCTTCAGTGAAGAGCCCTGGAATGGAGGTCTATCCTCTATAGTGATGAGTCCTGGAATGGAGGTCTATCCTCTATATAGTGATGTGTCCTGGAAAGGAGGTCTATCCTCTATAGTGATGTGTCCTGGAATGGAGGTCTATCTTCTTCAGTGAAGAGTCCTGGAATGAGGACTATCCTCTATAGTGATGAGTCCTGGAATGGAGGTCTATGCTCTTCAGTGATAAGTCCTGGAATGGAGATCTATCTTCTATAGTGAGGAGTCCTGGAATGGAGGTCTATCTTCTTCAGTGATGAGTCCTGGAATGGAGCTCTATCCTCTTCAGTGATGAGTCCTAGAATGGAGGTCTATCCTCTTCAGTGATGAGTCCTGGAATGGAGGTCTATCCTCTATAGTGATGAGTCCTGGAATGGAGGTCTATCCTCTATAGTGATGAGTCCTGGAATGGAGGTCTATCTTCTACAGTGAGGACTCCTGGAATGGAGATCTATCCGCTTCAGTGATAAGTCCTGGAATGGAGGTCTATCCTCTTCAGTGATGAGACCTGGAATGGAGGTCTATCCTCTTCAGTGATGAGTCCTGGAATGGAGGTCTATCCTCTTCAGTGATGACATTTGGTACACCAGTCCTAATCCCAGGATTATGGTGTGGAGTGATATAATGTATGGTAGCCATACTCCTCTAGTCTCCATTTCAGGTACACTAACTAAGACCTTGGCCTTTCATTGATTTGGTCATGGAACTAGTGGTACCGCCATTTCTCCAAAGTCTCCCAGGATCTGTTTAACAGAATAACAACAGGCTGCTTGTTGCTCATACTAATGTGAGCAGACTGCATTGCCTAAACATGCTACGATGACCTGCAGTGTTTCCAGACATGTCTCTCATTGGACACATCTGGGACGTCATTGGTCAGCAATTGCAAATTTGTTGCAAAATTCCTGAAACAACAATTAATTACCTCAATGATAGCATGACAAGGCTTGAAAGTGCGAGGATTGCTGCACCTTTCTCCCCGACTCCAAACTGAATAAATCAAGATGTTTTGTATATTTTGTTTCCAATTTCCTAGACTTTTCCAAGACTTGGAGACAAAAATGTTGGATTTTCTTGGTTAACTTATAAAATGCCTCCAATCCCAAAAATAGTTGAAACCATTTTTTGAAAATGTCCAGTATGGAGATCCATGCCTCCCCGATTCTTCACTCTAATAGTTGGCTGGAGCTTCTACATACCTGATATATTCAGCGTCGTCAGCATTGAGTCTACTAAAGAATAAGGAAGTCACACAAGTCTAGGAAATTCCTTTAAAACATCCCGCTGTCTTCACTATAATTCAGCGCTTAATTGATGACGACCATAGACAAAGATGTTTATTTATAAGTCACATCGACAATAGAATGCAGATTGCCGAGATAAATTGGGTAAAAAAAAAAATCTATTTTGTAGACAAAGCAAACATTTCATTATCTCCCCGGCATCAGCAGCCAAGAAATGCATTTGCTGATCGCAATTTGGAAATGCTGACTAGTAATTTATAGCAATTACTAAAGGTCACGATGAGTGCACAGAAAAATGTGCAGGATGGTCGCATTTCCCAAAAAAGTAACATCCTAAAGACCTCTGTGACTATTCTTGGTCATGCAGGTGATCAAATGGCCAAAAACATCAGATCTTGAGAATTCATCTCCAGATTGATCTTTGAGGGAAGAGATATCAGCACAGGTTTTGGTTCTATGTAAAGTGGGTCCAAAAGTCTTAAATCTCATAACAAATATATCCACTCTAAATCTAACCCAAGCTCTTCTCTATTTTTCACCCAAAAGGTATGAAAGTAGTGTCAAATATTGGCACGAATGGTGAAGGTCTGGCAGCCTGATCTCCTATCAAAACTTCCGTCCAGTTCCTCGAAGGTCTACATTTCATGGAGGGTTGTCCTCTAATGAAATGGAAACAACTAAGTGAGCATGGCCACCACTTCACCAGGAATGGAACCTAGCACATACATTATTAGTGTTTGGTGGAGACCAATCTATCAGACCCCCACAGATACGACATTTATGGCATGTCTGGTTACATCACATAAATAATGCCTGTCGGGAGGGGACCCAAGAGGTTGTGTAGAATCATAAAAACATGGCTACTTTCTTCCAGAAAAAATGCCACACCTGTCCATAGGTTATGTCTGGTATTACAGCTCAGCTTCAATGGGGGTCTGGATAGCTCTGGTGCAGGCCAAGTTTTATAATCTGGGACAACCAATTTAACACCTGTTTCTGTGTTCTCATATGAAAGACAAACTGTGTGTCCAACCTACGCCTGCCAAGTCCATATGCCCAAACCGATCCTTGCCAAATTCCTATACCCCAGTCTATCCCTGCCAAGTTTATGTTCCACAATTTCTTATGTCCTCAACCTACTTATGACAAGTTCCTGTGTTCTCAACTTACCCCTGCCAAATTCCTATGTCCCCAACCTACTGTATATCTGCCAACTTATTTGTGTCCCCAACCTACCCCTTCCAAGTTCCCATGCCTCCAACTTACCCCTGCCAAGTTTCTGTGTCACCAACCCATCCCTTCCAAGTTCCTGTGTACCCAACTTGCCACTGCCAAATTCCTGTGTCCCCAACCCACTGTACCCCTGAAAAGTTGTCCTGTGTCCTCAACCTAACCCTGTCGATTTTCTGTGTCCCCCAACCTACTGTACCTCTGACAATTTCCTGTTTCCTTAACCTACCCCTGCCAAGATCCTATGTCCCCAACCTACTGTACCCCTGACAACTTCATGTGACCCCCAACTTACCCCTGTCAAGTCTCTCAAACATATACACTTGAAGGCCAATTTAAGTGCCTATCATTATATTACTGGAGTATGGGAAACCCACCAAACACAGGTAGACCCCAACTCCTTAGTTGGATTTTAACCTGGGGCCCCAAGTAAGACAGCAGTACTAGCAATTATATTGTAGGTCTCCCTTCATACGTGATTGTGGAACCCTTTATGGTTGGTCTTGGGAGAACCCACAATCTAAACATGAGGGTGGCAGAATGTTTTTGAATGTGAGCCCCCCTATGGTTAATACAATTAATAAGGATTAGCGATCCTGCCGTCACATTGCTACATCTTATTGAAAATACACCAGAAATTTCCAGGCAGGCTGGTTAAATAACCCACTCTGTAAAAAAATAATAATAATACTAATACTATCGCCTATTTAAGTGCATGAAAAGTTCTTTGCAGTGAGATCTGTGAAAACACAATGATCACACGGAGGAGAAATTACAGGCTTACGGCTTAGAATAGTCATAGTTCTTTTAACATAGTTTCCTTTCCAGTTGCTTCCCCCCCCCCCTCCGTTTCCAGTACTGAAGCCCTGACATCCAAAGCTGACAGTTTAATTATTAGGGTAATGTGATGGATAAAGGCGCTTGCTCTGATACTCCCACTCACTAAACACTTGCTTGCAAATGCAGCTGCAAAAATGCCATAGTGAAGCACATCAACGCTGATAATTCCCCCTTATTCCTCCGCGTAAGAACCAATACCTTTCCATTTTTTATCAACATTGCTTATATTTTACTTATTATGTTTACTGGCCTTGAACACTTTGTGTTTTTTTTTTTTTTTTTTTTTTTTTTTTGTTTAAAACAAAAAAATTTGCAAAAATATAGTCGTACAAAGAGCAAATCCTTCCTGGTGAGTCATATTAGATGAGGCAAATTAGAGACCTGAGACAAGGAAAAATTAACATATTCGGGCATTTTGTGGTGTGAATTTATGTGTATATATATATATATATATATATATTTTTTTTTTTTTTTTAAATCCCAAGAGCTAGAAAATGTCAAAAAATTAAAAAATAAATAAAAACACCTATACACACCTATTTAATTCCCTGAAGCTCCACTTCTGTTATTCCATTGGTATTAACTAGTAGAAATGGGTGAATATTTGTGAAGTTCGTCCATCAGTTTCTTTCCAAAAATGTGATTATTTCCCTCACCTCTCTTGGGCCCCCTTTGTTGCATCAGGAGCTTCCACGAGGTCCTCTTCTGGCCTCTTCCGGCCTCCTGTATGACTTCACCAGCCCCAAGGGATTGATGAGACTTATGATGGAGTCTTAGCAGTTCCCTGGGTCTCATCTAGGAGGCCCAAAATGGTTGGAAAATGACCACAGAGGACCACAAGGGAGTCCAGGAGAGGTGTATCAATGTTTAGCATGTTTCTACACCTTCCCTGGACCTCGGATTATTATATACTCTGGAGTCTGAAGACACCCCAGACTATAATAGTGATCCATGGGTGGAAAGCCCCAAAAGTTTCAAAAATTTTTCGAAAATTCATAATCTATTTCCTTATTAACCAGTTGCCTCACCTCTATTTCCTTATTTGTAGTGACGGAGAGCTGTTCATGACTGCTGCAGCCAATCACTGGCCTCAGTGTTGATGGTAGAACATATACCACATGACCTCTGAGGCTAGCGATTGGCTGCAGATCACATCATCATTGCAGACCAGCAAGGAGAGACTGGCTGGGTTCATTGGAGGAATGTCTATGAAGGAGCATGGAGAATTTTTTTTTTTTGTAACTTGAAGTTTATTGAAAAGTTTTCAAAGTATACAAAGTATAAACTTAATGGTATGCTGATATGGAATTTGAAAACATAAGGACAATGAGGGGTAGGAGGGGCGGGAGAGGGAAGTAGAAGGGAGGGACATAGGATAAAGAGTGATACATAATCAACCAATCAACAACAGTGATCCAGTAGACATTATGATCGCAATTCAAACACAGGGCAGATGAAGTTCCATATAGTAATAGATAATTAGGGAGTGAGAGAAATTGAGAAATCAGTCTCCAACAGTTGGTATATAACAATTGATAGCTGGCAAAATGGGGTTAATTTAGGTAAGTAGTCCCAATGTAAGGTCAGCATTCGTAGCCCGACCAGGTTATACACTTACCCCACATATTTCTAAAGGCCTGGCCATTACTCAATCTGCAGGACAACAAATGTTCCATAGCGCAGTTAAATGTGACTGCTTTAGAGATTTCGGGTAGACTAGGAAGGTCCAGAATCTTTCGTAATTGGGCAATGCTAGATCTAGTGACAGTCAATACATGGAAAATAATACATCGGTCACTGAGGGGCAACGTGTCAATACCCAACAACAGCAAGGCTACATGTGGTCCCCAAGGTATCGGATACTGAATTATAGTATGTAATAGAGTATGGATTTGGTTCCAAAGTTGTGTAAGTGTAGGGCACGACCACCATATGTGCTGAAGGGTGCCAGTTTCCAAATTGAATCTCCAGCAGGTTTTAGAAGCAGTAGAGAAAAGATGTGCTAGTCTAGACGGGGTATAATACCATCTATACATCAATTTTCTGGACGATTCCAGGTGGTCGATGCAATGGGAAACCTTGGAGGGCAAAGAGAACACCTCCATCCACTGAGCATCTGTAAATCTCTGACCAAGATCCGCCTCCCATTTTGACCTAAATCCAAGCTGTCTAGGGGGTGAATTATCTCTTATAGCTTTGTAAGTGTACGAGATACCCTTCGTCATTCTAGATGAATTATAAAAAATACAAGGCAAATGGAGAGCTAGGAGGGTCGTTAGAGCAGGTGATCTCTTTCAAAAAATGACGGATTTGCAGGTATTTATAAAAGTCATGTTTGGGAATTTGAAATTGGTTACAAATGTAGGTAAAATAATGCAAAGTTTCATGGAGAATTTTTTATTTTACCATATTCCTGGGTCATAGGGGCTTTCATGAAATCATGGACAACCCCTTTAACATGGTGATTTACAATAAAAAAAAAAAATTATAATAAATGGAACATACCATGCACATGGTGATAAAAAAAAGGATTTAACAAATGTAACGAATACAAAACTACATGAACCCTATAGTCGTATTCATTTCACCATGTGTGAATGGGGGCTATTCACAATAATGCCATTATTTTGACCATCTATTGTAATGGACCATCAAACTATAGGTCATGTGCTATTTGTGCCCATTTTCACAGCTCCCTCCATACTCTGCAATATATGAGGGATCCATGAATACAGGCGAGGGTGACCTCTTTCACCCATGGTCGTGGAGGCACCATCCAAAATGAACTTAGCATAATACTGGACATTTCAGGACAAATATACAAGAATTATTTTTTTTTCTGGTGAGATTTCTTTTTTTCTTGCTTGAAATTGTTCTCCAAAGCCAAATTTATAGAATACATTAAATAAAATAAAATGCACATTAAGACCGGCCATATGGGCTGAACCCCGGGCTCCAGGCTGAACAAACTGGTCTAATACTATAGTGATCTGGTGATCTGGTCTGGAGTCTGGTAGTACTATTGGGATCTGACCTGGGGTCTGGTAATACTATAGTGATCTGGTCTGAGATCTGGTAATACTATAGTGATCTGGTCTGAGATCTGGTAATACTATAGTGATCTGGTCTGGGATCTGGTAATACTATAGTGATCTGGTCTGGGGTCTGGTAATACTATAGTGATCTGGTCTGGGATCTGGTAATACTATAGTGATCTGGTCTGGGATCTGGTAATACTATAGTGATCTGGTCTGGGATCTGGTAATACTATAGTGATCTGGTCTGGGATCTGGTAATACTATAGTGATCTGGTCTGGGATCTGGTAATACTATAGTGGTCTGGTCTGGGGTCTGGTAATACTATAGTGATCTGGTCTGGGGTCTGGTAATACTATAGTGATCTGGTCTGGGATCTGGTAATACTATAGTGATCTGATCTGGGATCTGGTAATATTATAGTGATCTGGTCTGGGGTCTGGTAATACTATAGTGATCTGGTCTGGGGTCTGGTAATACTATAGTGATCTGGTCTGGGATCTGGTAATACTATAGTGATCTGGTCTGGGATCTGGTAATACTATAGTGATCTGGTCTGGGATCTGGTAATACTATAGTGATCTGGTCTGGGATCTGGTAATACTATAGTGATCTGGTCTGGGGTCTGGTAATACTATAGTGATCTGGTCTGGGGTCTGGTAATATTATACTGATCTGGTCTGGGGTCTGGTAATACTATAGTGATCTGGTCTGGGATCTGGTAATACTATAGTGATCTGGTCTGGGATCTGGTAATACTATAGTGATCTGGTCTGGGGTCTGGTAATACTATAGTGATCTGGTCTGGGGTCTGGTAATATTATACTGATCTGGTCTGGGGTCTGGTAATACTATAGTGATCTGGTCTGGGGTCTGGTAATACTATAGTGATCTGGTCTAGGATCTGGTAATACTATAGTGATCTGGTCTGGGATCTGGTAATACTATAGTGATCTGGTCTGGGGTCTGGTAATACTATAGTGATCTGGTCTGGGGTCTGGTAATATTATACTGATCTGGTCTGGGGTCTGGTAATACTATAGTGATCTGGTCTGGGGTCTGGTAATACTATAGTGATCTGGTCTAGGATCTGGTAATACTATAGTGATCTGGTCTGGGGTCAGTATAGCCATAATAGTGTATAACAACCCTACTGTTCTACGCATGAAGATTGTATAGCAAAAAGATAACAGGTTACTTTTGGGGGGTATATTTAGGGGTCTAAAAATAATTTGGGGTCAGGTGTTCGATCTTTTTTTCTATTAATATAAAGGTCTGGTCTGTGGTCTGAATATATTTAGAGGATCTGGTCTGGGATCTTTTATCTAGCAATATGAATTTATTTAGAGAGTCTGGTCCGAGGTCATAAATTATATTTGGAGTTCTGTTCTGGGGTGTTTTATTAATCTATGGATCAGGTATGGGGTCTGGATATATTTATAGAGGGTGGTCTGGGGTCTTTTATTAGTCTATGTGTATGAATATATTTAGAGGGTCTGGAGTCTGAAATTAATTTTGGGGTCTAGTCTGGGATCTTTTTTTAATATACAGTCGTCTGATCTGGGGTCTTATCTAGCAGTATGGTCAGGGGTCTGAATATATTGAGAGGGTCTGGTCTGGGTTAATAAATTAAGTTTGGGGTCTGGTGTGGCCCCTGGGGTCTTTTATTAATCTATGGGTCTGGTCTGAGGTCTGAATATATTTATAGGGCCTGATCTGTGGTTTGAAATAAAATTTGAGGTCTGATCTGGGGTATTTTTTTAATATAGGGGTTTGGTCTGGGGTCTCAATATATTTAAAAGGTCTGGTCTTTGGTCTGTACATAATTTTGAGGTCTGAATATATCTAGATGGTCCAGTGTGGGGTCTGATATTACGATAGGTGTCTGGTCTTGTCTCATTGAACTGTCTCAGGATGTTTCTTATCTCATGGACCTTGTCATATCAGTGGGTCAAGAAATGGGAAATATTGGGCACTGTGATAGATCAGTAGGAAAGGGTTTTTTTTGTTATGGTGGCGGCCAGTGTTCCTCATATTACCCCACTGAAGAATTGGAGATCAATGTCTGTGAAGACCAAAATGTTCACTTTCGAAACAAGGAATATTCAATACGTCAAATCTGAGACATTGAGTGTATTGAGTTCTTCTGCATATTTCTTTGGTATTTTAGCTTCCTTTATGTTTGTAAACATTTTTTTCATCTAGTTTGTTTCTACAACACTCCTATTCCTGTGAGGGTCCAAATACTAAAAAGCCAAAGAGACCACTACTCTATACCAAGCACTGTGACCTTTAGTTGTTCCTCCGTATATCAGGATTCAAAGCCATGTCCTGGGTCTGTGGTGGAAAATTCTTGGCTCCCAGAGTCATTTCTACTTTCAGCCCTTTCTATTGGCTTTGCTTGATGTTTTCCATCTTGTAGTTTCATTGCAGCAGACATCCGTTCCGCAGATCTTTCCATTTCAGCAATTCATGTAATTTGGCGGCACTTAAAGCCCCGTGAAGCCTCCTTTATGTATTTTCCAGTTTTGCAAACATTACTTATTTGGTGATTGACGGCTTTTTGGGACCAATTTAACCCGAGGCTTTTTGATCAGATTGAATGTAATCGTATGTAGAGACTCCGTGAAAAATAGAAATGGTAGGAACAGAAAAAGAAAGTCAAATGGAAAAACATTTATTATTTTAAAGGTTATGAATGATTCAGAAAACATATTTTAAAATACCCTATGAGAGATTTATGGGTTAATGAGGGTATCGGTGGGGGGATCTCACAATGAAAACCATCATGTGTAAAAAATACCGATACTCACCTACCACCCTAATCCACAAAGAGGCTCCCATAATTCTACTTAGAAACATCTACATTGTAACAAATTTGCGTAAGCCGACCCCTTTTAGGTCCACAATGTGAGACAATCCTGAAAAATACAGGACAGTTCCGAGAGAGTTCACATGTGTCCACCCCTACCTTGGTTGTAGTTGGTCAAGGACGAGGCAATTTTTAGCAAACTAAGTTATTACTAGAGATGGCAAATCGATTCGCAACAAACTGGATTCAACCCAAATATTCCAAATTGTTCGTTTTTTAACTAAACTGAACAATTTGGGATTCGTCTCAGACAAACTAAACTGGATGCCGCTAGTAAATTATTATCCTCTCTCTCTTCAGACCCCAGAGTATAAAGGTGGAGACACAGAGGAGGTGTAAAAAATAAAAAAAAACATTTATACTCACCTTCCGTTACCTCTGTTGGGCCTCCTCGCAGTGTCCAGCGCTCTGTCTCTGTTTCCTCTCGGAGTTCGGTGCTCTTCTGTGATGTCATAACGCTCAGCGTGCCCATGTCACCTCTCAGGCCCAATCACAGGCCTCAGCAGTGATCTCGGGAGCATGATGTCACAGGAGAGCACCAGATGCCACTGGCCCTGTACCTTTACCGTTGCAGGCTCCCGCAGAGCGAGTTCTCAGGAGCCGACCTGTTCTTATTACACCCGGGAGCCCTCTGAAGATGTAGTTATGGGGTTTGGAAGGCGGGGAGTCAAACTCAAAAATCGAAAAATATCTCTGGTGGAAAGGGGTTAAGCTACAAGTCTGAATATGATCCTTGATATGGAAATACTCCTTTAAGGTAGGGTTCACACTACCGTTGGATATCCGTTATTATAGTGTCCGTTAAAAAAAAACAAAAAACAGACACTTATCATAACAGACAATAACGGACACTAACTGATGTTAATGCGTCCGTTTTTTAACTGATCCATTTTAATGGACACATTAGCATCAGTTAGTGTCCGTTATTGTCTATTATGATAGGGGTCCGTTAGTGTCCGTTTTTTTTATTTATTTTTTTTGTTTGTTTCTGGTTTCTGAGCAGGAAAAAAAAACGGACAGTACTATTGGACAGTATAACGGACACCCAACCGTTACTGTCCATTATTTAATGTTTTAATTTATTTATTTTTACTTATTAGTTTTTATTTATTTTTTTATTTATTTAATTATTGTTTTATTTAATGATTTAATGTTAAAAAATAATGGACGCTTGACGTCCGTCATGAAACCTTTTTTTTAATGAACACAAAAGACCTGCATGTAGGATTTTTTTGTCCACGAAAAAAAAACAAACATGTGATGGATTGGGTGTAAACGGTCACTAATGGACACAAGATAAAATCCCATTGAAATGAATGAAAATTTTAACGGATTTGTGACGGTTCAGCTAGTGTCCGATGCTAAAATCTTGTCACAGGATCACCAGGGATTTCTGCATTTGCTTCTTCAATAAAACAGTGCTCATGAGCCAAAAATTTTCCAATGCATATATTAGCCAACTGAAACATAAATTGGCAAATTCAAAAACGTGTTTCCATTGTTTTTGAATAAGATGTTTGGATGGGGGTCACATACTTTCATCCATGCTTAACCACCACTTTATTATGGATTTGATCTTTAGAAGAAAGTCATGTTTTTCAGAGACTTTGTGCTTGTCAGTGGCCATCAAGCTTGTTCCGTCTTTATGTGACCGCATTATTCCTATTTTTAGAAATTCTTATTATTATACATTGTTTCTGACCTTTAGAATGAACTTTCTATACAGGAGATCCGGTGTGGTCAGCGATATTCACAGGTGATGAGATAAATCTGTGTCTTACTATATCTCAAGCAGATACTATTATTTTGACTTTATAATGGTCCATCATTTATCTCGGCCTGAGATGATTTATTGTGACTGATTATACATATATTCCGGTCCTGGCTGAAATATTCACTACAGTGGACATCAATATTCCAGGATTTAAGAGAAGTTCCCAAGGTTAATAATTCATCATAAAATTTTGGACTCATTACATATAATAAGACGGAGGTTGTTCTATTGTTCTAAAAATGGAATAAAAAAAGGAATAACATTTAGAATACAAATATGATAAAAATAATTTGTATACACAATCGGGCCTACAGACAGACACTTCTAAGAGAAAATTATGCAAAAAAGGTCCTCTTTTTTAAGACATACCAACCTCCAATATGACAGTCGAGTTTTTCTAACTCTTCTTGATCTTTGGCAAGACTTTAACCATTGCCCATTGTGCTGCCCCTAAAAACTCTAACCACTGGAATCCCCAGAGATTGGGAAAATTGACCCAAAATTCCCTGAATTGCCCATGAAAATGGAATGGTGGTGCGAATGCTCAGCCAGCACTCCGTTCAGTTCTATGGGACTGCCGGATTGGTCTCGGAGCTTCTCCTTATAAGCCAAAGTGGACATCATCGCTACCCAAGAGCAGCACTCACGCACCCAGACTGTCAACGTAGGTGACCATTAGGCATTCTCCTACAATGGTCGCTGTGTTGGGAAATGTCTGATCTGTTGCGTCTTTCTCAGGCAAGATCAGCTCTATGCCAGTGGTCTTGAGAACCAAATCTATGCTGATCAGTTAATCGCTGATTTCTAGCATGGGAAAGTGACGACCACTTTACACCCTTCCCTCTGCAGCCATTTTTCAGTTTTGCCTTTTCATTTTTTTAATCGTCGCCATGTCTTTTTTTGCGGGGCAAGTTGTTGTTTGCATATATGTACCATTTTTGGACGACTGAGACCCCCAAAGATTGGTAAAATGAGGACCTGCAAAAATTGGACCTCAGTGATCAAGTAGGTCACAAATATCTGCGAGACAAATCTTGTGAGGTTCACCCAATAAGTACTAACCTTCAGTAGACTTCCATGCCCCGTCACACTAATCAACTGTATCGGCACTGTATTACGAGAAAGTATTATAATGGGGTAAATGTGCAATTGCTTGGCCCCCTTATAGCCTCAGGACCCAGGCAACCACATATTTCACCCTTATTATAATCCAACCCTGCTCTCAGCTATCATGGTAATGGATTGCTGCCCTCTGGATCTCCATGTCAACATGCAGGCTCCCACCCATCACCACTCTTCAGTTGCCTTGGTTGCATTTGAACAAGGCACCAGAAGAGTTAATGCCCTTGACCAGAAATTACTGCTGCCTGGTCTCCGCTGTAGCGGCAAATAACATTCTCTAACATTCTGGACTAATTGGACTTTGTAACAACATATTGGCAGTGAGCTCCCCCTAGTGTTGGTGGTAGGTAGACAAAAATTATCACATAATTCTGTGTTAATGTAGTGGAGTTACAGCTCCGAAAGACAGATCTCTGACCACGGCAACAAGACATCTGATCCTGTGATATTAATAGATGGAGATTCATAGAGAATAAGTTTAACTATTGTAAAAAAAAATTGGACTACTTTTTTCTACAAAACTTCAGTGACTCACCTATTACACATCACTATGTTTATTATTTTTAGGTTATGCAAATTGGAATAATAATTGGGCTCCGCGTCTTATTTTTAATCATCACTTGACACCAATTCTGTTAAATATAATTGCAGATTTCAGATCTTACGCCAGAAGTTATTTTTGTCTTGTTTTCGACCTTTATTAAAAACAAACAAGATAAAAAATAAATTTAGGAATTTATAATTCAAAAAATGTGAAATCTGTGGCCGGATCAGAAAATGTAGAGAATTTGATCTTCAAGCAAAACTGCTGTATTTTTTAGATTGAAAAGCGACAGTCTAGATGCCCAGTCAATACCACTCCATACCATCTCTATGGGACTGATGGAGGTCGCTGGGCACAGCGTTTGACTAACTTTACAAATTTCATAAACGTTGACTGAAGAGCGTCAAAAAGTTAGTGTGAACAAAGCCTAAAAATGGCAACACTGATCAATTTCCATTTTTGAAACACATGTAATAAAACCTGAATTTTTTATGGAACCCTTCATACCCCAATTATCCAAAATTTACTGTGACAATTCAGAATTTTTGACCATACCTAACCATACCCTGAAGTTGGCTATGACATTCAAATTAAGGATGAGCCTGGGGTGTCAGGAAGCCATCCTAGGGGAGATTCGGGGATGAGACATCAAAGTTGATAAGTGTTGTGTTTAAAAAGAACTTGTCAGATTTATTTGGGCCACTAAATAATCCATAGGGTTTAGTGTCCCAAATAGGACAGTTATAAATCCATCTGTGCCCAAATTAAAAGAAACAAATCTTTATATATGCTCCCTTTAACACTCAAAGAGTTGTATAATATTTTAAAAACTCTCTATTTTTTTTAACAGCACCTCTCTTGTCCATAGGCTGTGTAGATAAAGCTGGACTTCCAGAACTATGGACAATATCGGGCAAATTTACCAATCCTGTCTAATACTTAGACAATATAAATTTAGATCAGACAGTCTGAAGATCCAAATTCCTCACTGGCTTAAACTGGATTATTTGCTAGACATGTAAGGCTATGGTCACACTAGGATGTGACCATTAGGGGACTCTTAAAATACATGGAACAGGACTTTTCTCTTCACCGATTTTGGGCGGAAACCTGTGGACCCCATTATGGTCTTTTTCAGAGGATAAGGTTTCCATTTTTGGGTCCCCAAGTGGACCCGAGGAACTGAAACCCGAACACTACTGTGAACCTAGCGTAAGACATTTTTGACTCTTTTTACATCACTTATTGATTGCCTACGTTTTTAGAAAAAAAATCTATTGGATTGACAAAGATATCCAAGTGCTCTACTCAGTGATCTCCATCAGTCCCATAGAGATTGAATGAAGTGACATTGCTAATAAATGATTGACACAGAGGTTAAAATTGGGGGAGGGGGAAAATTTACAAGAGGTGTATCATGTGGAAATCAGGGTCCAGTCCTGGGAGGTGTCATCCTTTTTGTTTTTGGAGGGCTAGTTGGCACAAGGTTCATGTATAGAGGGGTGGTGGTTTTACACACCATGGCCTTCCACCCAAAGAGTAAATACCCAGTATCATCAGTAGGGGCCAAGTTTGACTCTCTAAAATTGATGATTTTAGTTACAACTCTACTCCTCTACACTATTGGCCATGAATTTAATATTTTTAGTCTCAAATCTACACCAGATCTCCAAGATATGACTTGCCGCACTAAACAAAGCCTGGCACATGGAGTTACACTAACACTGCAAGCCACCTATACACCCGGCTATAAATACTCCTGATGAACACAATGGGTTATTTTGGGATTTTTGGAATATTTAATCTAGTTACAGCTTCTAGAAATTGAAATGTTTCTTCTGTGTGGGATGTAGATCTCCGCGCCTGCTATGCATAATAATGACAAGGAACGATGGAAGGAGCGTAAAGATTACAATTTCAGCTAAAATCTGCTTTTTTAACCTTTGCAGAATGAATCACACATCTGAATAGACATTGTGGTCCACCTCTTCATCCAGAGTAGGTCATATTTGGCTTAGTTTGTATCTTTTATGCAAATAGCTCTTTTTCTTTCGCAAAAAAAGTATCGGCAGCATGATAGACTTCTTCAAGGATATTGGGCATGGGCGATTTGGACACAACTAATTGTAGATTTTGTGCATGAGCTCTTCCAATTCTGGCCAAATAGGAGATATGAATTCTCTAAGGTGTCTGTCACTGACTAGACTGGAATGTGTAGTCTAAGGACGCCATGCTCCTCACCTTTAACTCCCCCACCCCCCAGAGAGATATGGTTTTTGCTCCAATTCCCAAAACAGTCAAGGAGTGGCACCTGATGAAGTAGTACTATAGTAAGGAATGGAGCAGAAGGTCATGTCTAGGATACGACAGGACAGAAGATGAGACAGGAGTATAGTCAAGAGCAGAACCATGGGTTGGAACCAGGAGAACATCAAGTACCAGGTGAACAATCCTAAGGGAGAGGCAAAAGCAATATCAGGGAAAAGTTCAGAGGTTAGAATAGAAAGACCAGAAAGAAAAGGGTGGGAACCTCAGGCTCATTACCCTTTAAATCAACAACCAGATTTGACGCCGTCAGTAGACATGGGTTACAGGTGGCTGGAGCTATGGCTTTTCAACAGGACTCAGCACTAATAATGGTCAAAGTGAGAAAAGAAGACTTTTCTTGTTCTATTTGCTAATGAGAACTTACAAGTCCTTTTGGTGTTTATAGCTGGTCAAGAGGACTTCAGTGAGGGCTTCCTCCTGCTGCTTTGAGAGACTCCTGTGAAAACTGGAAGAAGACCTCACATAGCCTCTTGGCCACATAAGTAGGTGCCTTATCAAAATACTAAGGTGAGTATTAACTATATGATAATACATTGACCTTCTAACTGGTCAATGAGTGTGAGCAGCAAGAAGAAACCCTCACATAACCCCTTGACCACTTAAGTGGGTGCTCTATCAATAGATCGAAGGAGGAAGGCACCACCAGCTCTAGCTGTTGGGTGAATACTTGTTCAGCTATTCCTGCAAGTTCACTAAAGATCATTCTTGTTCAACCTTCCCGATCATTCTTCAAGAAGGTAATGTTATGATTGTTATTAAGACGCTTTCTTTGAATATGCCTCCGAATTGCCGAGCATTGAAGGCCTTTGTGGCATTTAGAAGTTGCCCAATAAACAATTGAAGAGATTATTCATCGGAAGTTGGGAAGACTGGAGACCCGTAAGTTTTCCTTCTCTTGAAGTGCGGTGAAATAAGAGGTTGTAGTCTGCTCTGCAGTACGGCTGTCCATGGGAATTTTCTGAAGACATGAAAAAAAAAGTTTTCTCTATTCCCCTGGTAAATTAGTCTCGTAACAGTTTATTATGTTTTTGAGTTTGAGCAGAAAGATCATAGACCTAGGAGATCCCAGGGGAGCCATGAGTCAGACTCGGGCTTCCAGCTACTCCAGGTCCAGGGGTAAAACGTGATGTGTTTGGTTTTGGCTCTTACGGCAAAGGAAGTATCAGTATTTAATTTATAAGTCTGAAGCTCGGATTAATTTTTAACATTTGCTTTTAAGTTCGGTTTTCTTTGAAGAAAGAAATTCTTCTATAGAACAATAGGTCCCTGGGCTGGTGCACGGAAGAGCTATATATTGTATGTGCATCCACCAAAGAACAAGGCATACGTCACTGCAATTAAATGGGTATTGCAACCATTCATGGGGATGGTAGGTCTATATATACTGTACTACATATACCACACACCTATCGGAAGAATTTGGGTTCAACAATTCTCGTTGACTCAAGCAAAATGGCCAAGTATTTAAGAAGAAGGAAAAAGTTGATAGAGCGTTCAAGCTGGTCTACAGACTACAGAATAAGAGTTATGGGTCTCCGTAATTCCCCTAGGCTATAATGGGGCAAACTTGACCTGCTATTTGCTTCTATCTATATTTTAACCCCTTTGCTTGACATATTAAGGTTCACAGGATGTACGAATACACTATAAACGTCTATAGTGAGACTACCTTCGATAAGGGCAGTAGTACAATGTAAAGCATCAGATGTTGCAACCAGTGTTGGATTGGGCCACCAGAGTGACAGAAGATCCTCCGTTGTGCCCAGGCTCTATAATAAAATAATGGGGCTCAGGGGACAAGCAGAAGACAACATAATTTGGAGGCTACTAGGGTCTATCTCCTAGAGGTTATTAGAGGATTGGCCCGCAGAATCATTTCATTTAGTGGGCCTAAGGAACGTTAGTCCGGTGCTGTTTTTAATAACTATGACAAGGTGTGAACTATCCCATCAAAGCTACCTGTAAGAGGCCGAAAACCAAACAAATGTTGAAATCTTGTGACATTGCACCCTATAGTAAATGTTAACCCTCTTACCAAAGACAGACGAACCATCACAGTGAACTGTGGACTTATTGGTGTAAGTAGGAAATATATAAATAACTTGTACAATTGCTTCTTGCTATGGTGACATCATTATGGATTTCAATACACAGAGATGTCACCGTAATGGGAAGCAAGTCACCATAGTCCTGTGACTTGACATCATCACATACTGTATACTTTTAAACAATCAATGTCTGGGGATGTAACAGAAGAGCAGGATGGGAGCAAAGGAACTGTAATAAGAGCGGTTCAGTGCATCCGGCATCCTGTCCCTCCTGGCTCCTGCACCAGCTGGCTCACCTATCTCACAGTGCCCCTGCGTTTTACTATTCTCCACTCCCAGCTGGTGTCCTCCTCTTCTCCCTCATTGCTGTCCGTAGGGTGCTCGTGTCGGCTCTGTCAGTCTTTTAAAGATGCAGCACACACACCAGTAATTGTGTTCCCACCAACCTCTGTTGGCCTTATCCTCTTTAAGCTTGTTCATTCCCTCTGCCCTGCACCTGAGTAATAAGGTTTTAGTGTGTGAGAGTTTTGCCTGATATCTGACCTGCCCTGACTTGTGTACTGATCTCGACTTGTTCCTGACCTTTAGCTTGTACCTGACCTCTGAATTCTTGCCACCTGCCCTGACCACTTTTTGTACCTGACTTCTGAATTATTGCCTCCTGCCCTGACCACTTTTTTGTACCTGACTTCGGAATTGTTGCCTTCTGCTCTGACCAGCTGCCTGAATTTGACTATTTTTGTCCCTGCCCTATGATGTTTTGCTCCAGTATCTCTTGGCCACACACTACACCACCTCAGCAAAGACCACATTCCTGTATAAGGGTTTAAGGGTGAATACTGGGGAGACTGCTTAGACAACGCTCTTAGAGGTGGCACAAAGCCAAGCCAGTTTGGATGCACAGTGGGTCTGCAACCTGCTGACCCTGATAGGGACATTGACAACATAAACATACTGAAAAATGACAATTGGATGGTTAAGATGTATTTATGTTCTACTTTTGTGCACTTTGTTTTATTATTCAGTATATCAAAACATAAAAATATACTGTCCATGAAAAATCTACAGTTTTTGTATACAGCTTCTATGTAGATCTATGAACAAATCCTATGAACTCTGCAGTCATCTGTTGGTCTCCTCTTCTTCTGTATGTAGGTTCGCTCAAAGAATGGACAGAGAAAGCAGAGTAACATAGTATCAGACTACACAGGATCTGTTTGTAGTCTGTAACTATGGAAACAGATGGTTCTACATAGGAGAGGAGGTCAAACATGCACTGAAGTCTATAGGACTTATGGTAACAACTTGCCAGCCTCACTCTTAGACTTCAAGAAAGGTGGATGGTGGTGGCCAAAAGGCACTCGTCCTCCCTGTCAGCAAGCCCTGCTCCTGAAAAGTATAGGATAATTTGAATCCCTATGGATGATCAATCCTACCTTCACTATTACAAGTTCCTCCTCCCAGTTTCTTCCAAACAAATTTAAGAAAAATTTTAAAATTTATGTATCAATTTTTCTTTGTTCACCTGCTCAGCTGTTCCGAGTAGGATTTAGTTTCTCCCTGAAACAGCGCCACATTTGTCCATAGGTTGTGTCAGGTATTACAATTCTATTAAAATAAATGGGATAAGCTACAATACCATACCTAACCCATGAACATGTGTCAAACAGAAGACAGCTTTGTTTTTCTAATCATGGACATTATTTGGAAGGAACAAACAGATTAGAAAATTCAGACATTTAATGATAGAAGTTCACTTTATGAAATGCGCATTTTTATTAATTTTTTTCATTCCGCTCTTGTATGAATCCACATCTGCTGGTTTCTATGTATTATTAATAGTTACAAAAGACAGATAAATATCATGCATGCATAATTAACGCTTTGTCTACTTAATATGCTGGATGAGTGATACCAAGCTATAACATTCATTACCTATAGTGTTCTATAGATGTAATTACCCCGTACAAGCCAAATGGCTCTTCTCATTAGAACCCCTCATGGAAGGAAAAAAAGACTCCTAACAAAATGAATAATAACATTTATCTTAATGAGCGCGAGCAGCGTGGGGCTGTCTTCTGCTCAACCACAACAACGCGATGACTAATTCAGATTAGTCAGCAAGAGGAGCAAAGAGATTGTGTAAAGCAGCCAATGAATGCTACGTATCTGTGCCACAGCACTGGCTTAAAGGGAGTGTCACCAAAACCCAGCATATCACCCTAGCCCTGCAGATAGATAGGTTAGTGTCACCAAAACTCAACATATCACCCCAGCCCTGCAGATAGATAGGTTAGTGTCACCAGAACCAGCATATCACCCCAGCCCTGCAGATAGATAGGTTAGTGTCACCAGAGCCAGCATATCACCCCAGCCCTGCAGATAGGTAGGTTAGTGTCACCAGAACCAGCATATCACCCCAGCCCCGCAGATAGATAGGTTAGTGTCACCAAAACTCAACATATCACCCCAGCCCTGCAGATAGGTAGGTTAGTGTCACCAGAACCAGCATATCACCCCAGCCCTGCAGATAGATAGGTTAGTGTCACCAGAACCAGCATATCACCCCAGCCCTGCAGATAGATAGGTTAGTGTCACCAGAACCAGCATATCACCCTAGCACTGCAGATAGATAGGTTAGTGTCACCAGAACCAGCATATCACCCCAGCCCTGCAGATAGATAGGTTAGTGTCACCAGAACCAGCATATCACCCTAGCACTGCAGATAGATAGGTTAGTGTCACCAGAACCAGCATATCACCCCAGCCCTGCAGATAGATAGGTTAGTGTCACCAGAACCAGCATATCACCCCAGCCCTGCAGATAGATAGGTTAGTGTCACCAGAACCAGCATATCACCCCAGCCCCGCAGATAGATAGGTTAGTGTCACCAGAACCAGCATATCACCCCAGCCCTGCAGATAGATAGGTTAGTGTCACCAGACCCAGCATATCACCCCAGCCCTGCAGATAGATAGGTTAGTGTCACCAGAACCAGCATATCACCTCAGCCCTGCAGATAGATAGGTTAGTGTCACCAGAACCAGCATATCACCCCAGCCCTGCAGATAGATAGGTTAATGTCACCAGAACCAGCATATCACCCCAGCCCTGCAGATAGATAGGTTAGTGTCACCAGACCCAGCATATCACCCCAGCCCTGCAGATAGATAGGTTAGTGTCACCAGACCCAGCATATCACCCCAGCCCTGCAGATAGATAGGTTAGTGTCACCAGATCCAGCATATCATCCCAGCCCTGCAGATAGATAGGTTAGTGTCAGCAGAACCAGCATATCACCCCAGCTCTGCAGATAGATAGGTTAGTGTCACCAGAACCAGCATATCATCCCAGCCCTGCAGATAGATAGGTTAGTGTCACCAGAACCCGCATATCATCCCAGCCCCGCAGATAGAGAGGTTAGTGTCAACAGAACCAGCATATCACCCCAGCCCTGCAGATAGATAGGTTAGTGTCACCAGAACCAGCATATCACCCCAGCCCTGCAGATAGATAGATATGTGCCAAAACTTTATAAAATGGAAACCCCTTTAACTTTTTTTTTTCTTTTACATTTCTATTAATGCTGGGATTGCCATAATCTTTGAGTAAGAAATCTGCGACCTGGAATTTGGAAGCACACACTGGTATATAATGGGTCGATTGAGATATACAAAAACATTTCATAAAAAATTGGCCAGGTCCAGAATCTCAGGCTGAGGTCAATCACAATAGTCTCAGTTCCTTTCAATGGATTTATGTAATATATGTTGATGGTAAAGGACATTGGATTTGCAGAAAGGCTTCAAAGTCTGCAGGGAAAATACGGGGGCAGCGTGTTTGGTATTTTTATCAGGGGTTACATAAGTACGAGGCCAAATTGTCTTCCCATTTAGAACACGGAAAATCAAGTCCATAAAATAATACAATGTACAGAAGGCAGAAGGTTATGCTGTAGGTGAAAATGTAATAATTCAACTGAAATTGTGTGTGTGTGTGTGTGTATGTATATATATATATATATATATATATATATATATATATAATGGAAGGGGCACCATAGCAAAGATCAAAATGGGTTTTGCCACCCAGGTCAGGTTTAGTGTTTACTTCCCTGATCCTTGGACCAATTCTCACCTCTTTAATAACAATGCAATTGCTCTGGAGAAGGTAGTTCTTTACTGTTTCAAACCAAATAGGATGGGACCAACCATGACTTGGCCATTTTTAAGTAGCATAGCACCTTTATGGGCTGTCTCTATGGTACTGTATGGATGACAACTGAGGAAGATGCATAAGGAGGAGATTTAGAGATTTGGAAGAGTATTTCTACCCAAAAAGAAAAATGTCCATATATTAGAAATCACTGTAAAGCTACAATCACACTGCAGATTTTGGAGCAGATTTTGGTGGATTCTGTCTCAAAATCAGCTCCATATTCTGTCGAGAAGACAATTGGAGGAAGTGGTGGACGCTTCTATAAAGAAACATCTTGCCTGATCTTCCAGTGGAAACCACATCGCGAGACTTTCCACGGAATGTCTTGGTAAGATGTCATTGGAGGAAGACCTCGATCTGAGATGCCCAACGGTTCCTAGACCAATGAAGAAAAGTTCTCCATGGCATCCATTGTTTTTTGGGTGGAACCATACTATTATAAATTGGATCGATTTCCATTGGAAGAGCCATCAACTTCATTACGAGATATGGCCTTCAATAAAGGAGGACAAAGAAGCCAAGGTCAGGGTTACATCCCCTTCCTTCTGGTCGTCTTGGCTCATGACTCCCACTCCCCACCCAATACTGGCATATTTCAAGGATATTCGAAGATCCTTTAAGATCTTAACAAAGTCCTTGACCAACTTGTGCCATGAATAAAACATATTTGTTCATATTTTTTGACTTTTTGACTTTGAAATTTATATTTTTCTTCACCATTCTACTACAAGTTGACTAACTCTATAAAACTCAACACATTCATCTGTGTATGAACCGACTATTTCTTCTTATTGAAGTAAATTCCACAGCTCTGCACATGTATAAAGAAAAAAATCACAACCTATAATTGAAAACTAGGATGTCATATTATAAAATAAAAAATTCTATAGGATAAAATATTTACATTGTGCCCGGTGATGTCATGCATTACAAAGCAACTTCCATTTACATAAATTCATGGAAATGCGGATAGTTTGCTTTCATGTATGAAAATATCATTGTGGCAACCTTTAATATTGTTGTTTCCATTTTAATATCTTTCATCATTTCGCTTTTACATTATTTTTCATGAAAGGAAAGAGAAAGAAAGCCCGAAGCGCTGCAAATTATTCTCTAAATATTGAAAAAGAATGAAAAGAGATTCCCATTAGTCAAGAGTAAAAAAAAAAAAAAAAAATTGAAATTGAATGTCGCCTGGTTAAAATGCAAAAATAGCTACAGAATAAATTCCTATTTGATGCAATGTGTCGCAGATATTGCACCATACTCTGCAGAATACTGAATATTGCATCATACAGTACCATGAGAACAAATGCCTACAAAATAGAATCTGGAATCTAGAATTCAATTTGGTGACGTAAAAAAAACAACAGTAAAATAAAGGGGCACTCCACCCTCTTTTTCATATCGGCAAACTATCTGCTGTGGCAGGGCCAGATTTATGTTGGTGGTGGCAACTAGGCAAACATTTTGACACCGCATTTGGAACTAGTCCTTAGGCCATCAGATTGTGTGAATCTCCATGCAGATGAGTGTAATGATGTCATCATATCCTGCATGGAAAGGGCAGATTGTAAGTCAATGGCAAACATTTGATTGAAACCTAGAAGGTAAGTGGTCAACACCTTCAAGGCATCCACTTCTTCCAGTTTCTGATGTTATCAAGCAGATGAGATGAATAGGCCTTGGCATTAAGGAGCGAGAGTCCTCCTTGCACCTCATGGTGATAAATTGCCTGGGGCATGTATCATAAAGGGGTCCCTCACTCAAGATTAGCCTCTATGGGCCAGGATGGACAAACCCCCTGCCATTTTGGTCAAGTAGTCCTTGTGTTACATGGATGGCTATTCATCTGATTTAGCTGTTTGCCAGGAACAGGACCTGGGACAATCAGCTAGTCACTGTGGTGGTCCGATCCTGAAGAAGGTGCTTTCTGATAAGACAATCCTTAAGATTAAAGTAACAGATCTATCTATCTATCTATCTATCTATCTATCTATCTGCCTTGTGCTGTATCTGTTTACCTGCCTGCCCTGATCCTGCTTGCCCTCTATATCTACCGCAAATAATTTAATTTGGTAATATGTGTTAATTTTGCAAACAAATTTGAGTTAATGTGGCAAGAAAAATTGCCTAATTTATCCAATAAATTGGTTCATTTGCTTCAAAAAGTGCCATGTTTTTTAACCCTCTGTGTGTCTCTGCCTCTCTCTGTAAATGTAATGCTGTCTTGACAAGTTCATTTGCACAAGTAATCTTTCGACTAATTTGTCCAAAAAATTTTGGGTTCATTGGTCCAAAAAAATCGTTCCGTTTGCTCAGCAATTTTTCCTCGGGGAATTACATATCTCTACATCTCTCCAAGGATCTAATGACTGAGAATTCGCCCTGGACAAGTTAATTTAGAGCCTTGTATATAAACTCGAGCAATCTGAACCCGAAAGGATTGTAGAGATAACGTCTGGACAATTGTAATGAAAAATGTGATTGAAATAAGTAACTTTTTTTTCCCAGCTCCAAATGTGATTCAGATCAATGTGTGTTATGAATCCTAGAGAAAATGTCATCATTAACATAATCTAACCCGACCAATACTGAGAAGGCGAATTATTACAATTATCAATATAATATATTCCAAAAACTGAGACATGAAGTAGACACTTGAAAATATCCCGCTAGTTGTGCCGAGGACCTGATTACATTTGGCTCTATGAGTGTTATTGCCCCTCTATTACATATGGATGAGCCCCTTATAACTCGCTTTCATCAGTTTCTGCTTGATGGATAATTGGTAATGGAAATCCATCTTTTTGTATATATTGGAGATGCTAGATGGAAAGTGTAGAGCGGCTTACGTGTCACGCGGCAAAACGCAAGGAAAATACACATTGTACAATTTACAATTTCATTCAGATCCTGGAGGATACAATGTATCTATTCATTTCATCGAAAGGTAAAAATAACTATAAAAATGATCATGTTGGAGTAAATCAGGAGATCGGTAATTGTATGTTCACTTATCTATTCCATCGAGGCTTCGCCGCTGGATCCAGTTGTCATATTTGCAACAGTAGGATTGGAAATTTTCAAAATTTCTGTAAGGGAGAAAATGAAAAATATTTCAGTTCACCATAACAGCAGCTTTTATGGAGGACTGTAAGAGAGACAGAAGGGGGCGCTTTATGCTGAAATATTGGAAAACAAGGGGCCCGCTCTAGGTAGGGTCTGAATTATGGGGACTGGGGCCCATATTATGAAGCTTGGTTTGCGACCTTAAGAATGGGGTCAAGTTTTTAGTCTGTGGGCAATTCCTTCTCTCTCTATACTGTAGTCACTGTAAGAGTCTTATTATGAGGACAGTATGCAAGGAATTAAAAAAAAATAAAAATTATAATCTGACAACCCCACCCATGGGCCTGTGACTTCACCCACAAGGCCAAAAGATGACTGGAAGGGATCCCAAAGGAGCACATACACTGCAAGGCACCCCGGGAGAGGGAAGGTGCGTATTGGTGTTTATCATGGTCCCGCACTCCCCTGGACCTCCTCTTATTATATCCTGGGATTTCTTCAGTTTAGTAAAAGCTATTTCAGTTTGGACAGAACAAGTTTGGTCTCAATTGAAACAGGTGGAGAAACCTCACGAATATTTGTGAAAAAGATCTTGTGAAGTTCGTCCATCTCTAGCATGGGGTTTGATATACAGGATCTGGTCTGGGGTTCTGGTTTTGGGGTTTAGAGTCACAATGATGGGGGTATTGTCTTAACTATGAATTAATGGGTGTTGTGTTGGGTCGAATGTATGGGGTCTTGGGTCTGATTTTTGGGTGAAGCTACCCAATGGAGGGAGCCGGAGAATAGAAGTAGTGGTGGTGGTGATGTCACAGTTTGGCCAAGGATACTCAACCCAACTCCTCCAGCCCACCTCCCAGACTGGACACTGACAAGTGGGCCTGCGTGATTCCTGAAGGTGATGATAGTTTTTCCCCTGGGGCTCTCGTAGTTGGAGAGGGGTCCTCTCCTACCCTGAGCCGTGTGATGGGGTTCAGAAGGGCCCTGATGGTAAGTGTAGGAACGACTCAGGAGGCAGTGGTGCAACGAACCAAGATGTAACTTCACTGTGAGAACTTATAACCATATAACTCATGAAACTTCCCGATGGGTTTGTAGTTTCCAGTGGAATGGCTATTCCCGGGAGGAGGGATGCCCAGAATATAAGATGGTGATTAATGGTACCTTTTTCCACTGCAAAATAAACATATAAGTCTCTGCCTCTCCCACTATAGCTATGGGGGCTGAGTTCTATGAAGTCCCACTGGAGCAGATACCTGGATGTGAATGAGTTCTGGCTGGTTGGTTCTGAGATCCATAACTTCTTCCAAAATATTGGCACACTTTTGCCCTTATGGGACTGTCAACAGTTCCTTCTCCTGTCCCAGGGCTGTATGATGTCGCTGTAGGGCAGTGGACTACTTCTTCCCTCAGGGGCTGCAGAGGACACTCAGACGTCTTATTTGACTGCCAGCACACACTCCCCTGACCCTCTGACTAAGAGTCCTCTGGTGACTTGCAGTCGCCACCCCCAACCCAGTGGTCTGTGATTGGCCATGGCTGTTCCAAACCCTCTATAACAGAGGGGTAGCCAAACACAGTGGAATGAACTAAAAAGGGGAACACATAAGGGAAGCCGCTAAACATTACATACAGAATAACATATATACATAAACATATATGCTGTTAGCAGTGGGGACTTGTTTGGGGTCTGAATTATGGAATACGGTGTTCGTCTGAATTTTTGGGACTGGTGTATGAACTACGGAGTAGGGTCTGAATTATGGTGCTTGGGGTCCAAATTCTAAAGTGGCTTGTGGTCTTAATTATGGGGTGTAATGCAAAAAAACACACAAAAATGGTCAACACTGCCAACAATGTGAAAGAAGAAATGCATGTGCACATTACTGTGACTGCAATACAAATATGAACACAACAAGTTGCACCAGCCCTCTGCTAGCACCAAGAGCATTACTGCAGGTACCTACTGTATATGAAAATACATGAAAATGAGGTTCTTGGTATTACATTTTCATCTTTTTGTATTTAAGCCCATCTACCATGTCAAGGCGACATCTTTTAGATGGGTCCCTACACAAAAATAACTCTTCAGGCCTTGGTCTCCCATGAGTTAAGGCCAAGTCTGATTTTAATTATATCAAAATATCCGTGAACTCCCCTGTTATTTATTCCGAGGCTCAGGCCCAGAGAGAGGAGGCTGTTTGTAGTGTATGATAGACATAATATGTCTGAGATATACATGCCCTAATTTATGGGAGGTCAAGACCTTAGGAGAGAGGGGAGCCATTTTAGTGTAGCGACGCATCTAACAGAGGTCACCTTCTTGTTGACAAATGGGCTTAAATACAGTCTGATCAAAATGGGGTCCTGGATTCGAAACTAACCATGAGCAACATCTGCATGGAGTTTATATGTCCTCAGAATGTTTGTGTGGGTTTCCTCCTGGCACTCCATTTTCCGCCCACATGCCAAATATATATTGGGTGTTGGGTATGGGCGCCTGTATGGCAGCCACTAACTCCCCTACTCCACAACACTCGCTGCACTTTGAGTCCCCACGAGAAATCCCATTACAAATGTTTTTCATTGTCATTGTAATGAGGACATTATACAGGGAATAAACCTTGCCCATGACCAGCAAAAATCACCCCGTAGCATGCCCGGCCACCTGCAAACATAGCCCTATGGCAAGAACCCCCAACAAATCACACAATGTCAATGCTGAAGCGTCTCTAGAAAAAAGTTCAGATATCATCGACTTTGCTTACTCCGCTTTGTAAATAAGAGAAGTCAAAGTGATTACAATCTTTTCTTGACCTTTTTGTTGTATTTTCCCTCAGCGGGTGGTTGTCCTGTTGCTTTGTATGCAGCGTTCATTCACAGACTCTTCAAGCAGCGCCAATTTCTTTACCTAAGTAATATTAACTTTTCAATGAAGTATTATGTTCCCAGAGAGACGTGACCGGCATCAGGAATGGCCTCCATCTCATAAGATCCTCGGTAATATCATATCTCCATTAGAATTCTGCTGGTGTTTGCATTTAGCAGATAGGAGCAGCGGGAGAAGCCTCTTGAACATTTCTGTGCGGTTCGCCGAGACGCACCTTCCAGTCACCTAAGCAATGATTATTCATGCATTCATATAAGCTGCGCATCTTTGGGGTCTGCCGCCGAGAACCAGCAATGAGCGGGCGGTGGGAATGTGTTTGCTTCCATGTGTTAAGAATAACAATCCACTTTGCATATTTTACATGCTGTATATATATATATATATACAATATAGTCGCCTGGAAGACAAGTCGGGTGTAAAGCACCTGAGATAAGGCATTTAAAGGGCACTTACAGAGGCGTATCTTGAAGTTCTTTGGTCCCAATGTAAAATCTGCAACTGAATCTTCACCTATACGTGCAGGCACCATAGTACATACCTTACATCTATTCCTTGGGCACTTCCATGTGATATGTAGCATTGGAGGCCATATTATAATCCCTGCTAGAAGGGTTGTATTGAATATATCTGTTTATATGACACCAAATATGACATTATACGGAGTCTTATATTGCTTCATAGTGTGGTGAGGTGTGACCTGTAGGGCTCCCCATCTTTTGGGTCTGCGACCACTTCCACCCGTATAGTTACTCCAGAAGCACCCAGAGGCAAAAATGAGGCAGAGCTCATATTGCTCCATAGTATAAAGTCATCCCGGAAAATGGGCAGCACATAGAAAAGTGGTCCTGTACAGCTTATTTTCCCACCACAGTGTCCCCATACAATTTAATGTTCCCCAGCAGTGGCCCCATACAATTTAATGTTCCCCAGCAGTGGCCCCATACAATTTAATGTTCCCCAGCAGTGGGTCCATACAATTTAATGTTCCCCAGCAGTGTCCCTGTACAATTTAATGTCCCCCAGCAGTGGCCCCATACAATTTAATGTTCCCCATCAGTGGCCCCATACAATTTAATGTTCCCCATCAGTGGCCCCATACAATTTAATGTTCCCCATCAGTGGCCCCATACAATTTAATGTTCCCCAGCAGTGGCCCCATACAATTTAATGTTCCCCAGCAGTGGCCCCATACAATTTAATGTCCCCCAGCAGTGGCCCCATACAATTTAATGTTCCCCAGCAGTGGCCCTATACAAATTTAATGTCCCACAGCAGTGGACCTGTACAGTTTATTGTCACCCAGCAGTGGCCCCATATAGTTCACTTGCTTTACTTCTGGAAGACTTAGGGCCACCATGTTTTACATGTACTTACATGCAGTTGACTGGGTGCAATGTAATGAAATCAGCCAGTGGTGAAGAGCTGAATGCTGCAATGGTCAGGTGATCACTGAAGCAGCTATCCAGCCTCCTGTGGGGGGTCTAGGGTTACTCTACCTTTATTATACATGGAGAAGAACCACTGGAAAGTTCAGCACCACCATGTTTTACATATTTTCCATGCAGTGGATTGGGTAACGTGTTCTGAAATTAGCTGACGGTGAATAGCTGAATGATGCAATGGTCAGGTGATCACTGAAGCAACTGCAATTAAAAAAAAGGTTGTTCAGCCTCCTATGAGGATGGATTCACTTTCCCTACCTCTATTAGCCACAAAATAGAGACCCTGGAATACTTGGTGACATCATGACATGATGTTGGTGAATAGCACGATGATGCAATGGTCAGGTGATCACTGAACCAGCTGCAATTACAAAAAAAGTAAGTCCAACTTCCTGTGGAGGGTAGGGTCACTGGTTTAACCTCCATTAGCCACAGTGAAGAACCAATGGAGGACTTGGTGGCACCATGTTTTACATGTTTATCCATGCTGTTGATTGGGTGCTGGTGGTGAACTCACTGAAGAATTGAATGATGCAACGTTCAGGTGATCACTGAAGCATCAGCAATTTTTAAAAAAGGTTGTCCAGTTATCCAACCTCCTATGGAGAGTATGTATACACACTCAGTTGTCAACAGATAATATTGTCAGTAATGCAACCTGTTGACACTAAGGCTAAGAACACACCTTCAGGTTTTGTTGATACAGTTTCCATAGAACCAGATATGTTTACTGGCCGTATCATGTCCAGAAGATGATGACTAGAGACGGGCTAACCTCTGAAGATTCTTTTCTTCTCAGGTTTGGAAAAAGCAAGGCTCTGGTTCATTTCGGTCCGAACTTGTTTGGATAGAACTGGAAGTGAAGTTATTATACTCTGGGGTTTCTTCGATGACATGGGCATGCCGAGTGTCATGACATCACAGCAGAGCGAATAATGTCACTGAGGAGGAAGAGTCAGAGCGTGGGACCCTGCGAGGAGGCTCAAAAAGTTAAGCAAAGGTCACCTTCCCTGCGCCTCCACCTCTGAAGAGACCCCAGAGTATAATAATTTACCGCAATTCATGTCGCGGCCACCATTTTAGTTACTCTGAGATTAATTCCAAATTGTTCAATATTGTTAAAAACCGAACAACTTGGAATATTCGGGTTGAATCCGGTTCGTTACGAACCAATTCACCCATCTCTAATGATGACAAGTTCAACACTGCTCCATGTACAGGGGTCAGACAGTCTTTCCTTTGTCCATCCATAGTTATTGTTCTATGCTCTAGATGGTTTCTGGGCTGCAATAACCCAGCGATATAAGATTATAATGCAGCCCCGCATTCCTTCACGATAATTAGCCTGAATGAATTTACATTTTCCAAGAACATTTTTATCATTTCTGTTAATTTCTCAAACAAATAGCTCCACAAAGCTCTGCAGTCATTTCATAGGAAGGAATGTTTTTGTTATTAAATCATAACTCTGTTCGCTTAATGGGTTTTAAGACGGAAGATTTATAAAAGCGAACGACTGATGAATGCAAAATCCTTTCCTGGATCTCCAGTCTCCGGTCATTGTCTTCTCTATTAGTAGCAGCGTGGTTAGTGCTCATTGTAAAAAATAGATGTATTGTAGGAGGTGTACTGAGCCAAACTCACCAACCTTGTCCAACAATTGGAATGCTTTACATCTACTGTACCCTAAATGGGATGTCCAAGAGCAAATATTGATGGCTTATCTTTAGGATGGGTCAGATTGTGGGGGCCCGACACCCAACAACCCCTCCAATCAGCTGATGTGGCCACCAGGTCTGCACAATGTACAGAGCTGGAAGAAGAGGACTCCATATATTGTGTAGTCAAGTGAGCTGCAATAACATGGCATGGCCACTATACAGTGTACAGAGCTGGAAGTAGAAGATTCTATACATTGTGTAGTCTACGGTAGTGAGCAGCAATAACATGGCATGGCCACTATACAGTGTACAGAGCTGGAAGTAGATGACTCCATACATTGTGTAGTCTAGTGAGCAGCAATGACATGGCACGGCCACTATACAGTGTACAGAGCTGCCTAATTATGACTCTGTACACTGTGCAGATTTGGTAGCCATGGTGGTTGATTGGTGGGCATGCCAGAGTGCCAGACCTCACTGATCTGATATTGATGACCTATGATAAGGATAATCTATCAATATCAACTTTTGATAGCAACTCTGGGCAAATTTTGATGTTTAGCAAAATGGAGGCACTAGGGTGATAACATGGATGGTAACAGACCAGGGCTGGTTATTCTTTCACTCTAGTTCCACAAATACATGTTTTCATGCAGCTTCCAGATGGGGTTTCTACTTTCCACTGTACTGGCTATCTCCAGACTTGAGATGAGGGATGTCCAACGTAAGGCGGTGGTATAAGGTGCCTTTCTCCATTCCAAATTAATATACAATTCTCTGCTTCTCCTAATATGAATACTGGGGCTGAGTTCTGTGAAGTCCCAGGGCCCAGATACAATGGTCCTAGATTATAGGTTCTGTGAACTATGACTTCCTCCAACAATAGACATTTTCTCCTCTATAAAGCTGACAGCAGATTCTTCCCTGTCTGAGGGCTGACAGTGTTCTACACTATGTTTTATAGATAGTGTCATACACTATGTTTTATAGATAGGTTCCTAGGAGCCCTAAGAGTATTCTACACTATGTTTTATAGATAGGTTCCTAGGAGCCCTAAGAGTATTCTACACTATGTTTTATAGATAGGTTCCTAGGAGCCCTAAGAGTGTTCTACACTATGTTTTATAGATAGGTTCCTAGGAGCCCTGACAGTGTTATACACTATGATTTATAGATAGGTTCCTAGGAGCCCTGACAGTGTCATACACTATGTTTTATAGATAGTGTCATACACTATGTTTTATAGATAGGTTCCTAGGAGCCCTAAGAATATTCTACACTATGTTTTATAGATAGGTTCCTAGGAGCCCTAAGAGTGTTCTACACTATGTTTTATAGATAGGTTCCTAGGAGCCCTGACAGTGTCATACACTATGTTTTATAGATAGGTTCCTAGGAGCCCTAAGAGTGTTCTACACTATGTTTTATAGATAGGTTCCTAGGAGCCCTGACAGTGTCATACACTATGTTTTATAGATAGGTTCCTAGGAGCCCTGACAGTGTCATACACTATGTTTTATAGATAGGTTCCTAGGAGCCCTGACAGTGTTCTACACTATGTTTTAAGCCAATTTAAAGTATGGTTCGTACCAAACTTGTTTATCCCAAAATGAACTGGGGACCCAAGCCCACCGAACCCGAACACAAAATGAAACATAAGAGGTTTGGCCATCTCTAGACATCAGTACCTAGCGCTGAAGAAACAGACAAAAGAGTAGCCTATATACAGTCCAAGGTCAGGGTGAGTAAAATACGTTCTGAACTTTAATCACAGGAAAGGTCAGATATGGTAATCGAAGCAAAGTTCAGGACAGGCAGAACCAACTAGTGTTATCCCATCACTTTTATGAGCGTAACCTTTAAAGGATCCCTTTAAAGACTTTGGGTGCAAAGGAAGAGGAAGAGAAAAGTGTATCAAATGGCTAGTTATTTAGGCCAAATTTATTATACCACATGTGTAGTTTTGCTAAATTTGTGATATTATTGCTGATTCCTAAAGTCATTCTGACAGTGATTTTCACAAATAGTGGGACCACCCCATGACACAACAATTTGGAAAATTGGAGACCTCTCCCACCTTTCTTGTAACTCTCCAAATTTGTCAAGAAACGAGAAAAATTGCACATTTTGCAGCTGGAATGTGGCAACTCATCAATTGTGAATTTGTTAAGGGTCTCTCATAGCGAAAACTGATGTAAACTGCTTTCTACACGTTAGCCATAAAGTCAATGGCACCAAAAATGTCCATTGGTGGACGTCCGGCCACTGTGATCGCAAGTCGATTGATACTCAATAGCCAAAAATGAGTTGAGAGAAGACTTCAGGGGTCGAAGGGGCACCATATTTTCCCAGAGCTGTGAATTATAAGTCTATAATAAGTAAGGTCACTGCAGTTGGACTTCTGGCCATCAGATATCAAAAACTATCACAACAGCAATAGAAACTATGGAAGTGAAACGCAATAACATCGTACAATCTAGAAGCTGTGGAGCAACGGGACAGAAACTATTGCTATCAATCTATGGTTTGGTGAACGCTTATATAAATATAATAAAGATAACGGCAATTTCTAATATCGTGTCCTGTGTCTGTGAAATTCTATTAGTCACAATCTCATCTACAATCTCCTCTTGACTCGCTCTTGTAATTAATTACATCAATTTTCCATCCAATGCATAACCAGGTCATTGCTGAACATGGAGATCTATGGCAGACGTAGCTCAAACCTCCACAGGAAATCTGAATGGATTTAAGTTTTTCTTCATATCATTAATTTTTTTTTTTCCAAGAAATCGTCAATAATACGAAGAAATAGAACCTGAAAGCAAACAGAGATATGAAGTAACCAAGTTATACAAATATAAAAGACTTAAAGCCCCTACAACCTGAGAGCTTCCAAATGTCCCAAGTGTCTAGGATCCAACACTGGGTCCAGGCCAAAGTTTTCTTCCTCCTTCTGGCAGGTGGGAGTGGTAATGGCCCATATGAATCTGTGCTTTTGACTCTTCCACTCATCAAGAGAGACAATACCCTTTACAAGAGGGCAAAAATTTAGCCCAAGGTACCCCAATATGATGCAGACCAGCCATAGAGTACAACAGTCTCCAAGAAGTGAGTGGAGTGGAGTATAGTTCCTCCTGCAAAAAAAGGAGTGATAGGTGCATGCAGAGCTTTAGGTTTACATCTATATCAGAGGCTCGATCAAGTCTGAATTGGTTTAGCAGCCTAGTCTGGGGTCTAAATGGATTCCAATTACTCTGGTCTGGTGTCAGAATTTAGGGGTCTAGCGCCTACAATTATTTAAGACTCCTAGTCTGGGGTCAGAATTTATTTATAGATTTGGTCTGTTCTACATCAGATGCTCCATCAGATCTAAATCAATTTAGGAGTCTAGTTTTGGCTCTGAATCAGTTCCCATTACTCTGGTCTGGTGTCAGAATTTAGGGGAACCGGGGATCTACAATTATTTAAGAGGTCTGGTCTGGGGTCTGAATTTATTTAGGGTATGGTCTGGGCTGGGTCTACATTAACTACAGGGGCCATTTATTTATGTTTCTTTAGAGACTGGGGTTTTCTGTAGATGTTAGGGGCCAAAGATATCTCAGAAGCAAACTCTGCAGTCGTCATGAAAAGTTATCATGGTGGTCTGGGCTGGAGGGAGAAGAAAATGGAAGGGAATGTCTACAGAGAAGATATCACCTGGGAGTCACTGGATAATTGTATTCTCCATGAAAGAGTTTTGGTTAGAGTTGGGTGAACCTCTCAATTTTAATTTTGCAAATATTTGCAAGGTTTGCCCACAACATTGATTTCAGACTGACCGTGTTCATTCCAAACCAGAAATACTATTATTATACTCTGGGGTCTCTTAAAATCCCAGATTATAATAAGTGGAGACCCAGGGTAGGTGCGGAAAAATAATAAACATGGAGAGTTGAGGTATGAGTGCTTATTATTTTAATACACCTTCCCTGGGCCTCCGCCTATTATACTCTGAGGTCTGAAGAGACTCCAGAGTATGATATTGATTCGGCAGTGGTGAACCACAAAAATTTTGGGTTTAGCCGAACATAGATTTTTTGGAAAATTTGAAACAAACTGAGCTGGTTACGAACTGGTTTGCTCATCTCTGGCTTTGAAGCACCTTCTGTCTGTTGTGGCATTTCTCTAGTATTTCTCCTATTAATTACATATATGTATAAAGTTATACATTGACTTAAAATTTTGTGGACTGGAGCAGTCACTCAATAGTTAAAATTAATCAGCAGCCCAATGAAAAGCCTCTGTGTAGACCAGGGCTTATTTAATACATTAGGAGGACATGTTCAAACTTTTTGTAAGTGTCCCCAACCCCACACGTAATTTAATTTCCCCATAACTATCCCCCTCCTAAGGCCCAATTTAGTTGTTGGGTATGGAGCCTGATGAATTCAGAGGTCTCATATGAGTTCTAATACATTTTTGGATTGGTCTGGGATCTGATGAATGTAGTTGTTTGCTCTAGGGTCTGATGAATTTAGAGGTTGGGTATGGGTTCTGATGACCTTAGGGGTTTGATCTGAGGTCTAATGAATTTAGGGGTTGGATATTGGGTCTGATGAATTCAGAGGTCTTGTATGAGATTTGATGATTTTTTTATCTTGTCGAGGGTCTTATGAATTTAGGTGTCTGGTGTGAGGTCTGATGAATTTAGGGGTTGAGTAAATGTTCTGATGAAGTTAGGGGTCTGGTCTGAGTGATCGAAATGTTATTAAAGTTATTAAACAGAAACAGAAGGATGAATAAGACAGATGTTGCTAGACTGGGACCCTAAACCCAGCAGCATAAGATCATACTGGTTGTCTAATGGCTCCATTCTTGGTAACAGGTTCCCTATAAATGTTCTAATAACAGGGCCCCCACCTACCAGGTAACATTTATAATCTTAGTGTCTTCTTATGTGGCCCCAAGGGCACTTTTCCTGGAATTTCTTCCATATCTGGGGCCCTCCAGTGACTGCACTCATTATGACATCACATGACATCACCCTTGCTCCTCGCCTAGTTTGTGCCGCTGTTTATTACTGATGAGCTAAGGAAATCTACAAATTGCTCTATGAATGGAATCATTTACATAACAAATCTCTTCTCATTAACCTTAACACTTGTAATCCCTTCTCAAAGAAAGACTCAAGACCAAGATGTTTAAGTGAAGAGATGAAGACAGCCGAGAATACTGATGACTCCTCGTATTCTGTATAGCGGGCTCGAGCTTCGCTATTGCTGCTGGTAGACAATCACACTGTATGGCTGAAAATATAACTTCCAGGATTAAGGGGAACCCGGTACTACCTTATACATGCCTTATAGTAGTCACGGAGGTGGAGCTATTGGCTGAATAGTGATGGTGCCCATGTCCTATCGACCTAAGGATCGTCCATGAGGTCAGGATACATCATGCTCATATGTCATGCTCTCCGTCCACTATGTCCATTGTCGTGTTACAAGTTCCGCTCTCTTCATTGACTCTTCAGTGTTCCCTGACCACACCAGGACAGAAACTAAACCGTCCTTAGCAATGTCACTATTGAACTCTATGGTTATGTAAGTCAGCAACCAAGTAGAGGAAGGCGAGGAGGTTGGCTTTACGATGGCGGTAAGCTCTACCAGTAACCTCTACTACTCCTCAAAGGCTGGTGCAGTGAAGTGGAGGACTGTAGTATGGATGACAGTGGTTGTAGTATCCCAGGGGCACCTCCCTATGGTATGCCTCCCTGAGCCTGATGATGGTTGGAGTGCCCTTGATGGTGAGTGCAAGATGGAAGATTCAGGAGACTGTGCTGAATGAAGCAAAAGTTTTTCGTAAAGAAAACAGGCGATAACTTCTTCCATACAATGGAGCCTCAATCCTTGAATTGAGTGATTGTACTCTACTCAATGGGGTCAGCCTGTGTCTTCCTTGCAAGGGCAGTCGTCTCCTCAAAAGTGTGCTTAAGTCTTCCAAATCCTCAAATGCCTCAATGCCCAGGCTGCGGGATATAGGTCATCACAGGGTGTCCTGCCTGGCCTGAGGCTCATAGACTGGATCGTAGCTATCAGGTCCATTCATTATTATTCTCACAGTCCTCCCTACACCCTAATGGAGCACAGCTGCAGTGTAAAGCATACAGGACGGACAAAGCAAGAGTAGTAAAATAATTTTTAAGTCCACTATTAGACATCTGGAGTAAAACTTTTTGACATTCCATATAGCAAATAGATATAGCGTGCAACATTGTATCACATGAGAATCAGAGTTTTTACCAAATGGACTTTTATTTTCAGCTTTGCTGAAGTTACTAGCGCCTGCCGGAAACCTTTCATTTTCCTGGATCAGAAATCTATTTTCTCGACTTTGATTCTATGTTTTGTTTTGCTTGCTTTCCGAAAATGTCACGCTAGGAGAAATGATAGATTTGGATTATTGATAGCTTTCATATTCGCCAAGACTTTTCTCTAATAGCTCTTCTGACAGTAAGTGTGAAAAAGATAAAGCGCGCACATAAAATATGGGTAAATATAATCGTGACTACATCATGGTAAAAGCCCAAGAGTGCTCCGGAAATCTTACAGCAAGAGACTGAGGAATATCCGTATGTACGACTGAGAGGGAAGCAAGTGGAGGAGAAAGCTGGCTTGGATACAGCTAACCAGAAGCTAAGGAGATGGACATGTGTGCTGGGTGCTGGGTAGAGATGAGCAAACTCGTTTCCAATAAGCTCAGGTTTGCTGCACACAGATCACTATTATACTATGGGGTATCTACAAACCCTGTTATATAATAAGTGGAAGCCTAAGGGAGGTGCGGAAAATAAACACCGATATCATCTCACCATCCTACTCACCATCCATCACCTTTCCAGGGCTCCCTAGTGGCATCCAGTACTACATCATGGTTCTGGGCTCTTCCAGCCTCCTAGGTGACATCACAGACCCCGGAAAAAGTGCTGCAGCCCAATCACAGGTCTCTGACATCATGAAGCTTGCATCAAAGCGGTGTGACGCCAACACATGCAGAGGCCAAATCACAGGCTTCAGTGGTCTGTTGGGGGCCCTTGACATTGTCCTGGAGTCTGGAAGAGGGAGGCAGACAATAGAGGTGAGGGATGGTATGACTGTTTTTTATGTTACCGCCCCTCCCTGGGCCTCCAATTATTATACTCTGGGATCTGCAGACACCCCGTAGGAAAACAAGTTCAGTCCATAATGAAATTGGAGGACAAAACCTTGGCAAAATTCACGAAACAAGTCTTGCAAGGCTTGCCCATCTCTAGTTCACACACAGTTTTTGTCAGGCAGAAAAAATCTGCTTCAGGATTTTGAAGCTTTTTTGTAAGCTGTTTTTGAACAGTTTTCTGAAACTTTTGGAAGTTTTTTTGTACACAGGTTTCTTTTTCCTAAAACCTCTAGCAATTTTTGAAAGGATTTTTGCAAAAACAGTTTCAGGCTGAAGCCCCACGTTGCGGAAAAGCAGCTTTTTATTGTTGCAGATTTTGCTGCGGTTTTTTGAGCCAAAGCCAGGAGTGGATTGAGCAGAAAGAGAAGTCTAAGAACTTCCTAGATATTTTACATTCCTATGGAAGCCATTCTTGGCTTTGGCTCAAAAAAATGCAACAAAATCTGCCACAAAATAACCAGCTTTTCAGCAATGTGGAGCCTCAGCCTAAAAGTTTTTTTTCTGACAGTCATTTGTACAGGAGTTTCAGGTGGAATCCATCTGAAGATAGGGAAGGATTCTTCTGAAAAAATCTGCCACTGCCTCCTATGGAAATGAATGGGAGGCAGATTTCAGACTTGGCCCCATGTTGCGGAAACGCAGCGTTTTTTGTTGCAGATTTTGCTGTGGTTTTTTTTTTAGCCAAAGTCCGGAGTGGCTACAAAAGGAATGGGAAATATATAGGGAGCTCTTAGATGTTTCACTTCTATTTAATCCACTCCTGGCTTTGGTTCAAAAAATCTGCAACAAAAAAATACTGCGTTTCCGCAACGTGGGGCCTCAGCCTTCAGATGTTTTTTGATGCAGATTTTGAGGCAGAATCTGCCTCAAAATTGCTTCCAAAAAATTCTTTGTGAACATACCCTTAAGGAATGGGATGTGGAAGATACCAACAAGATGCTGTCATTTTAGGAAATAAGACAAACTGAGGAGATCCTGTATGCAGCAACGCGACCTCCGCAACACCTAACATAGTCCTCCTCCTGAGCTCCATGAGGTCAGAGACGGACACTGGTATTATAAATGGCTCCTGCTAGGTGGGGCCCTGTTATACATTTTGCATTGGGGCCCGGGAGCTTGAACTTCCACCTTTGCACCTTACAAAAAAAAATGCAAAAACTCTGGTACTTTTCATCCAATACTAAAATGCATCGACAAAATAGCTTATCAAGGGTTAATGCACCCAGCGTGGGCGGAACGTGCAGATAATTCAGTCTGCCATAATGTTATGAATGGGTTTTCATGAAGATGAATACTCAGCTCCATCATAATAATTTCCAGCAGTTAATGAATTGCTGCAGAACATTACTATTGTAAATCTTACCCGTCCCGCATGTTGTGGGTGTGCGGAAAAGCAGAGCTGAAAACAGAAAGAAGTTTAACTTTTTGCCAATTCTTATTGTATTCATTTTTGTCATAGTTGACCTTATGTTGTAAAATACAACCATGGATGGGTATTTGTGTGGTGTCCCAGAAGGGCAATGGGGCTAAATACATGCACTGAGAATACTAAGAGGGGTTTCTAAGGTTTCCTGTTTTGTAAAGTTTTTGCACTATTCTACAGGACACAAGATAGGTAGGGAGCCCCTTAAAGATTTTACAATGGGGACCAGGAGCCTCAAGTTAAGCCTCTGGTAGAGAGCCTATAGGGACAGTGCTATAGGGTGAGCCAGTTAGCCAATACCTCATAGACTAATAACCTAGACCAGTTGTTATCAACCTGCGATACGGGTACCCTCGGGGGTATACCTAACAGCTCCTGGGGGTACATGCTGTAGCTGACAACCACTGCCCTGCCTAGAATGGACACTTACATATGGGCGCCAATCTTACTGACCATGAGCATTAATCTTATTGTTGCCTCGATCAAACTTGGCATGGGAATGGGCCATTTTGGATAGGATCTCCCAGAATGAGATCCAGGGGCAGTGATCCATTGTCTACGCAGCCGGGAGTCTCCTGAAGGATCCCAGGCTTGTCTTCAATGAGGCTCTATAACAGGCTGCCTGTAATAGAAGTCTATGGATTTTACAATACATTGCAATGCATTAGCGTTGCAGTGTATTGTATTAGTGATCAGACTCCTGGGTTTCAAGTCCCCTAGTGGGTGTACAAGTAACAGTAAAAAAAAAAAAAGTATTAAAAAGAACTAAAAATTGAAATCACCCCTGTTTCCCTAGATCACTTACAAGTAAATATACAAAGAAAAACACATACACATTAGGAATCTCGGTGTCCGAAAATGCTCGAATTAAAAACTTATAAAAATATTTTTCCCTACAGTGAACATTGTAGCAGGAAAAAAAAAATCGAATGTACTAAATTGCCTTTTTTTTTTGCCATTTAGCCTCCCAAAAAATTTTGAATAAAAAGTGATTGAAACAATAGACATTCCCCAAAATGGTATAAATAAAAAGAACACCTGGCCCCTCAAAAAAAGACGCCTTACACAGCTCCATATATGGGGTGTCAGAATAAGGCAACTCCAAGAAATTTTTTTTTTTTCAAAGTTATGGACTCTTTAAATCCTTCGTTAAAACCTATATATTTGGTATATAAATTCGGTATCACAGTAATCGCGACGACCCGCAGAATACAGGTGAGGTCATTTTGGCCTCACAGTGAATGTAAGAAAGTGGTACACATGCAGTTTTTCACCAATTCCACCCCATTCTGAGGTTTTTGCAGCTTCCCAGTACATTGTATGGAATATTTAATGGTACCATTATGAAGAATAATATTTCCCGCAAAAGTAAGCCCTAATCTGACTCTATGAACGGAAAGATTAAAAAGTTATGTCTTTTTGGAATGGGGGGGGTAAAAAAAATTCAAAATGCAGCAACAGGAAGTGTTTAAGGATGAGCAATAAAGGACAAGTGTAGCGCAGCCATCGGCCACTTAATACATTTCTCTCCTTCTCTTTAAGGCCATTATTTCATCCCACCATCTCCAATGCGACAGATTCAGAGAAGCAGAACCTATTAAAGATGGTGAAGAACTGGAGTTGGTGGAGGTGGATGGGAAAACCTGGGATCAGTCCTGGGAATGAGACTGAAACGCCCCAGCCTGCGAAGTTGGTCCATTTCAGGATCTCCATTCGCCATGAACCCCTCAGTATGGCAGAAAAGTGCCGGTTAGCATATAGATCCCAATAGTTCCAAATTTTTACAAATTTTCAGAATTCTTTGGTAACAATCAAGGCATATTGCACGTCGATCGTCTGATCTGAGAAAAGGCCATCCTGCCTGTCAGTGGCAGCTCCAGGGTATAAATACCACAGGTGACCTGGAGCCTGACCTGATGTGACCCTGCTCCCTGCTCTTACTATATTGGTGGGCGTAATCCTTGCCGTATAATACACGGCCATACACTTTGCATTCCCTCGCAGCGGCTCAGTCACATTCCTGCCGCCTCATACATATCTCGCTCGCCTTTCAGAAAAAAAAAAAAAGCAATTTAAAAGAAATCTCTCAGATCTTCAATAAATATCTCAGGTTATAGCGCCAAATATAGTAAATATTATTTTTTGTATCTATTTCTGGCCGTTTCCATAGAAACAGGAGTGGTTTCAGGCAGAGAAGCGGCTTCTCCGGTAGGAGTTGATCATTTTGAAAGATAGTTGAAAGCTACATCGTATCTGCAGGAAGGAGAGCGTTTGTTACAGTCGCAGGACCCTAGGGTTACGGTACATATGGAAGACAGGCGGGTAGAAGTATTTCCTCCTGGATGTTTGTCTTGGTTACCATTCAGTATAATATTCCCAATGTAAGAAGTGGGGAAAAAAGAGCAAGATTTCTGTCTCTCACAGACCTGTAACTTCTCCTTTAAGAGGCTCCTCTGTCCTCCACTCATTACCTGTAGTAATGGCTCCTGTGTGACATTGTTATCAGTATAAAAGACGCCTGTCCACAACCTCAGTCACACTCCAAACTGTTGCTTGTTTGTAGGTGACCAAATACTTATTTTCCACCATAATTTGCAAATAAATTCTTTAAAAATCAGACAATGTGATTTTCTGGATTTTTTTTCTCATTTTGTCTCTCATAGTTGAGGTCTACCTATGATGACAATTACAGGCCGGCCTCATCTTTATAAGTGCGAGAACTTGCACAATTGGTGGCTGACTAAATATTTTTTTCCCCCACTGTAGAATAAAACCCATTCGCACCCTCGGCACTCACATGGAGACATGCAACTCTCTTGTAACCGTTCTGGGGGGCCATATAGCAAAGCTCAAAATGTGCACCCAGAATGATGGCCACTTTTTCCTCCCAGAACAGGACTCCTGTCAGGGCTCCTAGGAACTTATCTATCCAATTTCTATCTCTCTAAGGCAAACACAGCTGAAGTTATGTTAAAGTTATTATACTCTGGAGTCTCTTCCAACCCCATCAGTACTGATGGAATCAGGGCATGCTGTTCATCCTTGGCAGGAGGTAGACAGTGCTTCTCACTGTGGCGCGTACCCCCAGAGATAGCAGGGCATACCCTCGGGGTTTGTTGAAGACCACTGCCATGTATAATATATATAATTTCTTCTGAACGTTAGCAAATATGCAGTTAATTGGTTCTAGAATTCAGTAGATCCCTGCCGTATTGGTAAAATGGATGATCACAATATTTTTCTGCATCCAGCCCAGGAGAATGGAAGTATTGCAAAACTATGTCCATCCTTAACGGAGCACAAATTTGGGTAAGAACTTCCAACGTTTAATAAACCAGCTCAATTCTATATCAGGATAACAAAACAGGTTGCAATTGACAACACAACCACTAGGTGTCCACACATAGGCACTTATAGACTATCACTTTGTGATACAATATCAAGAAACAATATTGTCTTGAAATGCTTACCGTCCTGTGACACACATCTCCAGACAAGGAGAGGGAGGACAAATCTGTAGGTTATATTTGGTTTTGGTTGTCAATTAAATCAGACAAGGACAATCGATACAACCCAAACCTGTCATATGTTGCAGAATATTTTTATACATAGGGTCACATTGTATTTTTTGTTAGCATGTGTATATATGGTCATATACCTGCATGTCCCCATATCAGTCATATAGGAGATACAAAATAATCTAAAAATAAGTCATGAAAATTGTTATTTACTTAAATGATAGATTTTAATAATAATAATAATAATAATAATAATAAATAATTAATTAAATTAAAATAAAATAAAATAAAAATCTGTTCTCCACTTGTAAAAAATTCCTTAAAATGAAAACAAAGTGAACTTTCCATTAATCCCGCCGTCTCCATTCGCAGTAGTTACGGTTTTTCAATGAGTCATTTAGATTAGGCAATATTTATTTCCCTTAAGATCTTAATGTACTATATATAAGGGTTTATTAAATCCTAACAGAATCTCCAATGAGCCAAAATCTCTGCTCCGGGCCCTGAGATAAATTTAGAGCCAATAATGGATACATCATGTGGTACTTAGTATTTGTTTTGTTATGCGCTCGGCTGCCAAGACACGCCATATATTTAATGACATCGCTCCTTAGCCAAAAACTGATTGATATTGTGGCACAAAAATAAACGGCGCTCAATCATTTTATTGCAGAGTGTAAAGTCAATCTAAGATCGGCCCTACCTTAAAGGGAATGCCCATCTTTTAAGACCTACAGCAGTCTTACATTCATCCTTATCTACCATCTGTTTTCTTATTATTTCTCTATCTCTTTTACAGTTCTCCAAATCATTGCATAGACACAAATGTATCTGGTAATATTCTGTATTCTTGTAGTGGCCACTAGGGGGAGCTCAGGACCTGACCATGTATATTTATATCATGCACCATGTGACACTTCAGGAGCCATCAACACTGCCAGCATTGCACTGCAGAAACGTCCCAGTGTCATAGTCGCTATTTCTCTGGAACTTTTCCAAGTGGATTACATTGTATGCACTAAAAATGGGGACTCTTTGAGCATTGAATCAAAGTGGTGCGCCTCCGTCTACAGAGCTGGCACCTCCTTCAATTTTCCCCAAGCTTGATCCATTCTGTATATGAATATCTACAGTATATGCATATATGTAAAAGTTTTCAACGGGCCTCATAGCCCGTCTGGCGTCGTCCAAATTTGCTTTGCTGGTGTAGCAGGCATAGTAAATCTGCACCATTGACTTGTGTGTGTTATGGGCATGCTCTGTGATTTGTGAGTGTTGTGGGCATGCTCTGTGACTTGTGTGTGTTGTAGGCATGCTCTGTGACTTGTGTGTGTTTTGGGCATGCTCTGTGACTTGTGCGTGTTGTAGGCATGCTCTGTGACTTGTGTGTGTTGTGGGCATGCTCTGTGACTTGTGTGTGTTGTGGGCATGCTCTGTGACCCGTGCAGAGGTCACTGTGCAGGAAGGGATGGGAAGCTGTGACATCACCTATTGTGACATCACCTATCCTCTGATATCTCTATATAGATGATACCTTTTATTATAATCCTGCCTGTGCTGATGATAAGAGGACTGCTGAGAAGTGATCTCTACAGAACAGGAAGTGTCAGTCATATATGAGACACAGGGGACAGAGAAAAAACTGCAAGAGTTTAGGAATAGGTTTAAAGCAGGGATGGGTGAACTGGTTTGTAGCAAGCCGGGTTTTTTATGGATTGTCCAAAAATCTTGGGTACCCACAAATCCCTGTAATACTCTTCAGACCAGGAAGTATAATAATAAACACCGATACTCACCTTCCGTTGCCTCTACTTGGCTCCCTCACTGCATGCAATGCACCTTCCCTGGGATCTTCGCTCCTCTCCAGGTCATTTCCAGAGTCATCGGTGACATCACAAGGGTCAATAACAGGGATCTAAGGCTGGTCCGATTCCACAGAAGAGTTACTGTACCAGAAAGTGATGAAAGATTTTAAGGGTAAAAAAAATGTTGTTTTCTATTTGATCTCTCCCATATTAACTTTTCTCCCTCCATCTCACAAGTGTCACTTTGCACATCTTTGCAGTGCTCATGGTTTACTCGGCTTTAGCTAGAGAACCAGTAAAGTTGTTACTTAAAGGGTCGCCAAGTTTTTATGTTAAACATATTTTTAAAGAATTTTTGCAAATTTGTATTACTTTTTTTAAGTCACTATCAATAGTTTTAAAAAACTATCTTGCAATTTTCACTCTAAATCTAATAATAGAATGACACTTGCCAATTCTGTGGGGTTTCCTTTGCAGCAGTCACCTCATTTCTATCACAGATAAGATGACATTAGAAGATAACACCTCTATAGATATCACCGCTGAGCCATCATTACATCACTACTGACAATAGATGATGTCACATTTTATCTCCTCCCACTCCCTGCACAGAGCATGTCTAGAAAATTCTCCCATAGACCTCAATGAGTCGGCTTCAGCTTATTTCTGCCTATGGCCATGACTCTGCTGTAAAGGAGATCACTAAATGCTGTGGAGCAGAGGAGAAGCTCAGACAAGATGGCCGCCCCCATAATCATGGACAGATTAGAAAAAAATTTATAGATTTCACTATCTGGCTGAGTGACTGCCATAGGTAGAGACCTAGCGGAGACCCGGCAGGCTCCGATATTGGGTATTAAATCTTTCATTACGGCCCATAAAGTAAAAAACGTGCCCTACCAGTGGTACCCCCGCGGCCTCTTCTGGTTCTTCTATCAGTACGTCTCCTGCACGATGAGATCGCAAGAGCCATCTAGACATCTTGCCAGCCAGGAGCCTTGTGAAAGCTCCCAGACCTGTCTTAACTTTATGCCTATTGAGGCTTGCATGTCGCAGGCCAAAACTAGGCACATAGAGCTTTACTCATAGACTGTAATACAATAGTAAGGTCACAGGTACAAGCGCCCTAAGGAGGCTTACATTTTTTTTTTTTCACTATTTCACCTCCCATAAACAAATTAAATAAAAGTGATCAAAGTGACAGACATTCCCCAAAATAGTATATTTAAAAAGTACATCTGGCCCTGCAAAAGAAAAAGACGCCTTATGCATCCCCATACATGGAAATAAAAAAAAAGTTACAGGCGTCAGAATATGGCAACAAAAGAATTGGGTTTTTTTTTGCAAAGTTTTGAATTTTTTAAGGGGTTAAAATGTAAAAAAAAACTATACAAATTTGGTATCGCCGGAATCGACATGTCATTTTAGTTGCACAGTGAACGCCGTAAAAACAAAGCCCGGGAGAAAGTTGCACAAATGCACTTTTTCTCCAGTTCCACCCCATTCTGAATTTTTTTCCAGCTTCCCAGTACATTGTACAGAATACTAAATGATACTATTACAAAGTACAATTTGTCCTGCAAACATCAAGCCCTCGTATGGCTCTGTGAATGGAAAAATAACAAAGTTTTAGGGTGTTTGGAAGGCAGGGAGTCAAAAGCAAAAGTCGAAAAATTCCTGTGGTGGGAAGGGGTCAAGAGCAGAAGGATTAAAGGCGTATTAAAGGACCATCCTCATTACACTTGAGATTGCAGCACCAGTAGGATGTCACCCTCTTGAGATATGTTTAACCTGCTTTACCCCTCACCTGTCTAGAGCCGTCAGCAGTTTTTAGGGGTCGATACTGCTGACAGACTCCCTATAGCAAGACAAAAACAAATTCAGATCGTTTGTCCCAAAAATTTCCATCTTCAGCCTCCGGGGGCAGCAGCAACAGTTTTCTTAATTAAAATGGGATCGGATTAATGAAGTTTACATTGTCATCTTTTTTATTTTATCTCCCTCATTGGGGATGATTTGCGTCCTGTCGGCGGCGGATACATTTCCTGCGAGCATTGTTCTTTACCGTGTTACAATCTTACAGCTTAATCCAAGCCACTCCACTACACAAAGCCCATTGGATTCGCACGTTTAATCTCGTTGTGTTAGATGGGATGGCGGCGCTCATCTAAGCTGCTTATTGACTTTGTAAAGAAAATTTAGGATGACTTCATTAAAATGAGGAAATTGTGTCAAGCAGTAAATATATTGGCTGTGTATGATTGTCTATTATCCTGAGCATACTGTTGTGTGGTTAGAAAGCACACCCTATATACATATATACACCCTATTAGGGAGTTCTGGGGTAATAGAGGGGGGTCTTCTGTTCACAATCCTCATCTCTGGCTCTGGAGGACCTTGTCCTGTCCTGTAGTACACAGATAACCCATGATAGTAAGTGGACATTGTGTAATACTTTGCTTTACCTGTGGGGGCACTGCTGTGAACTTCAACACTTACTTCCAGGTTTCTGCACAGATTACACAAGGATGCCAATAATTTGATTATTGTCAAAGGATTGTCCAAAATGGAGACTCCCTATAGATTGCAATAATTGTGACTTTCTGCAGCACAGACTTAGCCATACTTGGGGTAAATTATTAAGAGGTGAGTGTATAATGCTCCAGTGTACTTCAGATTACACAGTGTCATAATAAATTCTTGTGCAAGGTCTGGTGATGTCATCCTGGTCTGGTGATGTCATCATGGTCTATCCAGAAGGAAGTTCACAGAGTATAATGGCCCCACTTAGTATAATGTCCTCTAGAGAGTCCTATGTACAGTATAATGCCCCCTTATGGCCCCCACACATTATAGTGCCTTAGCTTAGCCCTCACACAGTAGAATACCCCCAGTCTACACGTTCTATAATGTCCCAACCCTCGCACAATATATTGCCCCCATTCTCCACACAGTGGCCCAAGACACCACTCACGACATGGCCCAGAGAGCGGTGAGTATGGTTCTCGGTACTCACTGATCTTAAGAAAACTCTCAAGTCTGATATAGTTGTATAGCTATAGAGGCAGTCACCCCGGGCTCTAGTGCCTGAGGGGGCCCCAAGACATCAGTATTATATGCACATGTGGACAAAATTGTTGGTACCCCTCGTTTAATGAAAGAAAAACCCACAATGGTCACAGAAATAACTTAAATCTGACAAAATTAATTTGCCAAACTACATGTTGACAAGCCACAAAGCTTCTGGGAGAATGTCCTATGGACAGATGAGCCAAAAATCGAAATTTTTGGCAAGGTACATCAGCTCTATGTTCACAGACGACAAAATGAAGCATAACTTGAAAAGAACACTGTCCCTACTGTGACACATGGAGGAGGCTCTGTTATGTTCTGGGGCTGCTTTGCTGCATCTGACACAGGGTGTCTTGAATCTGTGCAGGGTACAATGAAATCTCAAGATTATCAAGGGATTCTAGAGAGAAATGTGCTGCCCAGTGTCAGAAAGCTTGGTCTCAGTCGCAGGTCATGGGTCTTGCAACAGGATAATGACCCAAAACACAGCTAAAAACCCCCAAGAATGGCTAAGAGGAAAACATTGGACTATTCTGAAGTGGCCTTCTATGAGCCCTGACCTAAATCCTATTGAGCATCTTTGGAAGGAGCTGAAACATGCCGTCTGGAAAAGGCACCCTTCACACCCGAGACAACTGGAGCAGTTTGCTCATGAGGAGCGGCCAAAATACCTGCTGAGAGGTGCAGAAGTCTCATTGACAGTTACAGGAATCGTTTGATTGCAGGGATTGCCTCAAAAGGTTGTGCAACTAAATATTAAGTTAAGGGAACCATCATTTCTGTCCAGGCCGGTTTCATGAGTTTTCATTTTTAAAAAATTCTGTTGAAGCCTGGTTGGAAAGCAATGTCTGACTTTGCCCCCCATTTGTTCATTTTCATCGAGTTTCTATATATTATTACTTTTGTTAGATTCAAGTTATTTCTGTGACCATTGTGGGGTTTTCTTTCATTAACAACAATTTTGTCCGTGTGTATGTCACATGGCGGAGGTTTAATCTATGTTGTTTGTAATATTAGGGACCTCTTGGGAACTTTGGGCCCCATTGCCATTGCTCCCCCATAGCTATGCCATGCCGGAGATGATACAAGGAGCTATGGTTGAGCCCACGTCTTAATGCGGCCACTTCACCTCTATTTACACCATTGCTTATTAGGTTGGCAATGACAGACGTTGCAGCCGTACAATGGCGTCTCCTCTTTGAGTTGACCTTTAATCCGTCTCTTCAGCCCTCGGCCATTATAGAATGGACACATCCGACCACAAATCAGTTCTGGAGATCAGGAAACCTAATTGAGCCGCTGTCTACACTGAGCTTTATTGCAGCAGTTTTTGTTTTTTTTTTATTTGTCATAAAGCCAAAATTTCCTGGCTAAAGAAATCCCTCTGACAATTAGAAATGAGTTTGGCGTCCTGTGAACCGAACGTTCGGGGAATTTTCAGTTTACAGAAAAATTAACATGAGGTTCATCTGCCAAAGTATTCACTGATATCAGAGTCATCCTACACAAGAAAGCAGAGATATTAACCCTGCGTGCACTGAGATTTATTGCTTTGCCATAGTGTCCGGGATAAAGTTAGGTGATGAGTAAAATCTACAACATAAAAAACTTACTGGAGAGGAAATAGTTAAAGCGTTTCTCAGGTTTATGTAAACAAAGCTCAGCTAAGGCTAGGTTCACACTAGTGTTCAGTTTCCGTCCTTTGGATCCGCGAAAGACAGAAACCCTGTCAGCTTAAAAAGCGGTTAAATACAGAAACCTATGGACCCCTTAGACTATAATGGAGTCTGCCGGGTTTTGTCCTGGTTTCTACCTATTTTATACTGAAACTGGCGGAGTCTTGTACACTAGTGTAAACCTAGCATGAGACATACGTAGATACTATTGTATCCAGTCTAGACGATGCTCTGTGAGCTCCATGTACAATTGTATTCAGTCTAGACAATACTCTGTGAGCTGCATGTACAATTGTATCCAGTCTAGACAATACTCTGTGAGCTCCATGTACAATTATATCCAGTCTAGACAATACTCTGTGAGCTGCATGTACAATTGTATCCAGTCTAGACAATACTCTGTGATCTCCATGTACAATTATATCCAGTCTAGACAATACTCTGTGAGCTGCCTGTACAATTGTATCCAGTCTAGACAATACTCTGTGAGCTCCATGTACAATTGTATTCAGTCTAGACAATACTCTGTGAGCTGCATGTACAATTGTATCCAGTCTAGACAATACTCTGTGAGCTCCATGTACAATTGTATCAAGTCTAGATAATGCTCTGTGAACTCCATAAACAACTGTATCCAGTCTAGACAATACTCTGTGATCTCCATGTACAATTATATCCAGTCTAGACAATACTCTGTGAGCTGCATGTACAATTGTATCCAGTCTAGACAATACTCTGTGATCTCCATGTACAATTGTATTCAGTCTATACAATACTCTGTGAGCTCCATGTACAATTTTATTCAGTCTATAAAATACTCTGTGAGCTCCATGTACAATTGTATTCAGTCTATACAATACTCTGTGAGCTCCATGTACAATTGTATCCAGTCTATACAATACTCTGTGAGCTCCATGTACAATTGTATCCAGTCTAGACAATACTCTGTGAGCTGCATGTACAATTGTATCCAGTCTAGACAATACTCTGTGAGCTCCATGTACAATTGTATTCAGTCTATACAATACTCTGTGATCTCCATGTACAATTGTATCCAGTCTAGACAATACTCTGTGAGCTGCATGTACAATTGTATCCAGTCTATACAATACTCTGTGAGCTCCATGTACAATTGTATCCAGTCTAGACAATACTCTGTGATCTCCATGTACAATTGTATCCAGTCTAGACAATACTCTGTGAGCTGCATGTACAACTGTATTCAGTCTAGACAATACTCTGTGATCTCCATGTACAATTGTATCCAGTCTAGACAATACTCTGTGAGCTGCATGTACAATTGTAGTCAATCTAGACAATACTCTGTGAGCTGCATGTACAATTGTATCCAGTCTAGACAATACTCTCTGAGCTGCATGTACAACTGTATGCAGTCTAGACAATACTCTGTGAGCTGCATGTACAATTGTATCCAGTCTAGACAATGTCCTGTGCAAGGAAAGTTGCATAGGCATCAATGTTGGGTGCCCAATTCCAGGGAGGACTGGCCGGACTCTTCCAGTAACTTCAAATATTTAGAAACGGATGTACCGCACTCCAAATGGTTTCCAAAAGAGCTTATTTTATTATCACAGTTTACAAAAGAACAATTCTTTGATTATCAGATATGCAACGTTTCGGGCTATCATTGCCCTTCACCAGGCCAAATGGAAAGGTCAATGCATATTGAAGCAAACCACTAAGGCAAGGAACAAGGTAATAGACCGACCAGCAGGGGAGAATGTACGTCATCTCAACAATGCTCTGTGAGCTCCATGTACAACTGAATCCAGTTTAGAAAACGCTCTGTGAGCTCCACATACATTTGTATCCAGTCTAGACAAAGCTCTGTGAGTAGTTATGAGAAAGCCAGTTTGTAATGTGACAGGTTTGTTACAAATTTTCAAAAAAGTTTCAGGTTCATCTGAACCCAAAAGCACTCGCACCCATGAACCACTATTATACTCTGGGGTCAGAGTCAGCTGTGAGGTTTGGTGGAGGAGGGGTAATACTGTGGGGTTTTCAGGGGTCGGCCTCAGCTCCTTAGTTCCAGTGAAGGGAAATCTTAATACTTCAGCAAGCCAAGACATTTTGGACACTTCCATCTCTGTTTGGGGAGTTCTTTTCTGTCGCACTATGACTGTGCCCCGGTGCACAAAGCAAGGTCCATAAAGACATGGTTGGGAGAGTTTGGTTTAGAAGATCTTGACTGTCAGCACCAAGCCTTAACCTCAACCCCATCCGACACCCAAGGGTTGAGCTAGAACCGAGATGGTGAATCGGACCCCATCCATGTCCATCATTGTCTCACAACTGAACTGGATGAAAGAACAAAAAATTCCCCCAGACATCTCCAAAATCTTGTAGAAAATCTTCCCAGAAAGGAGGACGAAAAGGAGACAACTCCATATTAATGTCTATGAATGAATTTGATAACCCAACAAATCAAAAAGTTAGGATCATTAGATCCCTAGTGTAAACAACGGGTAAAAAGTGTCTGATTAGTTGGGACAAAGCTCAGACATTTTATGGTGTAGCTGGATAGATGTCCGCCCTTTATTTTCTGACACCTGTGAACATTGGGGTATAGACCTACACAGTACAAAAAGCTTCAAAAAGCTGTATACAGAGAGCACCCCCTAGAGGTGACCGCCGGCGGCTACAATTGTCTCTATGGCTTTGTAAATGCAATCCGATTATTATTGTAGGCACGGCGAGAAGTCTGTAGGAATAATTGTATCTGACAACACGTTTTTATTATCTATTTTTTACCCTCATTCTGTTGATTGACTTATGACAAAATATTCTTTCTAATTTGTCAATCTGAAGCAGAATTTCATAGAAAACCCCAGAAACGTGTCTCAGTACTGAAGCTGTCATTACATGGCGCTCTCGCACAATACAGATAATTTCATTGCTATATTTTTATTCCCTTCTCATAAGATTTAAAGGTGACTGAGAAGGAAGAAAGCAGAATGTCATGTGAGCCTTAAAGGGGTGCTCCACATTAATGTGTCTGCCATAGGGAAGATAATTTCCCAGCTGATAGACCTGCACTGATACCTATAGGGGGCAGCACACCAGCATGGAGGTTATAGCTCTGCCCTAAGGGATCTCTTCATTTGGGATCTACAAGAAATCTCATGTCATAAAGAACAATGTGAGGATTGTGGAAAACCAAGAAAGGAAGGAATGAAGGAAGGGTAAAAGGAAATGGAGGGACAGAAGAGAAATGAAGGAAGAAAAGAAAAGAAAGAAGGAAGGAAGGAAGGAAGGAACTACCTTATAGTATGTTATCTAGAGATGGGAATAAGATGTGTGTGAGGAAGGAATAGAAGACAGCAGGAAGAAAAGGGGAGTAAAGAAATAAAGGAAAATGAAAGAAGGAAGGAGAAGTAGAAAATAGAGAGAACAAACAAAAGTGGAAAGAAGAAGAGAAGGGAAAGAAGGGAAGGACAGGGGAAAGGTAGAAAAGAAAGAAAGGGAAGAAAACATCATTGCAGGCTGAAGAAGAATAGGAGAAGGAAGGAAGGAAGGAAGGAAGGAAGGAAGGAAGGAAGGAAGGAAGAAAAGAAAGAAGAAAGGAAGGAAGGAAAGGAGGGAGGGGAGGAGAATAAAAACAGCAGGATGAAAAAAGCAATAAAGAAAGAATAATATAAGAAAGAAAGGTAAGGAAAATTAAAGAATAAAAGGTAATAAAGAAAATAAGAAGGAAAGATGGAAGAAAGGAAAGAATAGGAAGAAAGTAAATTGAGAAGAAAGAAAATAAGGGAAGGAAGAAGTAAAGAGAACAAAAGAAAGGAAAAAGCTGAAGTTGGGTAGGAGGAATAAAGAAAGGGGAAGGTAAGAACTGGAGGAAGAAAGGGAAAGATTGAAGTAGGACAAGATGAAACAAAAAAGGGGAAGGATGAAAAAGACAGAAATTGAAGTTTGAGAGGAGAGAAGAATAAATGGGAAGGAAGGAATTGTAAAAAGGAGGAAAGAAAAATAGAAAAAGAAATAGGAAAAGCGAAAGAGAAGGAAGAAAGGAAAGGTAAAGATAAAAGTAGGACAGAAAGACAGAAACAAAGAAAGAAAGTAAAAGGAAGGTGGAAATGATGTGGCAGACACAGGACTACTTCTAGTATCTCAGCTTGTCCTGTTAGTACATAGTGATTCCAGACTGTGACTGCTGTGAGGTTTCTTCACTCCTTATCCTATAGTTTGTGCAGGCACATATACATCCATATACGTCCATATACATCCATATACGTCCATATACATCCATATACATCAATATACGTCCATATACGTCTATATACGTCCATATACATCCATATACGTCCATATACGTCCATATATGTCCATATACGTCCATATACATCCATATACATCCATATACGTCCATATACGTCCATATACGTCCATATACATCCATATACGTCCATATACGTCCATATATGTCCATATACGTCCATATATGTCCATATACGTCCATATACATCCATATACATACAGTACAGACCAAAAGTTTGGACACACCTTCTCATTCCAAGAGTTTTCTGTATTTTCATGACTATAAAAATTGTAGATTCACACTGAAGGCATCAAAACTATGAATTACCACATGTGGAATTATATACTTAACAAAAAAGTGTGAAACAACTGAAAATATGTCTTATATTCTAGGTTCTTCAAAGTAGCCACCTTTTGCTTTGATTACTGCTTTGCACACTCTTGGCATTCTCTTGAGGAGCTTCAAGAGGTAGTCACCTGAAATGGTTTTCACTTCACAGGTGTGCCCTGTCAGGTTTAATAAGTGGGATTTCTTGCCTTATAAATGGGGTTGGGACCATCAGTTGTGGTGTTCAGAAGTCAGGTGGATACACAGCTGATAGTCCTACTGAATGGAGTGTTAGAATTTGTATCATGGCAAGAAAAAAAGCAGCTAAGTAAAGAAAAACGAGTGGCCATCATTACTTTAAGAAATGAAGGTCAGTCAGTCCGAAAAATTGGGAAAACTTTGAAAGTGTCCCCAAGTGCAGTGGCCAAAACCATCAAGCGTTACAAAGAAACTGGCTCACATGAGGACCGCCCCAGGAAAGGAAGACCAAGAGTCACCTCTGCTGCGGAGGATAAGTTCATCCGAGTCACCAGCCTCAGAAATCGCAGGTTAACAGCAGCTCAGATTAGAGACCAGGTCAATGCCACACAGAGTTCTAGCAGCAGAAACATCTCTACAACAACTGTTAAGAGGAGACTGTGTGCAGCAGGCCTTCATGGTAAAATAGCTGCTAGGAAACCACTGCTAAGGACAGGCAACAAGCACAAGAAGAACACAAGGAATGGACATTAGACCTGTGGAAATCTGTGCTTTGGTCTGATGAGTCCAAATTTGAGATCTTTGGTTCCAACCACCGTGTTTTTGTGCGACGCAGAAAAGGTGAACGAATGGACTCTACATGCCTGGTTCCCACCGTGAAGCATGGAGGAGGAGGTGTGATGGTGTGGGGGTGCTTTGCTGGTGACACTGTTGGGAATTTATTCTGAACCAGCATGGTTACCACAGCATCTTGCAGCGGCATGCTATTCCATCCGGTTTGCGTTTAGTTGGACCATCATTTATTTTTCAACAGGACAATGACCCCAAACACACCTCCAGACTGTGTAAGGGCTATTTGACCAAGAAGGAGAGTGATGGGGTGCTACGCCAGATGACCTGGCCTCCACAGTCACCAGACCTGAACCCAATCGAGATGGTTTGGGGTGAGCTGGACCGCAGAGTGAAGGCAAAAGGGCCAACAAGTGCTAAGCATCTCTGGGAACTCCTTCAAGACTGTTGGAAGACCATTTCAGGTGACTACCTCTTGAAGCTCATCAAGAGAATGCCAAGAGTGTGCAAAGCAGTAATCAAAGCAAAAGGTGGCTACTTTGAAGAACCTAGAATATAAGACATATTTTCAGTTGTTTCACACTTTTTTGTTAAGTATATAATTCCACATGTGTTAATTCATAGTTTTGATGCCTTCAGTGTGAATCTACAATTTTTATAGTCATGAAAATACAGAAAACTCTTGGAATGAGAAGGTGTGTCCAAACTTTTGGTCTGTACTATACATACATATACATCCATATACATCCATTTTATCCAGCCCCCTCCATTTAACCCGTCTGTCTCAGGTTTCTGTCACTGCTGGCTTAGTTGATGTATTTTATACTCATTGTATACTTGCTGTGATAAGTTCTTATGGCCATGGTTCTACATAACAGTAATGAGAACAAGTAGAGCTGCAGTATAAAGCATGGATGAGAAATAAAATAGCAGTCTGGGCCTCTAAAGGGGTGGATTTCAGACTACCTTAGACTCCACTAGACAATGCAGCCAAGCTGGAGTCGCTGCCCATAGTTGTGTTCTATTAGAGAGGTATACAAGCAGACGCCCCCTTCTGGTGACTTTTCACCCCACTATTGTAGACTAATAGAATCCGCTTTAGTTAATAATCTTTAGGCAGAGAAACCTGGAGATCCTTCTATTTTATTTCTCATTTTTATTTCTCTTTTTGTCAGAAGTCGTATATTTGGAGCTGTGAGTCCCGATGAGCAATCCATTATACATGCACATTTTCCGTCTCCTGTCATTGCGGCTGACGTCTGGTGAGTTTACACTTCCACATCATTATTTTGCTCTCCATCTGTCTGTGTCAGCCTCCCAGATCAGGGGCCGTTCACACCTACAGATCTCACCACCGAAGTGGCGCAAAATTCTGAGAACTCTAACATGCTCAAGACCAAAACTTCTTGACATATGAAGGAAATTACTGGAGGCTCCGGGGTCTTAGAGGACGCTTAGATTTACTAACTTTACTGTTAAAGTCAATTTTTTCAATAAATCCACAACTTGAACTATTTTGAGGGTTTTCAGAATACACTTGATAAGACTCAGATGATCCATTTCTGAGCCGCCTGCCAAGTGCCTGTAGGGAACCTCATGTCTCACCAAAAAAACACTAAAATTATTAGAATAACCCGAGGGAAAAAAAAGATACTTGAAAATGTGTCCAGTCAACCAGGAAAAATGGCCGGCCATGAAGGGAGTAGAGGGGTTCTCCACCACAGTCCCTACTCATTATAAGGGTCCCATCATCCTGCTGAGACCACCAGTGATCTGCTGTAGCTTGTACAGAAACCGGTCAGTATGTGCTCAGTTTCCCTGCAGCGCCACCACAGGTGAAATGAAGTATTACACAATGTACATTCTTATCAATAGACTGTCTGTGTAATGCAGGACTGGTCAAATCATCCAGAGAAAGGACACTCTTTGTGACAAGACATGAGGATCCTGAACAGAGGACCCCCCATTACCCAGTATGAATCCTGTTCCCCAAGAGACATAAATTAAAAATCTCAGCTACCTGCTGCCGCCACTAGGAGGTGGTCTGTATTTAACGGTATATGGCTTCTGATCATAGGTTAAAAAGCATCCATGTCTACCTTGTGATGTAAGTCTATATTTCCGCAGCACATAAGATGCAAATAAGCTGAAGACAAATTTATATAGATTACATTGAATTTCTATTGGCGCCCCCTAGTGGTGGCCTCAATATACAGAAATGTATACACTGAACAAAAGGTGTTTCTCAAGAACTATGGATGTTTAGCAAACAGTACAGTATGTACTGTAGATGAAGGCCTTGCATAAAAAGGGTTCATCATATTTCTAGTTTGGTATCTGCCTCTCAAATATTGAAAACGCTGATATGCCTTTATATACAGGCCGTATGATGGCAGCTTTTAGTTCGCAGCGCCCCTAGTGGTGGCATTGATTAATTTGCCACTTTTGTGTTTCGATTTTGACAAATTTAATAGAATACCAGGTAAATGTGCAAAATGGGCACCATTGTACGAATAGACTGTAATGGGGAGCAAAGATGTCTGGGTTTACTAAAAATCAGATACTCATTTTATATTTCTAATGTATATTCTGAAAGGTTTGTATGACTTTTAATAAAAACTTCACAGGAAATGAAATTTGCTAACAAGATGACACTAAATAATTCTCAGTTAAATTTTTTTTTTCTCTCATTTGAGTCTTCCGTTTTTACTTGTAATACTACTCCTGACCACATGGTGTGCTCTTGTAAACAAAAAAGCTTCCATTCTGCCATTTTCAGGACTATCGTGATAGCTCCACCTAGTGTAGCGTGGTAAATTGCACCTTTAATATGTTTTATGAGAACTTAGAGAATGAATATGTGTTAGGTGACAGTTTTATGGATATTTCATCAGTCTGCTGCAGAATGTAAATATCTTAGGAAACCTTGCCAGATTAGTTTTGCTAATATTTGCATATTTTGCCCCCAGTTTAGTTTCGGACTGTCCAAATAGTGGTTAGAAAGTGTGTCTCTTTCTCTGGAGGACCTGGCCTGATCTGAATTACACAGATGTCCCACTGATATGAATGGACAATGTGTAATTCTTCATTTCACCTGTGGTGGCGCTGCAGAGAAGTTACTGCTTGAGTTCCCCCCAGATTACATTTGATCACACTGGGTTCCAGAAGAACAGAAGAAGGACACTTTGTATTTAGCTTATTGTCAAGGGCGTCTTCTTGGTTTAACCCTCTACTTGCCTCACTAAACCTGGAGAAATCCACAGAATTTTGATGGTGTTTATTACCCGAGCTTCACTTCCATGATGTATGCAAATCATAATAACTCTCAAAATTAGTCAGAAAAAAAAAGTTTTCCTCCCTTGTATTAAAGATGCAGCGGAATCAAATTTACGGAGAGATAAACGCCTGGAGACATAATGAAAGATGCCGGGAATATGCAAATAATTCATCAGAATTATTTTTAGATTTTTAAAAGTTCACATTTCCCAAGTTTGTCAGGAGCGAGATCTTGTGATTATTAGCGGGCGCGGAACATTACAGCGGCTCTAGAACAAGATTAACATTCAGCTTGTGTGCTCTGCAAGGCATCTATTCCTGATCTCATATACACCGTGTGATAGCAGGGTAGAGCAGCTAATGGGGGCTTTCTCACCATATGCACCATCCATATGCCCTATTGGGATGTTTCATGGCTCGAGGCCCAAGTCTATGAGTCAAAATGGAGCAAGGCAGTTAGAGAAGCCTGACCAGTAGCCATCAACTGATTGCTGGGAGGGAGAAAAGCCTTACCGGAGGCAAATACCTGACCACTGGGAATTAGAGAGGTCGTCCAGTGGCGATCAGCCAATCCCAAGAAGGTAGAGAAGCCAGACCGATGGAAATCAGCTGATCACAGGGAGGTAGCGATGCCAGACTAATGGAAATCAGCTGATCACAGGGAGGTGGTGATGCCAGACTAATGGAAATCAGCTGATCACTGGGTGATCCAGGTTGGTAGAGAAGTGGACCAATTGCAATCAGCTGATCAGTGGTAAGTAGTAAAACAGGATTAGTGACAATCACCTAGTTAATGGGAGTTAGAGAAGAAGAACCAGTGGTGATCAGGTGATCAGGAATCAGCTCATCACCAGGAGGTAGAGAAGCCAACCCAGGGTGGGAATCAGCTCATCACCAGGAGGTAGAGAAGCCAACCTAGTGGGAATCAGCTCATTACCAGGAGGTAGAGAAGCCAACCTAGTGGGAATCAGCTCATTACCAGGAGGCAGAGAAGCCAACCTAGGGTGGGAATCAGCTCATCACCAGGAGGTAGAGAAGCCAACCTAGTGGGAATCAGCTCATTACCAGGAGGTAGAGAAGCCAACTCAGTGAGAATCAGCTGATCAACAGGAGATAGAGAAGCCAACCCAGTGGGAATCAGCTCATCACCAGGAGGTAGAGAAGCCAACCTAGTGGGAATCAGCTGATTACCAGGAGGTAGAGAAGCCAACCCAGTGAGAATCAGCTCATCACCAGGAGGTAGAGAAGCCAACCCAGTGAGAATCAGCTGATCACCAGGAGGTAGAGAAGCCAACCCAGTGAGAATCAGCTCATTACCAGGAGGTAGAGAAGCCAACCTAGTGGGCATCAGCTCATCATCAGGAGGTAGAGAAGCCAACCTAGTGGGAATCAGCTCATCACCAGGAGGTAGAGAAGCCAACCTAGTGGGAATCAGCTCATTACCAGCAGGTAAAGAAGCCAACCCAGGGTGGGAATCAGCTCATCACCAGGAGGTAGAGAAGCCAACCCAGTGGGAATCAGCTCATCACTAGGAGGTAGAGAAGCCAACCCAGTGAGAATCAGCTGATCACCAGGAGGTAGAGAAGCCAACCCAGTGAGAATCAGCTGATCACCAGGAGGTAGAGAAGCCAACCCAGTGAGAATCAGCTCATTAGCAGGAGGTAGAGAAGCCAACCTAGTGGGCATCAGCTGATCACCAGGAGGTAGAGAAGCCAACCTAGTGGGAATCAGCACATCACCAGGAGGTAGAGAAGCCAACCTAGTGGAAATCAGCTCATTACCAGCAGGTAGAGAAGCCAACCCAGGGTGGGAATCAGCTCATCACCAGGAGGTAGAGAAGCCAACCTAGTGGGAATCAGCTCATTACCAGGAGGTAGAGAAGCCAAACCAGGGTGGGAATCAGCTCATTACCAGGAGGTAGAGAAGCCAAGCTAGTGGGAATCAGCTCATTACCAGGAGGTAGAGAAGCCAACCCAGGGTGGGAATCAGCTCATTACCAGGAGGTAGAGAAGCTAACCCAGTGGGAATCAGCTCATTACCAGGAGGTAGAGAAGCCAACTTAGTGGGAATCAGCTCATTACCAGGAGGTAGAGAAGCCAACCTAGTGGGAATCAGCTGATCACCAGGAGGTAGATAATCTAATCCAGTGGAAATCTGCTGATCACCAGGAGGTAGAGAAGCCAGTGCAGTGGCATTTAGGCTTTTGCTGGGAGATAGAGCAGACAGACCAATGAAAATCAGCTCATAACTGGTAGTGAAGTCAGACAAGTGGCAATCGGCTGATCACTCAGAGGTAGAGAAGTCAGTCTAGTGACAATCACCTGATCACTGGGTGGGAGAGTAGCTGGATCAGTGTCCATCGGCTAAATGCTGGACATGCTTCTTTAAAAAAAAAAGGGGTTGTCAGGATAAAGTTGTCATGCCTCATGAAAATCAGTCGGTTTCTCTATCCCTCCTCCATGCTTTATACATAGGTTCTGCTTGCCTATATTGCTTTTTGTGTCTTCTTATACAACTACAACATTTATCTGATTTTTTGTACTTTCCAATCATTCTGTCCTTGCTGGACTGGAAATGATCTCTCCCTGCACTTCCTGTTGAACTTGTGCTGAGCAGGCAAAGCTTCAGTGTAAAGTATGGAGGACATAATGGCATCTTTGCTTTTGATGAGACAGAAGATGAATCTCAGACTCCAACAGACCATGCAGCTAAGGTGGAGTCTTTGGTCTTAGTGGTTACTCTCTATGTTGTGCTGAACTAAAGAACAGACTCTAAGCATGACCAATAGTTAGTGGCTTGTACAGGATTTTAAGAGCACCTGTTTCAGTCCTAGAGATCTTATACATACTGGTGAGATTGAATAAGTAGAGCTGCAGTGTAAAGTATGGTGAGACAGATTCAATATCCATATCCTGGGATATAACCTGAGATAAAACAGGTAGTCAGTTTCGGTCTCCTGTAGAGTAACAATGAACTTCTAAAATCTCTGCCTGATCTCTTAAAATACCTGCTGACCGGCCTCTGGGCCGCTGGGTGATGAAGAGAGATGACAAAACCCCATTCACATGCGTTATAATGTACATTGTTCTGGAAATTATGCAATGTGTGACTATTCCTTAAGGAGAAAAGCAGATGACAGACAGCATCGCTCCAGATGACAGTAACAAATGACATCAAATAAAATATCACCGTGACTCACTCACCATTGTGTAAACCTCCATTGTTTCATCTCTTCTTCATATAACATCTACTTACCTTCTCCTACAGGTTGTTGTCAGAGATTTTTAACTGTAGTCTAGGACAATTCAGATGCAAAAATATCCTATGTTATATATCATAAACCTTATAGTGTGACCACTCAGTATGCATGACGTGCTAGCCATTTGGCAACCAAAGGATAAACTGATGGAGACATTCTGTTAAAATATTTCTCTTTGTGTTTATGCTTGTGTATATTCTTACATATGCTGTTGTATTTTTGGCAGTGACTCGGTATCTAAGCGGAGTAGGCTTTTAAGTGCCACAACACCTTTGGACTAATATCATTTATTTATTCACTTCCTACAGTACATAAAAAGTTAAGCAATGACCTATATGAAAAAAAATCCCTACTAGCTTTATGCTGTAGAGACTGTGCAACACCTGTACATAGCTGGCTGTGCTGCTGCTTCTGAAACAGTCCAACAGTACACAGGCCATGGCTGCTGTGAGCTCAGGATTGGGAATGGATAAAGTTATACGCCGTAGAGTAGACGATATGAAAGGAATGAGAACACCCACAGCAGAGTTTATAGGGGGAGGAGGACTCTATACAGATAGTGTATTGGAAAATTGTACAACCTTTTATTATACAAACAATTTTGCTTGTCTCTTAATATTGGTCTGAAACTGGACAACCCCTTTAATGTAGAGAAGGAGGAGAGATCGGACATTGTTCTGTCGACCATTTCGATGTGGTCTCCTTCATGAGCGCACTGCACCTGCGCAGTACACTTGTGTAGTTCAAAGGAGTACAGAGCATACTGAGCACATCAAAATGGCTGATGCAACATGCGTAGTCGGCTCTGTCCAACTTGAAGTGGCAGAGCCGACTGAGCACGCGTGGGATTTGGATCCCGAGGACGCGCTCGGCGGATGCTGACATTGCGAAGAGAAGGAGACGCGTCAGGATGAGACGAGAGAGGCGGCGCTGGAAGCTGAGATGAGGCTGTGCTTTGAGCGCCCCATGTGATTTCTGAGCACAATTAGCATAATGAAGAAAGAACGAAAAATTCAAAAAAAGGTGGCACGAACCTGCAAAATAAAGGTAAGAGATGAATAGCCTTTCTAAAGGCTATTCCTACGTGCTTTTAGGTTAAATATGTTTTTTTAAATGATAGAATCCCTTTAAGCATTAGTGCAATGTGACATCTATCTCACTTTCAGCAACCTGAACTGCCCATTTCCCTCCCTGCAGCATCTGTGTACATATTCTGAAACCTCTTCAGTCTCTCATGTAAAACAGTAGTAGGAGAAGGAGGGGGAGGAGGGGGATGCAGCTGCAGCTTCTCTCTCTTTGTTCTTAGACACAGCATAATGTGAGAGGGGAGAGGGAGCTGCAAACAAACCACTACTTGCCCTGAGTCCTGAGCACAACTATAGAATAATACCAGAAGAGATCATCTGCCCAGCAAGCATGGAGGGGGGTAAATGTCCATTTTAAGAGACCAGCAAAAGGGAGGAAAAAAATACTCAAAAACTGCAGTTTACACAATATTCCAATCCACAGGTAAAGCAGACGGATGTCGGTTGTGACTTGTTTGTAGGACAGTAAAAACATACAGAATTGCTATTTAATTGCTTTGCACAATCTGCGGACCATTAATCTTGGCTACAGAGTTCAATTTTTGGGCCATTAATTTGCTGATCTCCAGATTGCAGGAATGAAATATGAGAAAATAAGAGCACAGCACAAAGTTATTCTGAGGATATCTGTGCCAGTAGTAGGACGTTATAAATAATCTTGCATGCTCCTAGGACACTTTCCTCCTCACTGCTGACCCTTCCCTTCTGCTCATTTTTGCAACTTTTAAGTCCAGAATTTCAATTCAGGGTAACAAACGCTCTACAATATAACATCTTAAGGCTGAGGCTCCACGTTGCGGAAAATCTGTGTCCGCTATCTTCAAGAATACCACTTTTTCAAGATGTTACAGGGACTGTATGGAAAAGCATGGTGGTTTTTATCCAAAACCAGCACCACACCTGTCCATGGGTTGTCTGTGTACAGTGCAAAATGTAACATGAAGCACCAATGCGATATCTATAGTGGCCACCCAACTATAATGTATTGTTACAGCAATTATATCTCTTATATATATAAAAATGAGTTTCTGTCTGTCTGTCTGTTCTTTATGCGCGACCAAACGACTGGACCGATCCTCACCAAATTTGGCACACATGTACATCAGGTGTCCGGGAATATTATAGACTGGGTCTCAGCTCTCTTGGACGTACCGTTCCTGAGGTACAGTATTCCCAAAAAATGACCAGCATTAGTCTATCCAAGCCTGCAAGTCTTTCATTCATATTCCAACTGCCATACACATGGTCACATGTCCCTTATCAGCCAATAACAGCTCGCAGGCGCTTACTCTCCTCAGGCACACAGGTTTCCATAGCAACCAAGCTATGACCTGTATTAGTGAATAGCAGTTCACAGGACCTTAAATATTCAGTCATATCACGTGTATCAGCCAATATTAGTTCACATTTAATTTACCAGGTTTCCATAACAACACAGCCATAAATAGACTGTTCCTATACTGGACTCAGTGGCATAACTAGCAATGGCAGTGCCCCAAGGCGAACATTTGACATGGGACCCCCCCCCCCCCCCCCCGCACAAACTGCATTCCTGCACACACTATTATGCCCCATACTCTCCTCAGGTACACAGGTTTCCATAGCAACCAAGCTATGTATGACCTGTATTAGGGTGGGTTCACACCTGCGCTTCAGTCCGTCCATTGCCAATCCGAGAGAAAATCTTAGCGAACGGGATTGGCATCGGATACAGACAGGTCAGCGACGCATTGGTTAAAAACCCATTCATTTGAATGGGTTTTTAAAGCAATGCGAGGGTGTCCGATTGCACCCTCTGCTCTGCGAAACCGTTTTTTTTTCCTCGGACACGAAGTCCTGCATGTCCGACTTTGTTTCCGACGAAAAAAAAAGGATTCGCAGCGCAGAAGGTGCAATCAGACACCCTCGCATTGCTTTAAAAACCCATTCAAATGAATGGGTTTTTAACCAATGCGTCGCTGACCTGTCTGTATCCGATGCCAATCCCGTTCGCCGAGATTTTCACTCGGATTGGCAACGGACGGACTGAAGCGCAGGTGTGAACCCACCCTTAGTGAATAGCAGTTCACAAGACCTTAAATATTCAGTCATATCACGTGTATCAGCCAATATAAGTTCACATTTAATTTTCCAGGTTTCCATAACAACACAGCCATAAATAGACTGTACCTATACTGGACTCAGTGGCGTAACTAGCAATGGCAGGACCCCAAGGCGAACATTTGACATGGGACCCCCCCCCCCCCCCGGGCAACCCCCCCCCCACGTACACAAACTGCATTTCTGCACACACTATTATGCCCCATAGTGGCCCTGCATACACTATTAGGCCCCATAGTGGCCCTTGCACACAGTATTCTGCCCCATAGTGGCCCCTGCACACAGTATCATAGTGGCCCCTTCATATAGTATTATGCGCACTTCCCGCTACTTCTTCAATGTTGGACCAGATGTCACGTGAGCCAGGCATGTATCGCAACGCATAATGACGTCAGACTGGCCCACCGACATCTGGGACGCCACCAAGGAGGCCCGAAGTCTGCTGAAAAGACCCCAGAGTATAATGATATCAGTGTTTGTGGGGTTCACGGCCCACAGGCTTTACTTACCAATCCCCGCTCCTACTCACAGCCACCTCTGCAGAAGGTGAAGTGCAGGCGGCCATGAGCAGGAGTGGGGATCGGTAAGTAAATAGGGCCCGTTACCTGCTGGTGTTAAAAAAAAAAAAAAAAAAAACATCAGAGGCCCGCCGGGTCCCCTAATGTCCCGGGCCCTGTGGCAGCTGCTACCACTGCTAAACCGGTATTTACGCCACTGACTGGACTGCCATACTGGATTTCAGCATTCTTATGAATTGAAATGTTTTTTAAACTACTCATGTCCCCTGCAGCAAAACGCATGGCTGCTGCTCGTGCTAATGAAAACTCTCAGCAGACCCAAGCCTGTCTCCAATCTGATAAGGTATGTTACAGACAACAGCGAGCTGCTGAAACTCCCCAGCAGACCCAAGCCCGTCTCCAATCTGACAAAGCATTGTCAGCCACATGCACACAGCTGCACTCCAGGTTTCAATAACAACCCAGCCATTTTTCTTCACTGCTGTAGGTCAGCTTTAAAGGGGCAGGGCGCTGTGGATGACACTGTTACACAAGGTCACATACACACAGCTTTACTCCAGGTTTTCCATAACAACCGATCGCAGGTTTTTCACTGATATCCAAACTGAGATGCACATGATCACATGACACTTATGGACCAATGGAAAATCGCAGGTTCAGTCTTGACATACACACAGCTTTACACCAGGTTTCCATAGCAACCAAGCTATTTATGTCCTGTATGAGTCAATAGCAGTTCGCAGGTCCTTAAATATTCAGTCATATGACGTGTATTAGCAAATGTAAGTTCACATTTCATTTACCAGGTTTTCATAGCAACACAGCCATAAATAGACTATACCTATACTGGACTGCCATACTGGATGTCAAGTGCAAAACTGGCCAATTCTTATGGGGTCACTACACAAACAAAAAATGAAATATACCCGTGCGAAGCCGGGTCCTTCCTCTAGTATACTATAGATATCGCTTATAGTAATGGTCTCATCACACCTTATGTGGGGCCCCTAGGGCTCCTGGGCACAGGTTTCTATAACTTACATTTTTACCTCTACTTTATCCCGTTATAACTTCTGTATTCAAAATGGTTGCCTAGAATAAAAAATCCTAAAATCCTATCCCCTACTAGTGAGTCAGTAGACGGGTCCTCTGTTCAGGATCTTCATCCCTCGCTTGAGTTGAGAGCAGTTACAAAGAGTGTCTCCTGCTCTGGAGGACCTGTTCTGTTCGGTATGAATGGACACAGTGTAATGCTTCATTTCACCTGCGGTGGCGCTGCAGGGAGATTGAACTCAGTTGGTAACACCATACATAGAAACAAACTAGTTTTGGTCGAGAAGAACAAGAGGTCCACCCTGTCTCTATGATTTTTTTGTTACTTCAATATTTTAGTTGATTTTATAGTTTTTGAAGCTTTTTGTGTTTTTTTGTTTTTTTTGAGTTTTAATCAGCTTCTTTACCTTCTGTTTGATCGCAGTTAACTTTTCCTGTAACCCCGAAGGATAATTTTGTGATGTTATTATTGTCATGAGGCATTTAAAGATTAAAAAAAAAAAAAGTTTGCAAATAGTTATTAAAAATCTCCTGCCCTAGTCTGATTCTGCAGTGACGTGTTTGGTTCTGTTAATCACTTTTGAGCTCTGTTTTTGGCAATCATGCTGGGAAAAGCTTTAGTATATTCACTCAGTTCACTGTTTTAGCCTATCTATGTGGGTATTACAGCTATTTTGTGTGCTGTATAATAAAGGATAGACAACTGTGATTTGGGGGTTCATCATCTGTGAATCGAATGTGAAACTATCATATTGTGGGGTCTCCTCAGACCCAGAGTATAATGAGTGGAGACAGGGGCGCACCGCTAATGAGGCGAAGTGAGGTGGCCGCCTCAGGCGGCACTGTCCGTCACTGTCTGGGGGGCGGCATTTTTACTATTCAATGTAAACCAGCCCAGGTTACGAGACGTCCGCATCTCAGCACAGGCAGGGATACAATGACGTCATCAGTGCAGGGGCCACTATGGAGCATAATACCAGTGCACGGGCCACTATGGAGCATAATACCGTGCAAGGGCCACTATGGAGCATAATATCGTGCAAGGGCCACTGTGGAGCATAATACCGTTTGCAGGGGCCAATATGGAGCATAATACCATGTGCAGGGGCCAATATGGGGCATAATACCATGTGCAGGGGCCACTAGGTAGCATAAAACTGTGTGCAGGGGTTGCTGTGGAACATAATACCGTGTACAGTGGCCACTGCGGGGCATAATACCATGTGCAGGGGCCACTATGGAGCATAATACCGTGTGCAGGGGCCGCTGCGAGGCATAATACAGTGTGCAGGGGCCACTATGGAACATAATACAGTGTGCAGGGGCCGCTGCGGGTTGTAATACTGTGTACAGGGGCTGCTGTGGAACATTATAGTGTGGGTAAATGGGGCGCTATAAACAGGGGCTATGGTGCCTGTTTATATCATACGCTGTCTGTTTATAGTGACCGTGTGATGTAATTACAGCCTTAAAGGGGTATTCCCATGAACATAATCATATTTATATTTGTAGATAATGCAAAGTTAAAGATTTTTGCAAATAAAAGTAACTAAAAATTCTGCAGAGTTTTAAAGATTTTCTCTATCTATATTAGTGGTGACAGCCTGTTCTCTTGATCGGTTGCCAATGGATACGACCACGTATGCAGAAACTTTCTATGGTCTGGAACTTGTCAGGAACTCAGCCATGATATTCTTATTGTAGCCGGGTTATCATACAGGGACACTACATGTATCAGAAGATATCCCGGCCACATTAAGGAAATCATGGCTGATTTTCTGACCTTAGAAAGTTCCTGCATTCATGGTCGTATCCACTGGCAACCGATCAAGACAACAACTCGTCCACAAGATATTTAGAGAAAATCTTTAAATCTCTGCAAAATGTTTAATTACTTATATTTGCAAAAATGTTTAACTTTTAATTATCTACAAATTTAAAAATGGTTATGTTCATGGGAATACCCCTTTAAATAAAGGATTTCCATTTCAGTTGATATGATGCAAAGAAGTGTTGAATTTTATTGTTCACACGTAGCAAATTTTATGCAGAGTATTCAGTAACGTTTCGGCCCTATGGCCTTCGTCAGACTCAGATTTACAAGTTGAATTCACATATAGTCATATTGCAAAGTCACGAACAAACTAAGCTATGTGGCTTGGTTCATGATGCAGTAGACAAAAAGAAGGCACCCAATCGCTGCGGGTTTGCCCCTGTTGTTTATTACATAACGCGGACACTGCCTTACATAGCGCCAATTAATGAACAACAGGAGCAAACCCGCAGCGATTGGGTGCCTTCTTTTTGTCTACTGCATCATGAACCAAGCCACATAGCTTAGTTTGTTCGTGACTTTGCAATATGACTATATGTGAATTCAACTTGTAAATCTGAGTCTGATGAAGGCCATAGGGCCGAAACGTTACTGAATACTCTGCATAAAATTTACTACGTGTGAACAATAAAATTCAACACTTCTTTGCATCATATCAACTGAAGTGGAAATCCTTTATTTATGTATTATATGGAGTAGGACCCTACTTCCACTATTGAACCCAGGAGTGCAATCTACACCCGGTTACAAGTAATTCCAGCCTCGTCACATAGGCGTGTACAGGACGAGGCTGTAGTTACATGACATGGCCGCTATGAGATGACACTATGTGAACAGAGAAGCAGTCATGGCGCTTACACAGGTACCGTGCAAACAGCTGATCAGTGGGGGTCCTGGGTTTTTCAGCCCCACTGATTAGTTTATTAATGACCTGGAAAACCTTTTAATTAGTTAACACCTGGGGCATTATTAATAAGGGGCGCTATTTATACAGGGTACACACGGACATTATTAATATAAAGATGCACTTGGGAGTATTATTCATTATGGGGGGTTATATCATATATTATATAATTGGGGTAGCAGCAGGATGGGGGCTTTGTGTACGTGAGGACAATGTAGGTTGGATGCCTGGAAAAGTGAGGAGCCAAAGATGTCTGTGCTGCAAACTTTACAGAGTAAAGTCACAGCTGGAAGAAGTGGTCATGGCGGTCCAGAGGGAAGAGAAGGGAAATGTGACCGATTAGTCAGAGACGTCACCTGTAAGTCACAGAATGTTACTGCCCTGTATTCACCTAAATGATAGAGGATAAATACCTGAGTGATGGGGGTCTGTCTGCTGAGACCCCACTGAGCCTGAGAATTGGGTTTTTCCCCCACTGGGTGGGAATTCAGCCTGACCGCAGCCATATATATAGGTGTGTCACTTGGTGGATGGACAAACCCACGTGGCTCTCATTCACTTCAATGGGAGTGCCAAAGACACCCGAAGTCCAGTCCTCAGCTATCTGCGGGGCTCCTATTATAGAGAATGGGGGCCACGTGGGCTCGTCCATCCACCAAGCAGAAGATGTGTGAAGTTACTTTCATTGTTAATGCCGTGTTGTTGATCTGATACTGAAGTAATACAGGAAGAAGAAATCTTAATAACTGTTTAATACTTTGTGTACATTGTGTATATTGTGCGACGATAACAGTGTGCTAAACTAGTAGCATGGAAACGCAATTTTTCTTTTGGGGGGGGGCGTCTTTCTATAGTCTGCCTCAGGCAGCAAAGAGGCTAGGGTCACCACTGAGTGGAGGCCCAGGGGAGGTGCAGAAACATAATAAACAGTCATATTCACCTCACCTGGGCATTCTCATGGTGTCCAGTGCTCAATTCTTCCAGCCTCTTCCTGCCTCCTGGGGTTACATGGGGCTCATGTCGTCATGACACTTTAACGTGACCCCAGGGTATATGACATCACCCAGGTGGCTGGAGGAGGACCCCAAGGGAGTGTTGGATGCTGCAAAGATGCCCAGGAGACGAGAGGGTAGGTGAGTATAACTGTCTATTATGTTACCGCACCTCCCCTGGGCCTCCACTTATTATACTTTGAAGAGAACCCAAAATATAATAGGTTTGAACCTACCTGACCCAAAACGAATCTTTGGTACAAACAATCCAAACCTGAACCTGAGGTTTGCCCATCTCTAGGAGTAACACACCATTGTGGGACGAGACTGCACTGTTTGTAGTCTGTAACCATGGAGACACATAGGCCTAGTTATGAGCAGTATGCACAAAACTGTAGAACTTTTTTAATGAAGACTAAAAAAGTTGTGTAATTGTTTCACAGTTTTGTAAATTAAATGATACCATGATCAATAAAATTCAGCAAGCCCCAAGTTCAGTAAATACTTGTCGGCGTCTACTTCTCATCCTGAGGCAATGTTGGGTCATTTCTGTGTATAAAAACAATATGGAGGGGTCAATACATAACATAGGGCTGGATACAAATTTTCAATATACTGTAGATCATTTTGCATATAAAAAATCAAGAAGAGTCTGTTTTAATTTTTTTTTTTTCAAATATTTTTACTTGAAAGGATCCAATAATTCTTCCTTGGCTCTTTTCAATCACGTAGGCTGCTCATCCGCCGACACGTTCACACTTGACTTGATGGTTTTGGCAATGACGAGGCTACTTCCAGTACAATAGCACCATGTGGATTGACTTATGATGACCATCAACTTACCAGACATGGACTATACGTGGTGGACATCATCATAGATCACTGCCACCAAGGACAAACTTCCCCCGAGTCAAAACTGAAATCTTCATGAATTGAAGGAAATTTTTTGATTGTGTTCTTGTAAGGTTTCAACATTGTAGCAACTTGTATCTTTATGACTCATTTCTATCAGTACCCAACTGTTATAAAAAGATGTGTATGTCACTGATTCCCTATCTAAAACTAAGGCCCCACGTTGCGGAAACGCAGTTTTTTTGTTGCAAATTTTGCTGTGGTTTTTTGAGCCAAAGCCAGGAGTGGATTGAGAACCAGGTAGAAGTATAAGAACTTCCTATAGATTTCCCATTCCTTTTGTAGCCATTCTTGGCTTTGCCTCAAAAAAACTCAGCAAAATCTACAACAAAAAAAGCTGCGTTTCCGCAACGTTGGGCTGTAGCCTCTAAGAGGGTTTCCGAGAAGAACATGTAGTGCAGAACATCCAAATATTTTGTACGTGAACCTGAAGATGTAGGGTGGGGAACTGATAACCTTCGAGATGTTATGTCATATGACTGTGGCAACCAATCATACATGGCAGTATCGAGCTGTGCCGTAGTCATGTGATGTGGCAGCTCAATAAACGACATGTCCATATCAAGAGTGTGGGGACTTTTATAGTATAGAACAGTATTTTTTTGGATTCTGAGATTATTTTTAATAATTTCCACCAATTTCCACCATACCATCATAATTCCCCTACTCCACATCTATGGCAAACTATTTAAAGAATTATTCCCATCATAGTAGTATAATGTTGTACCTGATTACTTCACTCTTCCATTATTCCCATCATAGACATTTAAGCCATATTAACAGGATTGGACCCAAATCTGTCTCCAAAATTGGTCTCTGATCCTGCCTCATATGGTGGTCAACAGCCCGTGGATCCAGGAGGTGATCCTGAAGAAATCTGTTAGTGCTATTAATGGGTTAATAAGTGCAACCAAATACCTTTAGCAGTGTTTTGAGTGATTTCTGGGTTTCTCTGGGAGCTCCTGGCATCTTCTGCATTTGTTTACATGGTGTAGCTTCCTGTGCTTTTATCCCACAATTACCATGATGCATTGCTCCCTCCCTCACATTGAAAAAAAAAGATATATTAGAAAGTTGGAGGGGGGGCATGGGGGACTTAGTCAGAAATTGTTAATTTATCCTGGACAACCCCTTTAAGTAAGAAATATTTTTGCTGTATTGATAAAGCTGCTTTACTATAACTGTGTAGTTTAGTGTAATTTTTTGAAATTTTGATCGGTCATCGTCACCCAACATGCGACCACTGAGGCCAATGAACCGCCTCACTTCTGGTCCAACCAATGTGGATGAGGAATGGAACAGTTGACCTTATGCCCCAATGGAGGACCAAGGATTGGTGACTATTCCTATCCCCGACCAGTTTGACTGGAAATCCCGTTTAATAAATTTTGACAAAGGCAGATTTGTTATTGGTGTTCCTCTTGGCAATGCTCCTGCCCTCATGACAGATACTTTGGCATGCTAAATTTAAAATTTTCAGTTGTTTTAAGATTTTTTGATTTAATATTTTTGCTTTTGCCAAAACATATGTAGAGTGATACAGTAGTGTCTGTGCCCTTAAGAAACCAGGCAATTTTTAATTGAATGAAAGCACTGTATTATAAGATCTTAAAGGAAACCTGTCACATTGTGCATGGCGGCGAGCTATAGAGCAGGAGTCCAGCAGCTTTATATATAGTTTTGTATTTTAGTCATTCAAACCGCTGCTCATTCTGGGCGTAGGAGTCCAGTGGGTGGTCCTATTCAGTGATTGGAAGCCTTCCCTATACGCATATCACCAAGTAGGACCACCCACTGGACTCTTAAGCAAAAATAGGCATTTCAAGATCACGTTGCTCCGCTCCTCCTGCTCTATACCATACTGTAGATTGGTCTGCACTAGAGATTGACTAACCGTTTGTAACAAGCTGAGTTTCTTGAATTTTCCAAAAATTTTGGGTTCGCTGAACCCTAAATTTATGGTGAGGGAAGAAAAACAAACACTGATTCTCACCAGTCCTCACCTCTCCAGGGCTCCACCGCTGCGCCTAGCCTTCTCTCGCACCATTTTTTGCCCTTTTTGTGGGTGTGGTCACTGGTGTTGCCACGTTCCACGTGGCCACTTGGGCATCGGAGGTGACCCAACATCAGTGACATCACCCAGAAAACCGTAAGAGGTGACAGAGAAGACTAGACGCCGCAGCAGAACCCTAGATAAGTGAGGAAAAGGGGGTATCAGTGGGTGGTTTTTTTTGCACCTCCCCTGGACCTCCAAGGATTATATTTTGGGGTCTGAAGAGAGTCAGAGTATAATAATAGGACTTGTGGTTTGGACCAGACAAGATCGGTCTGCACATATAATATGACAGGTCCCCCTTAAGTAGGTCAGAACCAAAACGCCAGTAAAATACAACCTGAATAAGACGAATTTTTGTTTTTGTTTTTGTGCCGAAATCAGGAGAGGACGATTTCAGAAAGATAGAGATATGAACAGTTTATTGCAACCCATAAATAATAATCTTTTCTTATGAGGTACAAAGCTTTGCAACTGAGTGCATCAAATCCTATGGGTTGTGGGCTGGCCCGGTACATACAGCCAGTCGACATGTCTGCAAAAAGACTTTTAGAACCAGCTTTTCAAAAGCAAACTGACGGCATCTATTATAGACACTGATCAACCCCAGTGGAATCTGCTTTTGCAAGCCTGAAAAAAACCTTGCAGTTCCATGTCTCTTTAAAACCCAGCAATGTGGCTTATAACAGAGAGATCTGCCCCCCACTTTGCCAATATGGCATCTAAAAAGGGATATGCAACCTTTGCCAGTTTTCGAGAAGGTCAAAGCAGAGGAAACTGTCCCTTGAACACTTCCTGAGACCAACAAAGGCTTATAACCATTATATACAAATCAAAAAGCAATAGAGGACAATCTTTTTTTATCAGTTCTACATACAACAAGGAAGTCCCTGTCTCTATTGTATTGAATTTAGAAAAAAAAAAAAAAAAAAAATTGTACATCCACCCAAATATACCCACCTTTTATCAAGCATTCCCTAAAAATATAATTCTATTCATGCAGGTACTTGCTGCACCGAAAAATATTATTATATATTTATATATATTTTTTAATAAAATTATGAAAAAAATACAATTTAACCCAAATGGATGACTCAGTTCAACTCAATGACTCTCCAAGCAACGTAAATTTTTGGAACTGAGTAGCAAAAAAAAAATTTTAAAAAATGGATAATTCAAGTAAAAAAAAAAAAAAAATTAGATCAAAACATTGAAAACGAATGAAAAAAAATTTAGCTGTCTTATAAATTATATGCTTATTTGATTTTTATAATGCATACCAGTGTCACAAAGTGCATGCTTTTTAAAAAAAAAAAAAAAAATTAAAAAAAAAAAATTTGGAACTGGCAAGCTAGAAAGATCCACTATCTCCTTCTATCGTTTTTATAAACAATCTATCAAGCATTGAAAATGTATCAGGCTATACCGGCATACAGACTGCCTAATGCACATGCTTTATCTGGCAATAAAAAATAATACGATAAGAAAAATAATTTTTAGGTTTTTTTTTTTTTTACATCAGGGAATATCCTTAAGATTAAGCAAGAATTTTTCAAGTAAATAATACCTGATATATAATTTTTTTTTCAATAGTTGAGGGATTGCACAGACTTAAATGTATACCCGTCACCTTCTTCTTTTTTTTTTTACTTAAAATTTTTGTTAAACAAAATTTAATAAAAAAACCAAAAAGTTTACTAGTTCATAAATACGAGTGGCACACAAATGCCCCCCCTTTTTTTTTTGTGTGTGCAACTTTGGAATCGGTACTTGTATAATTTTTTTTTTTATTTTTTTATTACGAAATCCTCAGAAATCCATTTAGACATAATGTAAGGCATACTTTGCTGGAGTAGAAGGTTCTCATGCTTCATGCTCAAGAATGAGTCTTAGAGAAGGCAGGCTAGTAAATTTCTCGTGTTTCTTTTGTCCCCTCCCTCTCTGTCTCAATTCCAAAAAAAAAAAAAAAAAAAAGAAAAGGTAAGAATTAAAGGGCAGAGAGAGAGAGAATGGTGACCCATGGCAAAAGAACGTAGGTGATCTTAGATTGACTTTCGCCTTTTCATTAGCCTGTGGTTTTCCGTAAAGCTGTGCAACCCAGGAGAAATAGAGCTAACGGGAGATGGGAAGAGACTGTTTTTTAATGTGCTTGGTGATATTTCCTCAATCTTGTAAGATATAGAATGAAAGTACTGTGGGTTCAGCTTGGAGCTGAATGAATTCTGATGAGACACCACCCTGCTGGTGTATTCATGGGACCTGTAGCACATGCAAGAACAAACGGACTGAAGGTCTGTAACCTCGGCCTTATATCGAGGCCGACCATGTTGTGAATCCTCTTGGATGTGGATGATCATGCTGCTCCGATTTCCAGCAAGAGATGCCCGTTCCTCTGCATCCCTCCTTTCGTCTTCACTGTTCATGGTTAAAAACCTGAGAACAACTAAGTTAAGAAATGCCCCGATGACCGTCAAGCCCACTAGAATGTACATAAAGCTAAAAGCCACATAGACTGGCTTCTTTTGGAGGGCCCTGTTTTTCTGCAGAGCCACATAGTCTCCAAATCCTATTGTAGTTAAAGTTATAAAGCAATAATAATATGCCTGGAAAAAGCTCCAATCTTCATAATGCGAAAAGGCTGCGGCTCCGATGCATAATGTCCCCATGCAGGAGAAGAAGCCCACGGTAACCATGTTCTCCATCGAGACCTCTGTGCTCCTCATGCCGCAGCATTTCTTGATTCTTTTCAGGAGGTACTTCACAAAGGTGTTCATTCGCTCACCAAGGCTTTGGAACATGACCAGGGTAAGAGGGATTCCTAGCACAGCGTAGAACATGCAGAACGCCTTTCCAGCATCCGTGCCGGGAGCGGCATGCCCATAACCTAGGGGGAGATACAAAAAAAAAAAAAAACCTTTAGAATGTAGTTACAAAAAAATTACACTAAAATTATTTGTGACATTATAAAGACAGTATAACATGAGTTATCTATTAGGTTTTTGGGCTTTCAGGATTGATGCCTTCGCATTTATGGATCATTGACTACACGAACCAACACCCAGGGCCGTGGAGTCGGAGTTGTAAATTATTTGATCATAATTTATCTTTTATATATAAAAATGGATTTCTGTTGTCTATTCTTTATGCACAGCCACACAACTGGACCAATGTGTGCCAAATCAGGGCCTTCCAAAGTGTTTTAGACCACCTTTGACCTTTCTAGGACCTAGCATTCTCAACATATTGACAAAAGCAAATATACAACCATTGGCTTCCACATCACGAGCCTTCTTCTATATCACATCAGATGACCTGTATCAGCCTCACAGACCAGGTTCCCATAACAACCCAGCCACAAATTCTCAAAAACAAAGAAGATACCAGATTGGAATTAACAACCTAGCAACCTATTCACAAAAGCAAATATTGCACCAATGGCTTTCACATCAAGGACCTTCTTCCATAGGACATCAGATGTCTCATATTAGCGAATGGAAGGTTACATATATATATATAGACACAAGTTTCCAAAAACGTAGCCATTTTTGTTTTACACTGGGATTCCATAACTCAGAAACATTTTCACAAAAGCAAATATGGAACCATTGGCTTCCACATCAATGGTCTTACTCCATATCACATCAGATGACCTGATTAAGCTAATAGAAACTCGCAGATCCTTAATTCTTGGCCTCGCTGACATACACACAGTTTTACACTGGGTTTCCATAACAACTCAGCAACATATTCATAAAAAGCAAATATGGCACCACTGGCTTTCACATCAATGGTCTTCCTCCATAGCACATCTGATGACCCGTATTAGCCAAAAGAAGTTCACAGGTCTGTCATTCTTAGCCTCACTGACATACACACAGTTTTACACCAGGTTTTATATCAGTAACAAATAAAGTATTTAAGCAAACACACACAAATGAAATAGACCTGTGCAAATCTGGGAAATTCTACTAGTATATTATATTATATAATTATATTACTCTATTATATGGAAGATTGTTCCATATTTACTTTCAGAGAATTCAATCACTTTTTTCCTAATTTATAGGAACTTTACTGCTCTTGTCTGACCATGACTATCAGCCATTTACAAAGGAGTCAGAGCCAGAGCTGTAGTCGTAGTCAGAGCGGGACTTAGGCTGAAGACAAACAGCCTAAACCAGACAAAAACAGTGTGAGGACATCCATTCCAATAATGTAGCTGCAAGTCAGAACTTCTTATATATGAAGAAAATAATAATGATGAAGAAGGTGGAGAAAATGTCCAGGGTAGGCCAGGACAATAAATGGGTATAATGCTCCCTGGTGGGCCAGGATGGTCATTTATTAATGAAATCCCTTGTGGGCTAGCATGGTATATTGAAGTGATCAATTCACACCTATGTGTATTGACGGACACAAAGAATCTCCTTGCTCCCCAATATGTGACAATAGACTGATCAGACATATCGATATTACGTCATCAGCTCAGCAGTCACAGGGCAGCTCAGATTGAGGCTCTGTGATTGGATGACTTGAATGATACAGTCTCCATAAGCCAATAGAAACCAATAAGGAGTAGGAGTAGAAGTCGATGCGATCGGAAGACTACTCATCTGTAATGTCTCAAAAGTGGGGCAAGATGTCCAGAGGTAGAAAACACAATTGCAGTTATCATAAAGCCCTGCAGAGTGATAAAAAAAATTGTTCGTCATCTTCCACCACTAATCTCACATGTCTCGATCCAATAGTAGAAGTAAGAAAGAACATATGTCAAGGCAAGAAGAAAGGTAAAGAAGGAAACATCTGTACTTGTCTTTAACATTAGCCAGAGTGGGTCTCCATCTCCTCTGTGTCCTTGGTAGCTGAACAGACTGCACAGGCTATGGCTACATTGAAGCACCACTGACCAAACTGAAGTTTCATCTTGTTACTACTATATATGAGAAAGCCCAGATCATTTAACAAGACCATCATGCTCGAAAGACAAAAAGGAGAAGAAGAAGAGAACAACAGACACAAGATGGATGGACACTATCACAGACACCAAGCACATGCCAATAAAAAACTCTGAAGATCAAAGCAGAAAACCAGAAATTCTTTCAAACTATTTTTAGTATAATCTCCCGGAGTCAAAAATGACTCAGAATTGGTCTACACAAAGAAATTATACCTGGCCAAATATCACTTTACAAGACCTAGTAAAACCACAGAATAGACATCGCTTGACCATATAAGACCGAAAAAATGGCACACTTGAGACACAAATGTTATAAAAAGGCCAAAACTTTTGGAAAGGGCAAATATGCCAAAAATGCATAAGATAAGAGACCAACAAGCAAAAACATGGATGGAGACAACCACAAACATAAGAAGGCAATCAAAGAGAAAAGCAGAAGGCAGGAAATTCTGAACCAATGTCATAGCTTTCATATATATAGTCAATGTATGAGAACATCAACCTAGGAAGCACAAAATTACATAATACTTAATGGAAATGTAAAAAATAGTTTTTTGTTCAAAATCTTCAATGAGATAATAGAAATTTTTTGACACAAAATACTGTAGAAGAATACATCTACAATCCTAATCCTAAGTACAAGAGTAAATCTACTAAAATACTAGATCCTATGTACAAGAATATAACTACTATAATACTACCTCCTATATACAAGAATATAACTACTATAATACTACCTCCTATATACAAGAATATAACTACTATAATACTACCTCCTATATACAAGAATATAACTACTATAATACTGCTCCTATGTACAAGAATATAACTACTATAATACTACTACTATGTACAAGAATATAACTACTATAATACTGCCCCCTATGTACAAGAATATAACTACTATAATACTACCTCCTATGTACAAGAATATAACTACTATAATACTACTCCTATGTACAAGAATATAACTACTATAATACTGCTCCTATGTACAAGAATATAACTACTATAATACTACTCCTATGTACAAGAATATAACTACTATAATACTGCTCCTATGTACAAGAATATAACTACTATAATACTGCTCCTATGTACAAGAATATAACTACTATAATACTGCTCCTATGTACAAGAATATAACTACTATAATACTGCCCCTATGTACAAGAACATAACTACTATAATACTGCTCCTATGTACAAGAATATAACTACTATAATACTGCTCCTATGTACAAGAATATAACTACTATAATACTGCTCCAATATACAAGAATATAACTACTATAATACTGCTCCATATGTACAAGAACATAACTACTATAATACTGCACCTATGTACAAGAATATAACTACTATAATACTGCTCCTATGTACAAGAATATAACTACTATAATACTACTATGTACAAGAATATAACTACTATAATACTACCTCCTATATACAAGAATATAACTACTATAATACTGCTCCTATGTACAAGAATATAACTACTATAATACTGCCCCTATGTACAAGAATATAATTACTATAATACTGCTCCTATGTACAAGAATATAACTACTATAATACTACCTCCTATGTACAAGAATATAACTACTATAATACTGCTCCAATATACAAGAATATAACTACTATAATACTGCCCCCTATGTACAAGAATATAACTACTATAATACTACTATGTACAAGAATATAACTATATAATACTGCCCCTATGTACAAGAATATAATTACTATAATACTACCTCCTATGTACAAGAATATAACTACTATAATACTGCTCCAATATACAAGAATATAACTACTATAATACTACTATGTACAAGAATATAACTACTATAATACTACTATGTACAAGAATATAACTACTATAATACTACTATGTACAAGAATATAACTACTATAATACTACTACTATGTACAAGAATATAACTACTATAATACTGCTCCTATGTACAAGAATATAACTACTATAATACTACCTCCTATGTACAAGAATATAACTACTATAATACTGCCCCTATGTACAAGAATATAACTACTATAATACTACCTCCTATGTACAAGAATATAACTATTATAATACTGCTCCTATGTACAAGAATATAACTACTATAATACTGCTCCTATGTACAAGAATATAACTACTATAATACTGCTCCTATGTACAAGAATATAACTACTATAATACTGCTCCTATGTACAAGAATATAACTACTATAATACTGCTCCTATGTACAAGAATATAACTACTATAATACTACCTCCTATGTACAAGAATATAACTACTATAATACTGCACCTATGTACAAGAATATAACTACTATAATACTGCTCCTATGTACAAGAATATAACTACTATAATACTGCCCCTATGTACAAGAATATAACTACTATAATACTACTCCTATGTACAAGAATATAACTACTATAATACTGCTCCTATGTACAAGAATATAACTACTATAATACTGCTCCTATGTACAAGAATATAACTACTATAATACTGCCTCCTATGTACAAGAATATAACTACTATAATACTGCTCCTATGTACAAGAATATAACTACTATAATACTGCCCCCTATGTACAAGAATATAACTACTATAATACTGCCCCCTATGTACAAGAATATAACTACTATAACACTACCTCCTATGTACAAGAATATAACTACTATAATACTGCCTATAAAGAATATATCTATTCTTATACCGCAGATATAAATATAATATGGATCTTGCTGGAGAGTTTTCACAGCGCTCTAGGACTGAGTTTTCATCCATCATTTCACTTTCGGCTGTCATACAGTGAACCTTTCCTTCAGCCTCTCCTGACTTCTGTCTCTATCACATGGTAATAATAGGCTGTAAATACCACATAATAGAATTAGCGGTATAATGAATATAGGCAGGTGCTGTAACCTGTTCCCCCACGCTCGGGCGCATTTTACCTGTGATGAAGACATTTCTACATTTTTGCTGAAGTGACTGACAGGGTGGCTGCAGGCCTGGCAGCGGTGACACATTATGCTGCATTGTGGTTCATGACATAATTTATCGAGCTGCTTACATCTCTCTCCTGCTGAGACGGGAATTTTTACAGCCTTTGCTTCCCAGCTCAGCACTATAACTATGTGGATCTGCTTAAGCCCCATTACGTAGATGAGGATTAAGTTTCTTACAAAATTGAACCAATGCCCCAATATACCCACAATAGTTTACACACCATGAAATAAAAGGTCATGCTAAAAAGTGTCTGTGTTTTATCCTGTTCTGCTCCTCCTTTTCATCCTGTTTTATTCTCCAGAGCCCCGCTCACTATTCTGCTGGTACAGTCACTGTGTACATACATTACATTACTTATCCTGTACTGATCCTGAGTTACATCCTGTATTATACTCCAGAGCTGCGCTCACTATTCTGCTGGTACAGTCATTGTGTACATACATTACATTACTTATCCTGTACTGATCCTGAGTTACATCCTGTATTATACTCCAGAGCTGCGCTCACTATTCTGCTGGTACAGTCACTGTGTACATACATTACATTACTTATCCTGTACTGATCCTGAGTTACATCCTGTATTATACTCCAGAGCTGCGCTCACTATTCTGCTGGTACAGTCACTGTGTACATACATTACATTACTTATCCTGTACTGATCCTGAGTTACATCCTGTATTATACTCCAGAGCTGCGCTCACTATTCTGCTGGTACAGTCACTGTGTACATACATTACGTTACTTATCCTGTACTGATCCTGAGTTACATCCTGTAATATACTCCAGAGCTGCACTCACTATTCTGCTGGTGCAGTCACTGTGTACATACATTACATTACTTATCCTGTACTGATCCTGAGTTACATCCTGTATTATACTCCAGAGCTACGCTCTCTATTCTGCTGGTACAGTCACTATGTACATACATTACATTACTTATCCTGTACTGATCCTGAGTTACATCCTGTATTATATACTCCAGAGCTGCGCTCACTATTCTGCTAGTGCAGTCACTGTGTACATACATTACATTACTTATCCTGTACTGATCCTGAGTTATATCCTGTATTATACTCCAGAGCTGCGCTCACTATTCTGCTGGTACAGTCACTGTGTACACACATTACATTACTTGTCCTGTACTGATCCTGAGTTACATCCTGTATTATACTCCAGAGCTGCACTCACTATTCTGCTGGTGCAGTCACTGTGTACATACATTACATTACTTATCCTGTACTGATCCTGAGTTACATCCTGTATTATACTCCAGAGCTGTGCTCACTATTCTGCTGGTACAGTCACTGTGTACATACATTACATTACTTATCCTGTACTGATGCTGAGTTACATCCTGTATTATACTCCAGAGCTGCACTCACTATTCTGCTGGTACAGTCACTGTGTACATACTTTACATTACTTATCCTGCACTGATCCTGAGTTACATCCTGTATTATACTCCAGAGCTGCGCTCACTATTCTGCTGGTACAGTCACTGTGTACACACATTACATTACTTGTCCTGTACTGATCCTGAGTTACATCCTGTATTATACTCCAGAGCTGCGCTCACTATTCTGCTGGTGCAGTCACTGTGTACATACATTACATTACTTATCCTGTATTATACTCCAGAGCTGCACTCACTATTCTGCTGGTGCAGTCACTGTGTACATACATTACATTACTTATCCTGTACTGATCCTGAGTTACATCCTGTATTATACTCCAGAGCTGCACTCACTATTCTGCTGGTGCAGTCACTGTGTACATACATTACATTACTTATCCTGTACTGATCCTGAGTTACATCCTGTATTATACTCCAGAGCTGCACTCACTATTCTGCTGGTGCAGTCACTGTGTACATACATTCTCTATATAGCTACCACCCTTGTTGTGATACTGAGTTACAGCAAGTGTTATTCTCCAGAGCTGCATTTATTATTCTCCATTTTGCTATTGAAAACCATCAGCAAGCTTGCTGCCAGTACCATAATATTTATCACTAAGAATTGTAAAGATTCTGGATCAGAACCAGTACGTTTTTTTTACGTCTTTGGTCAGCCCTGGTCATGTCCTATTGCTTACAGGGGGCTTTCTAATGTAGAGGGAATGTCCTGCACAAGTATATAATGCAGTGCCCTCGTTTATGATCGTGTATTCTGCAAGAAGACTGGAGAGACTCTTCACTAGTAGGAGCTAAACATTGTTTTTATTTACTGTAAATTCCATCATATCCTGTATATGTGTCTTAAATGAATCACAGGTCGGTAATTTTAGGTTGAAGGTTTAATATTTCCCTATTAGTTATTATCCATGGGGTATAATGACAGCTGAACTATAAGGCGCACCATGGAGGTAATCACCAGAGCACTGCTCGACAATCCCACTCCTCGACATTGTATCAGCAGTTGTTACACATGATACACTAACTATGAGCACAAGACAATGGTTATGATTATAGGGAAGTGGATGATAAATCGCATGTTGGAGCATTATGGTTATTTAAGTCATGTCTAGCTGTGGTGTGTAGGCAGAAGTCAGATGTAAGGTGCATTAAATGTACAGCGGAAAATAAGCTAAGTGCACCACTGAATGACAGTACAAGACATGGAGGTTACCACTAGTACCATTCTACTGTGAAAGATATCTCCATCTTTACAGGCTATATAGATAAATAATTAATTTGGATAAAAAGTCACTGTGTACAAAAATCACATTACTGAGTTACATCCTGTATTATACTCCAGAGCTGCGCTCACTATTCTGCTGGTACAGTCACTGTGTACATACATTACATTACTTATCCTGTACTGATCCTGAGTTACATCCTGTATTATACTCCAGAGCTGCACTCACTATTCTGCTGGTACAGTCACTGTGTACATACATTACATTACTTATCCTGTACTGATCCTGAGTTACATCCTGTATTATACTCCAGAGCTGCACTCACTATTCTGCTGGTGCAGTCACTGTGTACATACATTACATTACTTATCCTGTACTGATCCTGAGTTACATCCTGTATTATACTCCAGAGCTGCACTCACTATTCTGCTGGTACAGTCACTGTGTACATACATTACATTACTTATCCTGTACTGATCCTGAGTTACATCCTGTATTATACTCCAGAGCTGTACTCACTATTCTGCTGGTACAGTCACTGTGTACATACATTACATTACTTATCCTGTACTGATCCTGAGTTACATCCTGTATTATACTCCAGAGCTGCACTCACTATTCTGCTGGTACAGTCACTGTGTATATACATTACATTACTTATCCTGTACTGATCCTGAGTTACATCCTGTATTATACTCCAGAGCTGCGCTCACTATTCTGCTGGTACAGTCACTGTGTACATACATTACATTACTTATCCTGTACTGATCCTGAGTTACATCCTGTATTATACTCCAGAGCTGCACTCACTATTCTGCTGGTACAGTCACTGTGTATATACATTACATTACTTATCCTGTACTGATCCTGAGTTACATCCTGTATTATACTCCAGAGCTGCGCTCACTATTCTGCTGGTACAGTCACTGTGTACATACATTACATTACTTATCCTGTACTGATCCTGAGTTACATCCTGTATTATACTCCAGAGCTGCACTCACTATTCTGCTGGTACAGTCACTGTGTACATACATTACATTACTTATCCTGTACTGATCCTGAGTTATATCCTGTATTATACTCCAGAGCTGCACTCACTATTCTGCTGGTGGAGTTACTATGTACATACTTTATCATTGTTCATTATGTACATTACATTACTTATTATTTTTTAGCTTGCACTTTGGAACCCCTTTATGGAATATAATTCAGGGATTGTGGACTCTTTTGTCACTGAACGGACTTGACTTAAAGCTGCTCTTAAGTGCAAGTTGTCCTTTGTTATTCACTCTTTAACCCCCATTCAAGGATCTAGACTTCATTACAGGTAAGCAATCAGGTTGATACTTTTTAGATCAGCCTTTGTTTGGTGACAAGTAATCCAGGTGGAATGAGAGACACTGGTACCTATCTCTGCAGGGACAACAATAGTCAAAGGCATATCCAGCAGACAGAGACCGGACTAGTATTATAAGACTTAGCTTTTAATATGCCTTCGACTATTGTTGGATCCATTTGTCTGCCCTGAGCGAGAGGGTTATTTTTTTACTAGGACATTGATCCACGCCTTCATATTGGACTATGTACATGGCCTGTTAACTCACAATGTCTTTTTTGGTTTCTGCAGGGACAGGAAGAGATGTGGTCAGAGAATAAGCCGAGGTCAGGGCCGGTAGACCGCCAGCACAATGTTCAGGCAGGTGGCACTGGCTCATAGTCAGTATACGGGCACAGAGTCAGGGACAGGAAACAGATCCGAGGTCAGAAAACAAGTAAATAAGCAGAGCACACCTTTATAGCAGACTATCGAACAAAGGTTCCTTAAATAGGTCACAGATTCATGGGATTGGCTAAGTTTAAAAGGAGTCTGTCAGCAAGAAAATCAGTATCAAACCTGTGACAGTACCTTGTAGGACGGCTTTTACATTTTCCAAAGATGCCCTTCTTATTTTGCATTGCAGCTCCATTTTCAAGTAAATGAGTATTTCATTTGTATGCAAATTATCTGAAAAGAGATTTAGGGGGCGTGTCTTCTCTTGCTGGGGCTTTGCTCTCTGCTTTAGATAACCAATACCGCCCAGTTCCTGCCCCCCATTGCTTGAGTGACAATTTCCACTGGAGCAGAGAGCAAAGCTCTGGCACTAGAAGAGACGCCCCTAAAACTCTCTTCAGCTCATTTGCATAAGAATAAAATGCTCATTTTCTTGAAAATGGAGCTGCAATGCAGAATAAGAAAGGCATCTATGGAAAGTGTAGAAGCCTCCCTGCAAGGTACTGACATTGGTTTGATATTGATTTTTCTGCTGACAGACTCCCTTAAGGGCCAGTGTACCCTGCAGGCCAGGACTGGAGTTCAATGGCCTCAGCTAGGAAGAACAGTGCACCCAGGTAATACCAGTGACCACAGCCAGACGGCGCTACAAGTAGGATCAGAAGATTTGCGGCGTTCTCCGTTGTTTGTTCTCTTTTCTCATTCCTTTATCTGCTCTGCTGTCAGGCTGCCATAGACTCTCCTTAATATGTGGCAGGCTGGCAAGACACAAAGGTTTCTTCTGACAGAGAGCCTTAAAATGCTAATTCTAACAGATGCTTGCTGGTTAAAGTCTGATCCATTTCCAATACGTGACATGTGCTCTTCAATGCAGGGGCTCAGCCATACAAGTCATACATTGCCTATAAATAGAACACATTTCTGCTCTGGGAAAAAAAAAAAATTCTCTAAGCCCACAGACAGATGAAGCCGAAATTATTTGTATCTGAGCAGCGAGAAAAGAATATTGTCATAACAAATACCACCAAATACCGTCAAATAATAGTGCCTAAATAATACCAACATACAGTACTAAATATAACATTTATACAATACCAATGCAATACTACTATTCAGTGGCAAAATAATACCGCCATATAGTAACAAATAATACTATAAAGTAATGCCTATACAATACTACTATTCAGTGGCAAAATAATACCACCCTACAGCTCCAAATAATAGTGCCTAAATAATACCAACATACAGTACTAAATATAACATTTATACAATACCAATGCAATACTACTATTCAGTGGCAATATAATACCACCATATAGTATCAAATAATACGATTATATAATGCTTATACAATACTACTATTCAGTGGCAAAATAATACCACCATATAGTAACAAATAATACTATAAAGTAATGCCTATACAATACTACTATTCAGTGGCAAAATAATACCACCCGACAGCGCCAAATAATAGTGCCTAAATAATACCAACATACAGTACTAAATATAACATTTATACAATACCAATGCAATACTACTATTCAGTGGCAATATAATACCACCATATAGTATCAAATAATACTATTATTTAATGACTATACAATACTACTATTCAGTGACAAAATAATAGCACCCTAGAGCACCAAATAATAGTGCCTATATAATACCAACATACAGTACTAAATATAACATTTATACAATACCAATGCAATACTACTATTCAGTGGCAAAATAATACCGCCATATAGTAACAAATAATACTATAAAGTAATGCCTATACAATACTACTATTCAGTGGCAAAATAATACCACCCTACAGCGCCAAATAATAGTGCCTAAATAATACCAACATACAGTACTAAATATAACATTTATACAATACCAATGCAATACTACTATTCAGTGGCAATATAATACCACCATATAGTATCAAATAATACAATTATATAATGCTTATACAATACTACTATTCAGTGGCAAAATAATACCACCATATAGTATCAAATAATACTATTATTTAATGACTATACAATACTACTATTCAGTGGCAAGATAATAGCACCCTAGAGCACCAAATAATAGTGCCTATATAATACCAACATACAGTACTAAATATAACATTTATACAATACCAATGCAATACTACTGTTCAGTGGCCATATAATACCACCATATAGTATCAAAAAATACTATAATATAATGCCTATACAGTACTAATCATTGGCAAAATAATACCACCATATAGTATCAAATAATACTATTATTTAATGACTATACAATACTACTATTCAGTGGCAAAATAATAGCACCCTAGAGCACCAAATAATAGTGCCTATATAATACCAACATACAGTACTAAATATAACATTTATACAATACCAATGCAATACTACTGTTCAGTGGCCATATAATACCACCATATAGTATCAAAAAATACTATAATATAATGCCTATACAGTACTAATCATTGGCAAAATAATACCAGCATATAGTAACAAATAATACTTTTATATAATGCATATGCGATACTACTATTCAGTGGCAAAATAATACCGCCATATAGTAACAAATAATACTTTTATATAATGCCTATATAATACTGTTATTCAGTAGCAAAATAATACCACCATATAGTACCAAATAATACTTTAATACAATGCCTATACAATGCTAACATTCAGTGGCCAAATAATACCCTCGTACAACACTAAATAATGGTTTCATACAGCGTTTACACAAATCTACTATTCAGTGCCTAAATGACACCACCATAAAGCACCCAATAATGATTTCATACAATGCCTACACATTATTACCATTCAGTGCATAAAAAATACCACTATAGAATACCAAATAATACTTCTATACAATAACCACACAACACTACACAAATAATATAACCATAGAACAACAAATAATAGTTTACTTTCTGCCAATATATTACACAATTGTACCATTTAGAATCCGTATAATAACGCCAAACAGTAAATAGAAGGGATGTTTTGCTAATTTTTGTATTTATTTATTAAAACCACTTTTTTCCTAACCTTTTTTTTTTGGAATTGTAGAATTTTTTATTCTATTTTCTGTCCATGATCATGGGGGCGGCCATCTTGTCTGAGCTTCTCTGTTCTGTTAACAGCATTTAGTTATATGCTTTACAGCAGTCTCGTGGCCATAAACAGCAATAATCTGGAGACGATTCATTAAGATCTATAGAATACTTTTCTAGACAAACAGAGAGGGGGAGTAAATAAACTGTGACATCATCATCTATTCTCAATGATGTTATGATGGGTCAGCGGTGTTATCCATTCAGGTGTTATCTTCTATTATAATTTTGTCTGTGATGCAAATGAGGTGACTGCAGCAAAGAATTGACAACAGGATTGGCAAGTCTCAGTCTAATATTAGGCTTAGTGCTCAGAGTGAAAATTGTAGATAAAGTACTTTTTCAAAGCATAGACATGGAAATTGTTTTAAAAACTATTGAAAATTCTTTAAAAACATATTTAACATATGTAATTTCCAGAGAGACATTCCCTTTAATGAGGGCTTTACGCCACCTCTGCCATATCCTTGAATAGTCGCTTCTCCACTGATTCTGGCACAGGTGAAATTTTTTCTCTAGCCCCCAGCATTCCCGAGAAATCATTGCTGTTAGTTTCAGCACAATTATGCTCTAAACTGTCAGGTGGGCGGTCTTAAGCTACAGCAAAAAGACAGGGACCGCCCACCTGACAGTAGAAAGCATAAATGTGCTGAAACTAAATGCAGTGATTGCTCAGGACTGGTAAGGGCTAGAGAAAAAATTCCAACTGCGCCAGAATCAGTGGAATGGCAGCTATTAAAGGATGTGAAGAGCTGGAGCTTGTGGAGGTGAAAAGTCCTGTTTAATGATCAGGTGAAGGTTTAGTGCCTGGTTGTACAGGCCCGTGAAGTTTAAAATTTTCTATTTTCTGGTCACTGTTAAAGGGTTCAGTCTGGGAAATTGGGAAATTTCCGAAAACCAGCTTTAAGATTACACCACTGACTTGTACCTACCCAGGAATGATGCAACGCTATAGCTATGGGATGAGACAGGAGTCAATGTTACAGTGCATCGCGGTATTTATTTGTTTAGCTTACTTATATAGCACTAACCTATACAGTAGCGCTTTACAGATATTGCCAACACTGTCTCCTATAGGGCTCACACTCTACATTCCCTATCAGGATGTCTTTGTAGTGTGGAGGAAACCAGAGTACCCAGAGGAAACCCACGCAAACCTAGCGCTGCACGCTACAGGGTTAACCACTACCCTGCTGAGCTACATCACTATAGGGCCCTTAGGTGTGATACGAGACAGATTCACCTCGCGGCAGGATTTGCCAGCCCTATTGTCAGCTTTGAAGGGAATGCTCATTTTTTGATTTTCCTCTGACCTTACAGGCGGTATAATTCATTCCCCTATTCTCCTTACTTCACTGCTATATTGGGCACGGCGTCGGCTGCAGACCTTGGCTGCTCATCCAGCATGCACAATACATAGCGCCGCTGATTACAATACTGCAGACGCTGCACTCATGACACATAATATGGCACAACAAGAGCCTCCATGTATTGTGCCGAGCATCAGTAACAATGTCACGTTCCACATCTGATGTTAGAAGTTCACGGCAGAGTGAGTAACACGGATGACTCACAGCAAACTATGCACGATGGCGGATTCTATTTTTTTTTTTTTACCATCGCTATTGAACTAGCTGTAAAGCATCTCCGAGATCGGCCGTACTTGTGTCTTTTATGTTGCCTTTATATTTATTCTGTAATCATCCTGCTGCATATTCCTGTTACATGCAGAGGAGGCGCCATCACTCTAGACCAAGGCTGAACTGCCTCTCCTGGCAAGAGGGACACATTATCATATTGTCCTAAAGGCCGCAGATAAACTTAAAGTGAACCTGTCACCAAATCCTCAGCCCTGCAGATAGATAGGTTAGTGTCACCAGCACCAGCATATCACCCCAGCCCTGCAGATAGATAGGTTAGTGACACCAGAACCAGCATATCACCCCAGCCCTGCAGATAGATAGGTTAGTGTCACCAGAACCAGCATATCTCCCCAGCGCTGCAGATGGATAGGTTAGTGTCACCAGAACCAGCATATCACCCCAGTCCTGCAGATAGATAGGTTAGTGTCACCAGACCCCAGCATATCATCCCAGCCCTGCAGATAGATAGGTTAGTGTCACCAGACCCAGCATATCACCCCAGCCCTGCAGATAGATAGGTTAGTGTCACCAGAACCAGCATATCACCCCAGTCCTGCAGATAGATAGGTTACTGTCACCAGAACCAGCATATCACCCCAGCCCTGCAGATAGATAGGTTAGTGTCACAGAACTAGCATATCACCCCAGCCCTGCAGATAGATAGGTTAGCGTCTCCAGACCCAGCATATCACCCCAGCCCTGCAGATAGATAGGTTAGTGTCACCAGACCCAGCATATCACCCCAGTCCTGCAGATAGATAGGTTAGCGTCACCAGAACCAGCATATCACCACAGCCCTGCAGATAGATAGGTTAGTGTCACCAGAACCAGCATATCACCCCAGCCCTGCAGATAGATAGGTTAGTGTCACCAGAACCAGCATATCACCCCAGCCCTGCAGATAGATAGGTTAGTGTCACCAGAACCATCATATCACCCCAGCCCTGCAGATAGATAGGTTAGTGTCACCAGAACCAGCATATCACCCCAGCTCTGCAGATAGATAGGTTAGTGTCGCCAGAACCAGCATATCACCCCAGCCCTGCAGATAGATAGGTTAGTGTCACCAGAACCAGCATATCACCCCAGCCCTGCAGATAGGTTAGTGTCACCAGACCTAGCATATCACCCCAGCTCTGCAGATAGATAGGTTAGTGTCACCAGAACCAGCATATCACCCCAGCCCTGCAGATAGATAGGTTAGTGTCACCAGAACCAGCATATCACCCCAGCCCTGCAGATAGATAGGTTAGTGTCACCAGAACCATCATATCACCCCAGCCCTGCAGATAGATAGGTTAGTGTCACCAGAACCAGCATATCACCCCAGCCCTGCAGATAGATAGGTTAGTGTCACCAGACCCAGCATATCACCCCAGCCCTGCAGATAGATAGGTTAGTGTCACCAGAACCAGCATATCACCCCAGCCCTGCAGATAGGTTAGTGTCACCAGAACCAGCATATCACCCCAGCCCTGCAGATAGATAGGTTAGCGTCTCCAGACCCAGCATATCACCCCAGCCCTGCAGATAGATAGGTTAGTGTCACCAGACCCAGCATATCACCCCAGTCCTGCAGATAGATAGGTTAGCGTCACCAGAACCAGCATATCACCACAGCCCTGCAGATAGATAGGTTAGTGTCACCAGAACCAGCATATTGTTTGTTTGTTTGTTTGTTTGTTTGAGTTGGAAGGGACCTCAAGGGCCATCGAGTCCAACCCCCTGCAAAAGCAGGAATTCCTAAAACATCCCAGCTATATACCTATCCAGTTTCCGCTTGAAGATTTCAATTGATGAAGAACTAACCACCTCCCGTGGCAGCCTATTCCACTCTCTCACTACCCTTACTGTTAGAAAGTTTTTCCTAATGTCTAATCTGAATCTCCTTCCCCTTAGTTTCATCCCATTACTTCTCGTGCTTCCTTCTGCTAATGAGAATAGGGTAGATCCCTCTGCACTGTGACAACCTTTCAGATATTTAAATACCGCTATTAAGTCTCCCCTTAGCCTTCTCTTCTGCAAACTAAGCAGTCCCAATTCTTTTAGCCTCTCCTCGTAGGACATGGTTTGTAGACCTTCCACCATTTTGGTTGCTCTTCTCTGGACCTGCTCCAATGAATCGATGTCTTTCTTAAACTGGGGCGCCCAGAACTGTACACAGTATTCCAGGTGGGGTCTGACCAGGGCAGAGTACAGCGGAATAATTACCTCTCTTGATCTAGCTACAATGCTCGTCTTGATACATCCTAGAATTTGGTTAGCCTTTTTAGCCACCGCACCGCACTGTTGACTCATGTTGAGTTTGCGATCTATTATTATGCCCAGATCCTTTTCCCCTGTACTCTCACTTTGTACTATTCCTCCCATACTATACTATATCACCCCAGCCCTGCAGATAGATAGGTTAGTGTCACCAGAACCAGCATATCACCCCAGCCCTGCAGATAGATAGGTTAGTGTCACGAGAACCAGCATATCACCACAGCTCTGCAGATAGATAGGTTAGTGTCACCAGAACCAGCATATCACCCCAGCCCTGCAGATAGATAGGTTAGTGTCACCAGAACCAGCATATCACCCCAGCCCTGCAGATAGATAGATTAGTGTCACCAGAACCAGCATATCACCCCAGCCCTGCAGATAGATAGGTTAGTGTCACCAGACCCAGCGTATCACCACAGCCCTGCAGATAGATAGGTTAGTGTCACCAGAACCAGCATATCACCCAAGCCCTGCAGATAGATAGGTTAGTGTCACCAGAACCAGCATATCACCCCAGCCCTGCAGATAGATAGGTTAGTGTCACCAGAACCAGCATATCACCCCAGCCCTGCAGATAGATAGGTTAGTGTCACCAGAACCATCATATCACCCCAGCCCTGCAGATAGATAGGTTAGTGTCACCAGAACCAGCATATCACCCCAGCCCTGCAGATAGATAGGTTAGTGTCACCAGACCCAGCATATCACCCCAGCTCTGCAGATAGATAGGTTAGTGTCACCAGAACCAGCATATCACCCCAGCCCTGCAGATAGATAGGTTAGTGTCACCAGAACCATCATATCACCCCAGCCCTGCAGATAGATAGGTTAGTGTCACCAGACCCAGCATATCACCCCAGCCCTGCAGATAGATAGGTTAGTGTCACCAGAACCAGCATATCACCCCAGCCCTGCAGATAGGTTAGTGTCACCAGAACCAGCATATCACCCCAGCCCTGCAGATAGATAGGTTAGCGTCTCCAGACCCAGCATATCACCCCAGCCCTGCAGATAGATAGGTTAGTGTCACCAGACCCAGCATATCACCCCAGTCCTGCAGATAGATAGGTTAGCGTCACCAGAACCAGCATATCACCACAGCCCTGCAGATAGATAGGTTAGTGTCACCAGAACCAGCATATCACCCAAGCCCTGCAGATAGATAGGTTAGTGTCACCAGAACCAGCATATCACCCCAGCCCTGCAGATAGATAGGTTAGTGTCACCAGAACCAGCATATCACCCCAGCTCTGCAGATAGATAGGTTAGTGTCACCAGAACCAGCATATCACCCCAGCCCTGCAGATAGATAAGTTAGTGTCACCAGAACCAGCATATCACCCCAGCCCTGCAGATAGATAGATTAGTGTCACCAGAACCAGCATATCACCCCAGCCCTGCAGATAGATAGGTTAGTGTCACCAGACCCAGCGTATCACCACAGCCCTGCAGATAGATAGGTTAGTGTCACCAGAACCAGCATATCACCCAAGCCCTGCAGATAGATAGGTTAGTGTCACCAGAACCAGCATATTACCCCAGCCCTGCAGATAGATAGGTTAGTGTCACCAGAACCAGCATATCACCCCAGCCCTGCAGATAGATAGGTTAGTGTCACCAGAACCAGCATATCACCCCAGTACTGTGACATCACTGTTTGTTTTATCCCTGTACTGTGACATCACTGGGCCAAAATACTTATAAGCCTTCGATGTCTTGATCTTGCTGCTGATTATGGTTCATTACACATTTATACTCCTGTATGTATACTGTATGTATAATAATAATTGTCTATTTTCTGGACCATATATTTGGATGTAAACAGTACAGTGAGGTTTGCTACCGCAGATTCTTACTAATCCTGAGTGTATGACCTCTCCCCCTCTCCGTATAATTGGACGCATTCCTCTGTATCCCCTATATATCAGTTCCGCCATTATTTACTAATTATTTCCGCTTAAGACGCCAGCGCTGTAGAGGATTCACATTGGGTCTATTCCTAATAACTATAATGACCAGTTTCAGGCCGCTTTCTGTTGAACTACTGACACGCGCTAATGTTTCCCGGCTATTAAGGTGTTGTAACATAGAATTTTCAATTCCTTTATTCTGACTGTAGGCATTTACAGCCAATTCCGCCCCCCCCCCCCATCTCCCGATCCGCACATTTCAGATGCTTTTAAGGAAAGAAGACGTCTAGTTAAGAGTTTCTTGCGGAGCCTCTTTTGGCCGAGCCTCCATTTATCAAAGCTATTGTATATAGGTATACAGGCAGGAAGGTTGCAGATAATTTACAGTAATGTCAGCCGCTGCCATATGACAAGACTCATTTACTGCAACACAAAAGACGCGCTCGACACATCTCACCGCTGATATTAGGAGTAAATGGATTCAGGTAACGCTAAATGCTCTTTTATAATCTTTATACTTAGCATAATGGCAACGATAAAGCTTATATGGCCAACATTATAAGTGGAGATGAGCTAATCGATCCTGCCCATAAAAAACTGGTGTGTTCACTTTTATTTGCAAATCAATATGGCCGAGGTGTCCTAATGGGCTGGTGGAGGGTAAATGAGTAGGCCGGATTAGTACATTTTCTGGATTATTAAGGAATTTAGTTCTCATAGAGCACAAGATATTTGGGTAAGATGTCTCTACCTTGTGTGTGTCCCCAAATCTCTCACAGCATAGGTATCACCAACAAGCTAACAAAAGAGACTGCAACTCCCTCATCCCATCCCATCTCTCATCTCCTCAGATCTCTCTCTCGCCTCTCATTTCTTCTCTTCTCTTCCTCTACATGCCTTTCTCTTCCCCTCTCCTCTCCTCTCCCTCTCCTTTCTTTTTTTCTCTCTCCTCTCCTTTCTCCCCTCTCCTCTTTTGTCCCATATCATCTCATGTTCTCACCTCTCCTTTCGTCACATCCCTCTCCTTTCTCCCCTCTATTCTCATCTACTCGACTCTAATTTACTCTCTCCTCCCTCTCCACTCCACTACTCTTCTCTTTTCTCCTCTTTCCCCTCTCATCTACTTTATCTTTTCTCTCTTCCCCTCTCCATTTCTTTCCTCTGTCATTTCATCTCATCTCATCTCCTCACCTCTCCTTTCTTCTCTCCCTTCCCCTCTCCCATTCTTATCTCCTCTCCTTTCTTCACTCCCCTATCCTCTCCTTTCTCCCCTCTTTTCTCATCTACTTGACTCTCATTTGCTCTCCCTTTCCTCTTCTCTCCTCTCCACTACTTTTTTCTCCGCTCATCTCCTCTACTTTCTTTTCTCTCCTCTCCTTTCCTCCCTCTCATCTCCTCTTCTATCATTTGTTTTCCATTCCCTCTCCTCACATTCCTCCCTCCTTCCTCTCCTCTTCCCTCTACTCTCCTTTCCTCCCTCTCATCTCCTCTACTCTCTTTTTCTCTCCTCTCCTCTCCTCCCTCTCATCTCCTCTACTCTCTTTTTCTCTCCTCTCCTTTCCTTTCGTCCCTCTCATCTCCTCTACTCTCTTTTTGTCTCCTCTCCTCCCTCTCATCTCCTCTACTCTATTTTTGTCTCCTCTCCTTTCCTCTCCTCCCTCTCATCTCCTCTACTCTCTTTTTGTCTCCTCTCCTTTCCTCTCCTCCCTCTCATCTCCTCTACTCTCTTTTTGTCTCCTCTCCTTTCCTCCCTTTCATCTCCTCTACTCTCTTTTTCTCTCCTCTCCTTTCCTTTCGTCCCTCTCATCTCCTCTACTCTCTTTTTGTCTCCTCTCCTCTCCTCCCTCTCATCTCCTCTACTCTCTTTTTCTCTCCTCTGCTCTCATTTGTTTTCCATTCCCTCTCTTCACATTCCTCCCTTCTTTCTCTCCTATCTTCTCCTGTTCCCTCCCCTTCACTCTCCTTTACTGCACATAGTATTCTATAAGGAAGTATGAGTTGAGTAAGAGAGATGAGAAGACACAGGTACAGGAATACTGCTGCATCTACTAGTAGGTTTTCTATCACACCCCATGTGCTTCATTCACATACCTTCAGTCTATATCAATATGCTATCTCTGGGAGACATCATAGCAGCTCGTCTCTACCCAATAAAAGAGAAGGCAACTTCTAAATGTGCAGAATACAACACATCTCATGGCCAAAAATAGTGTTATTCCTCCTATACACACAGTACCTTATCCTGAAAAGTCACTGGAATAAAACATTATAAATTAATGTAATTACAATAATGTGCACTGTATATGTCCGCTCAGTTTCAATGATCCCTAAATTTACTTGTTTGTGATTTTTATAGCCTTCTCTGCCACAGACACAAAGCATACCTGTCTTATACATTTAACAATTTTCTAGCGTTCACATCCGGCAAGAGACTCTCTGATCAATGGCTGTAAACTCAGGCAGTGACTTAAATTTCCAGCAAGTTAAGAACTGTACTCACTAAATTCTCCCAGGGTGCAGCGAGACACAATAATCAATAATGTTCCATCCATGCAGCAGATTTCCACAAGAATCACAATATTAAAAAAGACAAAACCATACATCAAGGCCCCATAGAAATGTCTCCTAAATTGTTTGTCTGATATTTTATTTCTTTTCTCCACTTTTAAAGGAGCAATTGCATAAAACATCCCAATGACTCTGCTGAATCACATATAAAGCACAAACCCGGTCACATCTGATATTACCGTCAATGGAGCAGTAATGTGCCGACATACTGGAATTAGAAATTCACTAAGTTTTAATTTTTACTACAGACTTCAATCCCATGAAGGTTCAAAACTAACCGCTATAGACAAGACTACTAAAATACTATGCCCAAGACTATAGCGTTAATAATACTGCCCCATGTTCAAGAATATAATTACTATAATACCGCCCCTATGTAAAAGAATATAACTAGCATAATACTACCTCCTATGTATAAGAATATAACTACTATAATACTGCTCCTATGTAGAAGAATATAACTACTATAATACTGCCCCTATGTACAAGAATATAACTACTATAATACAGCTCCTATGTACAAGAATATAACTACTATAATACTGCTCCTATGTACAAGAATATAACTGCTATAATACTGCTCCTATGTACAAGAATATAACTACTATAATACTACCTCCTATGTACAAGAATATAACTACTATAATACTGCTCCTATGTACAAGAATATAACTACTATAATACTGCCTCCTAGCTGTGAGGTTGTGTTTCTGTAGCTCTCCTGAGTCTCCTGATGTCTGGAGAAAGCCCAGGGCGGGGCCACCCTGGGTGGGGCAGCTCCCCTAGCAAGGCCCAGGCTCCAAGGCCTACTCTGGGAAGTAATTCCCATACTCAAAAAGTGGATGAAAATCCCAAAGTTTCCAGGAATGAAAATATTGTCCAGTGTGTCAGCAGTCCCAGTGCAGCAAGCCAAGATGGGAAGAAAGTGATTGCAAGTAAAGCAGTAGCAGAAGCAAGCAGAGGTACGGTGCAACAACCTACCAATGTAATTGTGCAGCATCCAGAAAGAATACCTGAATGTAAGAAGAAGCAAGCCGTGCAGCCTGTGCAGACTCCATTACAGGTTACAGGTGTCCCGTCCACTCCACCCTCCTGCAGACAGAGGAGAACGTCCCTGGAGAAACAGACCATGCTGGAGAACATGCAGCGGCCTGTACTGGTGCGGTCTGAGCGGACAAGATCTGGCAGTGGAAACTGCAAAACTGTAGAAAAGCCTGTGGATGTGACCAAAGAGAGACCAGCAGGGAGGCCTCATGGTACCGGTGGTGCGGTCACTGGGAACAAACTGGGACCCAGTGCCCAATCTGCAGATTGTGGGCCCATGGCAGTGACGGCAGCCACAGCAGGCCAGAAGTCACAGGCTACACCGACCAGAGGCCATATTGCGAGTAACCAGCCTGCAAGGCTACCCAATAATGCACAGAGTGTTACAATGGCTGAGCGAGCACCTGAACTGCGCCTGGCAGACGAGATCCCAGCACTGGTTAGGAGAATGGAGACTTTGAAGGCGAATAAATTATCTCTGCAGAGACAGATAGACTGTGCCTACAAAATAAGGGCTGCTAAACCTGGGGTAGAGGCAATACTGGACAAGAAGCTGAGCGCACTGGCGAAAGAGCTCGCCGATAACGTACAGGAGACAGAAACTGTACTGGAACAAATGGGACCGGTGGGAGAATCCTACAGAAACCAGCAGCAATTCGAGGAATATCGGCAGTCACCATCGTCTCGCTCCAAAGTTGGATCTGAACCATCTCAAGATGGCGGCCAGCAGTCCCATGCAAAACCCATTCTGCAGCCGGCAAGCTTCCCTTTTAAGGAAGGGAATTTGTATGGGAAAGCAGCAGCTAATGCCAAGCCACAGCAAAGACCTGCAGCAGTTTCTGGCAAGGCACCACAAGTCCCAGCAAGCAGCACTTTAGAGCAAGATCATGGACCCCTACCTGAAGGAGCATCTGTGCAGACACCACAAGTCCCAGGAGGCAGGTCATCTCAGCAGGACTGTGGACTGTTACCTGAAGGTACTGGGGTAGTAGCACATTTGGGGGCTCAGGATGTGAGTGTGTGGGACAGTCTGGACTCTGCTGTGCAGGACATCACTGATAGTGGCTGTACAGTCATGGCCAAAAGTTTTGAGAATGATACAAATATTAATTTTTACAAAGTCTACTGCTTCAATTTTTCTAATGGCAATTTGCATATACTCCAGAATGTTATAAAGAATGATCAGCTTAACAGCAATTACTTGCAAAGTCAATATTTGCCTAGAAAATGAACTTTATCCCCCAAAACACATTTCAACATCATTGCAGCCCTGCCTTAAAAGGACCACCTAACATCGTTTCAGTGATTGCTCCATTAACACAGGTGTGGGTGTTGATGAGGACAGGGCTGGAGATCAATCTGTCATGATTAAGTAAGAATGACACCACTGGACACTTTAAAAGGAGGCTGGTGCTTGCCATCATTGTTTCTCTTCTGTTAACCATGGTTATCTCTAAAGAAACACGTGCAGTCATCATTGCACTGCACAAAAATGGCCTAACTGGGAAGAGTATTGCAGCTAGAAAGATTGCACCTCAGTCAACAATCTATCGCATCATCAAGAACTTCAAGGAGAGAGGTTCCATTGGTGCCAAAAAGGCTCCAGGGCGCCCAAGAAAGACCAGCAAGCGGCAGGACCGTCTCTTAAAAGTGTTTCAGCTGCGGGATCGGGCTACCAGCAGTGCAGAGCTTGCTGAGGAATGGCAGCAGGCAGGTGTGAGTGCATCTGCACGCGCTGTGAGGCGGAGACTCTTGGAGCAAGGCCTGGTCTCAAGGAGGGCAGCAAAGAAGCCACTTCTCTCCAGAAAAAACATCAGGGACAGACTGATATTCTGCAAAAGGTACAGGGAGTGGACTGCTGAGGACTGGGGTAAAGTCATTTTCTCTGATGAATCCCCTTTTCCATTGTTTGGAACATCTGGAAAACAGCTTATTCGGAGAAGAAGAGGTGAGCGCTACCACCAGTCTTGTCTCATGCCAACTGTAAAGCATCCTGAAACCATTCATGTGTGGGGTTGCTTCTCAGCCAAGGGAATCGGCTCTCTCACAGTCTTGCCTAAAAACACAGCCATGAATAAAGAATGGTACCAGAATGTCCTCCAAGAGCAACTTCTCCCAACCGTCCAAGAGCAGTTTGGCGCTCAACAATGCCTTTTCCAGCATGATGGAGCACCTTGCCGTAAAGCAAAGGTGATAACTAAATGGCTCAGGGAACAAAACATAGAGATTTTGGGTCCATGGCCTGGAAACTCCCCAGATCTTAATCCCATTGAGAACTTGTGGTCAATCATCAAGAGACGGGTGGACAACCAAAAACCAACAAATTCAGACAAAATGAAAGCATTGATTCTGCAAGAATGGACTGCTATCAGTCAGGATTTGGTCCAGAAGTTGATTGAGAGCATGCCAGGGAGAATTGCAGAGGTCCTGAAGAAGAAGGGTCAACACTGCAAATATTGACTTGCTGCATTAACTCATTCTAACTGTCAATATAAGCTTCTGTTACTCATAATATGAATGCAATTCTATTTCTGTATGTGATAAAAACATCTGACAAACACACATAAAAACCAGAGGGCAGCAGATCATGTGAAAATAGAATATTTGTGTCATTCTCAAAACTTTTGGCCATGACTGTAATAACATTGTGGACTCTGCTGCCACTGACTATCCATCTAATGTGTCTGAGATTGTAGATAATTCTGTATGTGATAATGGTGCAGCAGGGGGAAGTGTTTCTCGGGGGGATCCTTCACCATCTATGACATTAGACCCCTCTACAGTCCAGTCTCTGGAGTCTGCTGATATTGCAGACATAGAGGTTGATGGTGAGGCGGACACAGCGCAGTCCAATGTACAGGACTTTCCCCCTCTAGTTACTAATGTAGTAACAGAACCTCCTAGTGCAGGTGCTCAGCAGCCCACACAGCGCCCACAGACACGCCAAGATGGCGGATCTGGCCATACCTCCTCTGGGAATGCCTGGAGCCGCGGTGCTCCATCTTTTACATCGAGCACGAACTATACAGGCCAGGCTTTCAAGAGGAGGAATGTAGTCAGGTTTAGGCACAGAGGTGCCAAGGAAGATCTGCCTGATAGAAGGTTTGTGGTCAGAGGGCTCCTATGTACCCAGATGGGCTTCCTGCCGACTGACATCCTGGCAGTGATAAACCTTCCTGACCGCCAGGGGTATGATGTCAGCTTTAAGTTGATGTCTGATCTGGACCGTTTCTGGGATAATCTCACTAGGTTTAGAGATACTGAGGGTTGGAATAAGTTCAGCTTCATCCCCATCTCTAAGTCAGATACCGCAAGTGTCACCATTGTATTCTGGAATGAGGCCGTTCCCCCTCAGGACATTGTCATCTGGCTCAGGAGACACTGCGACCTAATGTCCGATCTAACTAAGAACAGGGACGAAGACGGGATCTGGACTGGTGGGTGGAAGGTCCTGGTTAAGTTACATCAGCACAATAACATAACCCAACATCTGCCCAACTCATTCTTTATTGGCCGAGAGAAAGGCGTCTGCTTCTATGCGGGTCAGCCACGCAGATGCTTTAGGTGTGGGAAGGCCGGTCATGTGGCGAGTGTGTGCACCATGGTAAAGTGCAACTTGTGTAATGAAATGGGCCACATGAGCGCTACCTGCCAAAACATCAGGTGTAACCTATGTGGTAAGATGGGTCACCCCCACAGGGACTGTCCTGATGCTTGGCATAACCTCCATAGGGATATCCCTGATGAGGACTTGCTGGCAGCGGCTGATGACATACAGGAGGAGGAGGAGGCGCTGTTGTCAGGGTCAGTAGTCACTGAGTCAGAGCCCCAAACAAATACAGGTGATACCACCCAGGGCCAAGCCCAGTCAGGACCCATTGAGGCGACCATGGAGGTTGTTGGGCAGGTTGTACAACCCTCAGTGGCCATCTCTTCTCCTACCCAAAAACCCACCAGTACTAAGAGAAGAAAGAAAGATAGATCCAGCCGTAAGCCTGAGGGTGAGTGGACCACTGTCCAAAAACCAACTAAGATGAGATTGGATAGAACGGGCGATGTTACTGCAACATCAAATAGATTTAGTGTCCTGTCAGAGACCGAAGCAGAAATAGACAGGGAAATCATACGAATGATGGCAGAGTTCGATGATGAACCAGAGGGCGATCCACCCACTAAAAGGAGACCCCGCCGAGCTGAGGTACAGTCTGAATCAGACATGGAGACAGCAGGTCAGCAGGACAGCTCTGACTCTGATCTATAACATTGGGGTCCATCTCTCTGTTTCTTGTATTCCTACTTGTTCTGATGGCAGATTTCTATCTTAACATCATCTCCAGTAATGTTAATAGTATCAGAGCAAGGAGGACAATACACGCAGTCTATGAACATTTGAAATATCTTGATGCGGATGTCTATTTCTTGCAAGAAACCCGTTTAAATAGTCTAGGACTATTACGAGAAGCAGAGAGAGAATGGCAGTCTGGCCCGTCCTTCTGGTCACTGGCAGTGGAACCTAGTGCCGGGGTTTCTATATTTTTTAACACCAGAGATGTCACCATACATAGATTAACCGAGGTATTGATGGGGAGGTGCCTGGTTCTAGAAGTTACCATCCGAGGCAGAAGGCTCCGACTCATCAATATCTATGGTCCTCAGTCAGTGACTGAAAGGGCACATCTATTTGATGACGTAAAGCAGTACCTCTTTACATCTGTTCCTGTAGTCATGGCAGGGGACTTTAATGCCACCATGTTATCCAGTGATAGACCTACTGGTAGACCTCTCACCAGGGACTGCAAGGTCTTAAATACAGTTATTACACAGGCTGGTCTGTCTGATGTGTTTACTCAGGGTGGTAGGAAACCAAAATTCACCTACTTCTGCGCTGGTAGATGCAGTCGGATAGACTTAGCTCTGGTGAGTCCTTCTGAGAATGTTAGTGAGAAAACTGAAAAGACAGTCCCTTATTCTGACCATCTGGCCTTGTACTTTTGTTTGGGCGCCACAAAATGCCCTGATATTGGGAGAGGCCTATGGAAACTCAATTCCAGCCTCTTGGACGATGACTATGTCCAGAGTTGTGTCCACTCTCTATTTCAGAACCAGCTTGAGAGAGTCGACTTCTATGGCAACATGGCAGACTGGTGGGAGGATGTCAAGGAGGAGATCAGATCCCTCTTAAGGAAACTGTCAGTTAAGAAGGGGAAGAGTAAGTATAGCCAGTATCTCAGGCTGCGGAAAGAATTAGAGTCACTCTATTCGGCGGGCGGGGATAACCAACATGTGATTGACCGGCTGAAATCTGAGATAAGTCAGTATCAGTACCGCAGGTATACATCCCTGGTTCTTGAACGGGATTATGGGTCCTTAGGGGCGCCTGATCCATTTGAGAATTGCAAGGAGCGGGTGGCAAATAAATCGGTCACAGGTCTCACTGACTCCCAGGGTGTTTTACAGGAATCTCGGGAGGGTATCCTTGGGGTGGTGAGATCTTACTATGCTGACTTGTTTCAGAAGAAGGTTTTGGATAGAGAGAAGGTGGCTCAATTCTTGGAGGCAACTCCGGGTCCTGATACCGATGATTTGGACTTTTCTCCTTTGACACTGGAATTAATGGTGGAGGAGGTTAAAGAGGCCATAGATAAGTTACATCTGAAGAAGGCACCAGGTCCAGATGGTATAACAGCTGAGTTCTACAAAAAATTCCGAGACCTCTTAGCTCCAGTCCTCATGGATGTCTACAAAACTAGTCTAGAAAATCACCTGATGCCTCCATCCATGAGAGTGTCCTCCCTGATTCTGCTGTCTAAAGGTAAAGAGCCTACTGACATCAAGAACTGGAGGCCGATTGCCCTCTTGAATGTTGACAGGAAGATTCTTGCAAAGATTCTGTTCTCTAGGTTAGTTTGTTTGTCCCCGGCACTGTTGGCAGGCTCTCAGTTTGGCACAGTTAAAGGGCGGAACATCTCTGGAGCAGTTATCTCGATAAGGGAGATGTTTGAGAGATGTAAAGCTCTGAGGTGTGGGAGATATGTTGTGAGTCTTGACCAGGCTAAGGCCTTTGACAGAGTAGACCATGAGTATCTATGGGCCACTTTGACAAAGTACGGGATTCCGGGACAATTTATAGATTGGCTGAGAACTTTGTATTGTGAGGCGGAGAGCTTTCCTCTGATCAATAGTTGGCAGGGTGACACTTTTGGGGTTGAGGCAGGGGTGAGACAAGGTGGCCCACTGAGACCATTGCTGTATGTGTTTGCCATAGACCCGTTTCTTAGGTCACTGCAGGAGTGTGATTTTCAGGGGGTTCCGGTTCCCCACTGCTTGCCTCTGAGAGTTGTTGCCTATGCGGATGATGTGACTGTGGTGATATCTGAGCCTCGTGAGGTGGAGATGTTGTCTGCGGCCATCAGAAGTTACTCAGAGGCCTCAGGGTCTCTGGTCAACCTTGAAAAGAGTCAAGCTCTCTGGACGGGTCATACTGATCCTATTTTTGATCTGCCACAGTTTGCCCAGGCCTCCTCCTATATTAAGATCCTTGGGGTGAAATTTGGGAGGGATGATAATGCCAGACTAAATTGGGAAGACAAGTTGGAATCCGGAAATGCAAAGGTTCAGCGATGGAAGAACTGGAGGCTGACCTATAGAGAAAGGGTTAAAATGTTGAAGACTTACCTGGTCCCTGTCTTCTTGTACGTCTCTGTTGTCTTTCCTTTGCCAGAATCTTTCTCCGCTAGGCTCTTTAGCCTGTTTTTCCAACTTTTGTGGGGGGACAGGTCAAACCCAGTAAAAAGAGGGATAACCTACCTACAGAGGAGAGAGGGTGGGCTGGATATGTTAAATCCAAGGGTGTTCTTTGACTCCATATTTCTAAAAGTAAATTTTGGTTGTCTGGACTCAAACAACAGCTCCCTGTGGGTTAATAGTATCAGGGACTGGATTTTGCCTTTTGCAGAATCCTGGGTGCGAGGCGGCAGCCTTAAGAGGGGTCGATTGTCTCATGGCTACCTCCCCCAATATCTGGTCTATGGCCTGAAGTGTGTCAGGACGTGGAAGCTGGAGAAGACTTACATTGAGAGTAAGACCAGGAGAGACATATACTCCAGGGTATGTAAGGCTTTCTTCTACTCCCGTCTTGCTCTAAGAGACTGTATAACATCCACTCTCCAAGAAAGTCTTAAACTCCTCAATAGCAGAAGACTCCCAGACAAATTCTTTGATACTGCCTGGTTGTCACTACATGGTAAACTCTTTGTTAGGGGAAACTTAAAATTCTTAAGTGTGCTGGATAGGACATGTCCCCTGGGCTGTCAGCAGGAGGAGACCATGGAGCATTTCATTACTGAATGCTGGGGAGGGAGGAAGATATGGGAGGAAGTGTCCAGCAGGTTATCCATCTCCATACTAGAAACCCTGACATACCCCGACATAATCTATGGGGTCCCATCCAACAACACTGGTATAGATAGAGGAACCATGTATCTGATCATTACTGTCATCAAATATTATCACTGGCACGCAAGAACCCGAGTCTCCATATTCAGCGAGAATTTTGACCATGAATTCGTAGTCAGACAGATATTATCTGAGCTCAGGTGGATAAAATCACTGGAGGTAAAGAGAAACCAGAGAGACAGAAGACTATGGAGGAATGTGGATGTGGTTTAAGTTTGGTCATTTATTTTTACCTTGTGTTCTGTTTTTTATTTATTTATTTATTTTTTTCCCAACAGGTGTGGACTCTTTAAGTTGATTTTGCTTTAGGCATTTTCTGCTTGATAACTCTCGGTACATACAAAATGTATGGAATAATTGAAAGAATTATTGTTTAATTGTATTTATGTTGGTTTTTACTTTAATAAAAATTGCCTCCTATGTAGAAGAATATAACTACTATAATACTGCCCCTATGTACAAGAATATAACTACTATAATACTGCCTCCTATGTACAAGAATATAACTACTATAATACTGCTCCTATGTAGAAGAATATAACTACTATAATACTGCCCCTATGTACAAGAATATAACTACTATAATACTGCCCCTATGTACAAGAATATATCTACTATAATACTACTCCTATGTACAAGAATATATCTACTATAATACTACTCCTATATACAAGAATATAACTACTATAATACTGCCCCCTATGTACAAGAATATAACTACTATAATACTGCCCCCTATGTACAAGAATATAACTACTATAATACTGCTCCTATGTACAAGAATATAACTACTATAATACTACCTCCTATGTACAAGAATATAACTACTATAATACTGCTCCTATGTACAAGAATATAACTACTATAATACTATCTCCTATGTATAAGAATATAACTACTATAATACTGCTCCTATGTACAAGAATATAAGTACTATAATACTGCTCCTATGTACAAGAATATAACTACTATAATACTGCTCCTATGTACAAGAATATAACTACTATAATACTGCTTCTATGTACAACAGTATAACTACTATAATACTACCTTCTATGTACAAGAATATAACTACTATAATACTGCCCCTATGTACAAGAATATAACTACTATAATACTGCTCTTATGTACAAGAATATAACTACTATAATACTGCTCCTATGTACAAAAATATAACTACTATAATACTGCCCCCTATGTACAAGACTATAACTACTATAATACTGCTCCTATGTACAAGAATATAACTACTATAATACTGCCCCCTATGTACAAGACTATAACTACTATAATACTGCTCCTATGTACAAGAATATAACTACTATAATACTGCTCCCATGTACAAGAATATAACTACTATAATACTGCTCTTATGTACAAGAATATAACTACTATAATACTACCTCCTATGTACAAGAATATAACTACTATAATACTGCCCCTATGTACAAGAATATAACTACTATAATACTGCTCCCATGTACAAGAATATAACTACTATAATACTGCTCCTATGTACAAGAATATAACTACTATAATTCTGCTCCCTATGTACAAGAATATAACTACTATAATACTGCTCCCATGTACAAGAATATAACTACTATAATACTGCTCCTATGTACAAGAATATAACTACTATAATACTGCCCCTATGTACAAGAATATAACTACTATAATACTACCTCCTATGTACAAGAATATAACTACTATAATACTGCTCCTATGTACAAGAATATAACTACTATAACACTGCTCCTATGTACAAGAATATAACTACTATAATACTACTCCTATGTACAAGAATATAACTACTATAATACTACTCCTATGTACAAGAATATAACTACTATAATACTGCTCCTATGTACAAGAATATAACTACTATAATACTGCTCCTATGTACAAGAATATAACTACTATAATATATGTAATAATAATACTACACTCTATGTATGTGCCTTAAAGGGGTTGTCCACAAGTTGCAGGACCTGTGGAGGAGGCAGGGAACAGGAAACAAAAAACAAAACAAAAAAAAAACCATGAAGAATAGAGGAACTGATGACATCACTCACATATGTCACCGGTTCCTTTCGTATGGCCTCTGATTGTCTCAGCGGTCACATGCAGCACAGGTCTTCTGGCGGTGACTTCCTGGTGTGCATCGAACCAGACAGCAGTGGAGCACACTGGAGTGCCAGGGACAGGTGAGTTTTTTGTTAATGTTTCCGCTTCCCTGACCTCTTCCCTGGGTCCTGAAATTCGTGGACAACCCCTTTAAATCTCTACAATAAGATGTCACCTTGAAGCTTCTCTACATATTCCATTTCCCCACAATGCTACATGTGACTTTCTTCTTCCTCCCGCTTTGTCTTCCAGGGTTTTGCTCAGGGGGTCCATGTATGTGAATGAGGCCATGCGGTATAATTTTTCACTCTTTTTCATTCTTATTGTCATGTCTACAGATCTGGTGTATGTGACAAGGACTTTTGGCCGCTTCCAGTTTTCGTCCAGTTCTCGCCATCATTCTATATAATACGTGTTGTGTGCACTTGGTTTATCATGCATTAAATATCACACAAGGTGTAAAGACACATACACGGCGCTAGGAATGTTTCGTCTGACGAGACCTAAGGCGTTGGGTTTGATAGACGAATGCTCCAATTGATGTAATTGTATGTGAAACCCAAAGTGACCCACTTTACAAGAGCTTCAGGCTCATTAACAATCTCCAGTACATCAATGGATCAATCACAAGACAAAATGCATGATTACAGAGAGCTGACCTACTTGTCACCGCGCCATTCACTGCAAGTCTACCGAGCTTTACAGCTTCTATTTGTTCATTAAAAACAGCATGAAAAAAGCTCATTATGTGGATGAAAAAGCTGTGGACAGGGAATCATGGGACCCTTGACATCGGAGGAGCTGTCAACAGGACCTTAGCGATCCCAGACACTGGACTGCAGCCACTGAAGAAGAGCCAGGAATATAGTGAAGAGGAATAATGTATATAGTTATATATCATCCAATGGGAAGACAGCGTGTATATGTCTAGTGTACGGGGAAAAAGTAACATAGTATCAGGATGGTATAGGAAAATACTATGGGAGCCATAATGTGACCGCTCTTACAGTATACAGCTCTATAGTGTGACCGCTCTTACAGTATACAGCTCCATAGTGTGACCGCTCTTACAGTATACAGTATATAGTGTGACCGCTCTTACAGTATACAGTATATAGTGTGACCGCTCTTACAGTATACAGCTCTATAGTGTGATCGCTCTTACAGTATATAGTGTAACCGCTCTTACAGTATACAGCTCTATAGTGTGACCGCTCTTACAGTATACAGTATATAGTGTGACCGCTCTTACAGTATACAGTATATAGTGCGACCGCTCTTACAGTATACAGTATATAGTGTGACCGCTCTTACAGTATACAGTATATAGTGTGACCGCTCTTACAGTATACAGTATATAGTGTGACCGCTCTTACAGTATACAGTATATAGTGTGACTGCTCTTACAGTATACAGTATATAGTGTGACCGCTCTTACAGTATACAGTATATAGTGTGACCGCTCTTACAGTATATAGTATATAGTGTGACCGCTCTTACAGTATACAGTATATAGTGTGACCGCTCTTACAGTATACAGTATATAGTGTGACCGCTCTTACAGTATACAGTATATAGTGTGACCGCTCTTACAGTATATAGTGTGACCGCTCTTACAGTATACAGTATATAGTGTGACCGCTCTTACAGTATACAGTATATAGTGTGACCGCTCATACAGTATACAGTATATAGTGTGACCGCTCTTACAGTATACAGTATATAGTGTGACCGCTCTTACAGTATACAGTATATAGTGTGACCGCTCTTACAGTATACAGTATATAGTGTGACCGCTCTTACAGTATACAGTATATAGTGTGACCGCTCTTACAGTATACAGTATATAGTGTGACCGCTCTTACAGTATACAGTATATAGTGTGACCGCTCTTACAGTATACAGTATATAGTGTGACCGCTCTTACAGTATACAGCTCCATAGTGTGATCGCTCTTACAGTATACAGCTCCATAGTGTGACCGCTCTTACAGTATACAGTATATAGTGTGACCGCTCTTACAGTATACAGTATATAGTGTGACCGCTCTTACAGTATACAGCTCTATAGTGTGACCGCTCTTACAGTATACAGTATATAGTGTGACCGCTCTTACAGTATACAGTATATAGTGTGACCGCTCTTACAGTATACAGTATATAGTGTGACCGCTCTTACAGTATACAGTATATAGTGTGACCGCTCTTACAGTATACAGTATATAGTGTGACCGCTATTACAGTATACAGTATATAGTGTGACCGCTCTTACAGTATACAGTATATAGTGTGACCGCTCTTACAGTATACAGTATATAGTGTGACCGCTCTTACAGTATACAGTATATAGTGTGACCGCTCTTACAGTATACAGTATATAGTGTGACCGCTCTTACAGTATACAGTATATAGTGTGATCGCTCATACACTATACAGTATATAGTGTGACCGCTCATACAGTATATAGTGTGACCGCTCTTACAGTATACAGTATATAGTGTGACCGCTCTTACAGTATACAGTATATAGTGTGACCGCTCTTACAGTATACAGTATATAGTGTGACCGCTCTTACAGTATACAGTATATAGTGTGACCGCTCTTACAGTATACAGTATATAGTGTGACCGCTCTTACAGTATACAGTATATAGTGTGACCCCTCTTACAGTATACAGTATATAGTGTGACCGCTCTTACAGTATACGGCTCTATAGTGTGACCGCTCTTACAGTATACAGCTCTATAGTGTGACCGCTCTTACAGTATACAGTATATAGTGTGACCGCTATTACAGTATACAGTATATAGTGTGACCGCTCTTACAGTATACAGTATATAGTGTGACCACTCTTACAGTATACAGTATATAGTGTGACCGCTCTTACAGTATACAGTATATAGTGTGACCACTCTTACAGTATACAGTATATAGTGTGACCGCTCTTACAGTATACAGTATATAGTGTGACCGCTATTACAGTATACAGTATATAGTGTGACCGCTCTTACAGTATACAGTATATAGTGTGACCACTCTTACAGTATACAGTATATAGTGTGACCGCTCTTACAGTATACAGTATATAGTGTGACCACTCTTACAGTATACAGTATATAGTGTGACCGCTCTTACAGTATACAGTATATAGTGTGACCGCTCTTACAGTATACAGCTCTATAGTGTGACCGCTCTTACAGTATACAGCTCTATAGTGTGACCGCTCTTACAGTATACAGTATATAGTGTGACCGCTCTTACAGTATACAGTATATAGTGTAACCGCTCTTACAGTATACAGTATATAGTGTGACCGCTCTTACAGTATACAGTATATAGTGTGACCGCTCTTACAGTATACAGTATATAGTGAGACCGCTCTTACAGCATACAGTATGTAGTGTGACCGCTCTTACAGTATACAGTATATAGTGTGACTGCTCTTACAGTATACAGCTCTATAGTGTGACCGCTCTTACAGTATACAGTATATAGTGTAACCGCTCTTACAGTATACAGTATATAGTGTGACCGCTCTTACAATATACAGTATATAGTGTGACCGCTCTTACAGTATACAGTATATAGTGTGACCGCTCTTACAGTATACAGTATATAGTGTGACCGCTCTTACAGTATACAGTATATAGTGTGACCGCTCTTAGTTTACAGCTCTATAGTGTGACCGCTCTTACAGTATACAGTATATAGTGTGACCGCTCTTACAGTATACATTATATAGTGTGACCGCTCTTACAGTATACAGTATATAGTGTGACCGCTCTTACAGTATACAGCTCTATAGTGTGACCGCTCTTACAGTATACAGTATATAGTGTGACCGCTCTTACAGTATACAGCTCTATAGTGTGAACGCTCTTACAGTATACAGTATATAGTGTGACCGCTCTTACAGTATACAGTATATAGTGTGACCGCTCTTACAGTATACAGTATATAGTGTGACCGCTCTTACAGTATACAGTATATAGTGTGACCGCTCTTACAGTATACAGTATATAGTGTGACCGCTCTTACAGTATACAGTATATAGTGTGACCGCTCTTACAGTATACAGTATATAGTGTGACCGCTCATACAGTATATAGTGTGACCGCTCTTACAGTATACAGTATATAGTGTGACCGCTCTTACAGTATACAGTATATAGTGTGACCGCTCTTACAGTATACAGTATATAGTGTGACCGCTCTTACAGTATACAGCTCTATAGTGTGACCGCTCTTACAGTATACAGTATATAGTGTGACCGCTCTTACAGTATACAGTATATAGTGTGACCGCTCTTACAGTATACAGTATATAGTGTGACCGCTCTTACAGTATACAGCTCTATAGTGTGACCGCTCTTACAGTATACAGTATATAGTGTGACCGCTCTTACAGTATACAGTATATAGTGTGACCGCTCTTACAGTATACAGCTTTATAGTGTGACCGCTCTTACAGTATACAGTATATAGTGTGACCGCTCTTATAGTATACAGTATATAGTGTGACCGCTCTTACAGTATACAGCTCTATAGTGTGACCGCTCTTACAGTATACAGCTCTATAGTGTGACCGCTATTACAGTATACAGTATATAGTGTGACCGCTCTTACAGTATACAGTATATAGTGTGACCGCTCTTACAGTATACAGCTCTATAGTGTGACCGCTCTTACAGTGTACAGTATATAGTGTGACCGCTCTTACAGTATACAGTATATAGTGTGACCGCTCTTACAGTATACAGTATATAGTGTGACCGCTCTTACAGTATACAGTATATAGTGTGACCGCTCTTACAGTATACAGTATATAGTGTGACCGCTCTTACAGTATACAGTATATAGTGTGACCGCTCTTACAGTATATAGTGTGACCACTCTTACAGTATACAGTATATAGTGTGACCGCTCTTACAGTATACAGCTCTATAGTGTGACCGCTCTTACAGTATACAGTATATAGTGTGACCGCTCTTACAGTATAAAGTATATAGTGTGACCGCTCTTACAGTATACAGTATATAGTGTGACCGCTCTTACAGTATACAGTATATAGTGTGACCGCTCTTACAGTATACAGTATATAGTGTGACCGCTCTTACTGTATACAGTATATAGTGTGACCGCTCTTACAGTATACAGTATATAGTGTGACCGCTCTTACAGTATACAGTATATAGTGTGACCGCTCTTACAGTATACAGCTCTATAGTGTGACCGCTCTTACAGTATACAGTATATAGTGTGACCGCTCTTACAGTATATAGTATATAGTGTGACCGCTCTTACAGTATACAGTATATAGTGTGACCGCTCTTACAGTATACAGTATACAGTGTGACCGCTCTTACAGTATACAGTATATAGTGTGACCGCTCTTACAGTATACAGTATACAGTGTGACCGCTCTTACAGTATACAGTATATAGTGTGACCGCTCTTACAGTATACAGTATATAGTGTGACCGCTCTTACAGTATACAGTATATAGTGTGACCGCTCTTACAGTATACAGTATATAGTGTGACCGCTCTTACAGTATACAGCGCTATAGTGTGACCGCTCTTACAGTATACAGCTCTATAGTGTGACCGCTCTTACAGTATATAGTGTGACCGCTCTTACAGTATACAGTATATAGTGTGACCGCTCTTACAGTATATACTGTGACCGCTCTTACAGTATACAGTATATACTGTGACCGCTCTTACAGTATACAGTATATAGTGTGACCGCTCTTACAGTATACAGCTCTATAGTGTGACCGCTCTTACAGTATACAGTATATAGTGTGACCGCTCTTACAGTATACAGTATATAGTGTGACCGCTCTTACAGTATACAGTATATAGTGTGACCGCTCTTACAATATATAGTGTGACCGCTCTTACAGTATACAGCTCTATAGTGTGACCGCTCTTACAGTATATAGTGTGACCGCTCTTACAGTATACAGTATATAGTGTGACCGCTCTTACAGTATACAGTATATAGTGTGACCGCTCTTACAGTATACAGCTCTATAGTGTGACCGCTCTTACAGTATACAGTATATAGTGTGACCGCTCTTACAGTATACAGTATATAGTGTGACCGCTCTTACAGTATACAGTATATAGTGTGACCGCTCTTACAGTATATAGTGTGACCGCTCTTACAGTATACAGCTCTATAGTGTGACCGCTCTTACAGTATATAGTGTGACCGCTCTTACAGTATACAGTATATAGTGTGACCGCTCTTACAGTATATACTGTGACCGCTCTTACAGTATACAGTATATAGTGTGACCGCTCTTACAGTATACAGTATATAGTGTGACCGCTCTTACAGTATACAGTATATAGTGTGACCGCTCTTACAGTATACAGTATATAGTGTGACCGCTCTTACAGTATATAGTATATAGTGTGACCGCTCTTACAGTATACAGTATATAGTGTGACCGCTCTTACAGTATACAGCTCTATAGTGTGACCGCTCTTACAGTATACAGTATATAGTGTGACCATTCCTACAGTACACAGTATATAGTGTGACCGCTCTTACAGTATACAGTATATAGTGTGACCGCTCTTACAGTATACAGTATATAGTGTGACCGCTCTTACAGTATACAGTATATAGTGTGACCGCTCTTACAGTATACAGCTCTATAGTGTGACCGCTCTTACAGTATACAGTATATAGTGTGACCGCTCTTACAGTATACAGTATATAGTGTGACCGCTCTTACAGTATACAGTATATAGTGTGACCGCTCTTACAGTATACAGTATATAGTGTGACCGCTCTTACAGTATACAGTATATAGTGTGACCGCTCTTACAGTATACAGTATATAGTGTGACCGCTCTTACAGTATACAGCTCTATAGTGTGACCGCTCTTACAGTATACAGTATATAGTGTGACCGCTCTTACAGTATATAGTGTGACCGCTCTTACAGTATACAGTATATAGTGTGACCGCTCTTACAGTATACAGTATATAGTGTGACCGCTCTTACAGTATACAGCTCTATAGTGTGACCGCTCTTACAGTATACAGCTCTATAGTGTGACCGCTCTTACAGTATACAGTATATAGTGTGACCGCTCTTACAGTATACAGTATATAGTGTGACCGCTCTTACAGTATACAGCTCTATAGTGTGACCGCTCTTACAGTATACAGTATATAGTGTGACCGCTCCTACAGTATACAGTATATAGTGTAACCGCTCTTACAGTATACAGTATATAGTGTGACCGCTCTTACAGTATACAGTATATAGTGTGACCGCTCTTACAGTATACGGCTCTATAGTGTGACCGCTCTTACAGTATACAGTATATAGTGTGACCGCTCCTACAGTATACAGTATATAGTGTGACCGCTCTTACAGTATATAGTGTGACCGCTCTTACAGTATACAGTATATAGTGTGACCGCTCTTACAGTATACAGTATATAGTGTGACCGCTCTTACAGTATACAGCTCTATAGTGTGACCGCTCTTACAGTATACAGTATATAGTGTGACCGCTCTTACAGTATACAGTATATAGTGTGACCGCTCTTACAGTATACAGTATATAGTGTGACCGCTCTTACAGTATACAGTATATAGTGTGACCGCTCTTACAGTATACAGTATATAGTGTGACCGCTCTTACAGTATACAGTATATAGTGTGACCGCTCTTACAGTATATAGTGTGACCGCTCTTACAGTATACAGTATATAGTGTGACCGCTCTTACAGTATACAGTATATAGTGTGACCGCTCCTACAGTATACAGTATATAGTGTAACCGCTCTTACAGTATACAGTATATAGTGTGACCGCTCTTACAGTATACAGTATATAGTGTGACTGCTCTTACAGTATACAGCTCTATAGTGTGACCGCTCTTACAGTATACAGTATATAGTGTGACCGCTCTTACAGTATACAGTATACAGTGTGACCGCTCTTACAGTATACAGTATATAGTGTGACCGCTCTTACAGTATACAGTATACAGTGTGACCGCTCTTACAGTATACAGTATACAGTGTGACCGCTCTTACAGTATACAGCTCTATAGTGTGACCGCTCTTACAGTATACAGTATATAGTGTGACCGCTCTTACAGTATACAGTATATAGTGTGACCGCTCTTACAGTATACAGTATATAGTGTGACCGCTTTTACAGTATACAGTATATAGTGTGACCGCTCTTACAGTATACAGTATATAGTGTGACCGCTCTTACAGTATACAGTATATAGTGTGACCGCTCTTACAGTATACAGTATATAGTGTGACCGCTCTTACAGTATATAGTATATAGTGTGACCGCTCTTACAGTATACAGCTCTATTGTGTGACCGCTCTTACAGTATACAGTATATAGTGTGACCGCTCTTACAGTATACCGCTCTATAGTGTGACCGCTCTTACAGTATACAGTATATAGTGTGACCGCTCTTACACTATACAGCTCTATAGTGTGACCGCTCTTACAGTATACAGTATATAGTGTGACCACTTTTACAGTATACAGTATATAGTTTGACTGCTCTTACAGTATACAGTATATAGTGTGACCGCTCTTGCAGTATACGGCTGTATAGTGTGACCGCTCTTACAGTATACAGCTCTATTGTGTGACCGCTCTTACAGTATACAGTATATAGTATGACCGCTCTTACAGTATATAGTTTAACCGCTCTTACAGTATACAGTATATAGTGTGACCGCTCTTACAGTATACAGTATATAGTGTGACCGCTCTTACAGTATACAGTATATAGTGTGACCGCTCTTACAGTATACAGTATATAGTGTGACCGCTCTTACAGTATACAGTATATAGTGTGACCGCTCTTACAGTATACAGTATATAGTGTGACCGCTCTTACAGTATACAGTATATAGTGTGACCGCTCTTACAGTATACAGTATATAGTGTGACCGCTCTTACAGTATACAGTATATAGTGTGACCGCTCTTACAGTATACAGTATATAGTGTGACCGCTCTTACAGTATATACAGTATATAGTGTGACCGCTCTTACAGTATACAGTATGTAGTGTGACCGCTCTTACAGTATACAGTATATAGTGTGACCGCTCTTACAGTATACAGTATATAGTGTGACCGCTCTTACAGTATACAGTATATAGTGTGACCGCTCTTACAGTATACGGCTGTATAGTGTGACCGCTCTTACAGTATACGGCTCTATAGTGTGACCGCTCTTACAGTATACAGTATATAGTGTGACCGCTCTTACAGTATACAGTATATAGTGTGACCGCTCTTACAGTATACAGTATATAGTGTGACCGCTCTTACAGTATATAGTGTGACCGCTCCTACAGTATACAGTATATAGTGTGACCGCTCTTACAGTATATAGTGTGACCGCTCTTACAGTATACAGTATATAGTGTGACCGCTCTTACAGTATACAGTATATAGTGTGACCGCTCTTACAGTATACAGTATATAGTGTGACCGCTCTTACAGTATACAGTATATAGTGTGACCGCTCTTACAGTATACAGTATATAGTGTGACCGCTCTTACAGTATACAGTATATAGTGTGACCTCTCTTACAGTATACAGTATATAGTGTGACCGCTCTTACAGTATACAGTATATAGTGTGACCGCTCTTACAGTATACAGTATATAGTGTGACCGCTCTTACAGTATACAGTATATAGTGTGACCGCTCTTACAGTATATAGTGTGACCGCTCCTACAGTATACAGTATATAGTGTGACCGCTCTTACAGTATATAGTGTGACCGCTCTTACAGTATACAGTATATAGTGTGACCGCTCTTACAGTATACAGTATATAGTGTGACCGCTCTTACAGTATACAGTATATAGTGTGACCGCTCTTACAGTATACAGTATATAGTGTGACCGCTCTTACAGTATACAGTATATAGTGTGACCGCTCTTACAGTATACGGCTCTATAGTGTGACCGCTCTTACAGTATACGGCTCTATAGTGTGACCGCTCTTACAGTATACAGTATATAGAGTGACCGCTCTTACAGTATACAGTATATAGTGTGACCGCTCTTACAGTATACAGCTCTATAGTGTGACCGCTCTTACAGTATACAGTATATAGTGTGACCGCTCTTACAGTATACAGTATATAGTGTGACCGCTCTTACAGTATACAGTATATAGTGTGACCGCTCTTACAGTATACAGTATATAGTGCGACCGCTCTTACAGTATACAGTATATAGTGTGACCGCTCTTACAGTATACAGTATATAGTGTGACCGCTCTTACAGTATACAGTATATAGTGTGACCGCTCTTACAGTATACAGTATATAGTGTGACCGCTCTTACAGTATACAGTATATAGTGTGACCGCTCTTACAGTATACAGCTCCATAGTGTGATCGCTCTTACAGTATACAGCTCTATAGTGTGACCGCTCTTACAGTATACAGTATATAGTGTGATCGCTCTTACAGTATACAGTATATAGTGTGACCGCTCTTACAGTATACAGTATATAGTGTGACCGCTCTTACAGTATACAGTATATAGTGTGACCGCTCTTACAGTATACAGTATATAGTGTGACCGCTCTTACAGTATACAGTATATAGTGTGACCGCTCTTACAGTATACAGTATATAGTGTGACCGCTCTTACAGTATACAGTATATAGTGTGACCGCTCTTACAGTATACAGTATATAGTGTGACCGCTCTTACAGTATACAGTATATAGTGTGACCGCTCTTACAGTATACAGTATATAGTGTGATCCCTCTTACAGTATACGGCTCCATAGCGTGACCGCTCTTACAGTATACAGTATATAGTGTGATCCCTCTTACAGTATACGGCTCCATAGCGTGACCGCTCTGACAATAGAGATCCCCACATGAAGTGTCTCAGTGTAATACTGGTAAAGAGTTAACATTTGTCAGATTGTATTTCTTACACCTTACATGTGCTTTATGCGGTTTTCTGTTTGAGACCTGATGTGACTTTACGATGGACACTACCAGTGAGGCTGGAGAATGGCAGATGGTTCATCGTTTTGACCTTAGCTCATTCTCGCGAGAGGAAGGACAACATCAAGTCCCTTCTCTGTCCAGGAGAGGAGATTTTAGCTGGACTATGCAGGTTAGGTTGTGTCCAGTCAGAGTTAGTGGAAGATGCAGTGAAGATGGAGATCACTTTTGAAGTTGCTTGCCTGACAAAGACTGTGAGAAGAATTTTTGGACAGGTCTCATAGCAAAGACTATGGTCTATGAGCTTCAGTTAAAACCATCTTTAAACCTCTGCTCCAGTGCAGCTTTGTCCAAAGCTGTGCCTCCATTTTGTAGAACATGGTCGTACCAACTGTTCACCCGCCTTGCTAAAGACTACAGTTGTTTGCCCTATTCACACCTGTCTCCTGTGTTCTCAACCATGAAAGGCACCCAAACCACCATCAGGCAGGAAACTTACCACAGGGTAAGTCTTGGGGCAAACCTCTACTTCCAACTTCCACCCTGTAAACCCTCTCATCACCACTGTAGGAGTACTTTGGGGGAACTGACTACAGCCATGTAGAGCCCAACCATGACCTACTACTAGCCCCTTCCACTGGGTTGCTGCCAACAGTGTGACTACTATACATCCTTACCTTCTACAAAGGTCATCACTAAATATGGTAAAAAAGTAAGAAAACATACAGCTGAAGACTTTCAAGAGAATCCCAGTGGTCCAGGAAGTCAACAAGAAGACCCTTGACAGCTGAAGGCAACTTAGAAGATTGATGGTAGAAAAAGACGAGGCACAAATGGCCGTAGTGAAGCTTTATCTCACTATGGACTTATCACTAGACAATCCAGCTCATTGGACATGGCAGATATTGGAGGCTTAGAAAAGCTCAATGGAGAACTTGAAAATTACAACCAGCAACTTGAGTGAGGATCAGGACAATCAAAGAATCCATGAACACGTCACTGAGGAGCCTGGAGCCCCAACTAAGATCTTCTGGAGACATGCTGCTCATATGGTCAACTGGAGTCAACATCAACTTGACAACATCATTCAGAGCAGCTTCATGTGAAGTCATTATTCAAGCTGAAGTCTTGAGAAAGGATCTAAGTGATCCAACAGTTGACTGTTTTGGACAAATAAAGACTTTAAGCTACATATAATGGATAGATAAAGGTACTAAGTGACCAAAACATTGACTTTTCTGGGCACTTTGGACCTTTATCTAGCCCTCACATTTAGTCTGGATCCTAAGTGACCAAAACCTTGTCTTCTCTGAGTGATTCTAGACTAGATAAAAGTCCTAATTGATCAGAAGATTGTCTTTTCTGGGCACTTAGACTCCAGACTAAACATAATGGCTACATAAAGGTCCTAAGTGACCAAAACATTGACTTTTGAGGCACTTAGACTCTGGACTAAATATGATTGCTAGGAAAAAAAAAGTCCTAAGTGACCAAAACATTGATATTATGAGCAAATTTCTTGAGCACATAAGATCCAGACTAAATATAATGGATAAATAAAGGTCGTAAGTGACCAAAATGATGACTTTTCTGGACACTCAGACTCCAGTCTAGACATGATGGCTAGATAAAGGTTCTAAGTGAGCAAAAAATTGACTGTCTCAGGTAAGTAAAAACTCCAAACTACACTTTCGGGGCATAATACACTACAAGTTACAAGATCCCCTGAGAAACAATACAAGATGGCCACCCCAAGGGATGTTTTTGAAAATAAGACAAATAAATACCTACAACATTTATAGAATAAGCCCAATATTTTTAGTGTTAGTTCTCAGATATAGCAGTTATTAGCTTGTCAGGCGGCACACTATACTATTAACACAGCGCACCGGCTGGCAGGTTAGTGGGTGCTCTATCTGTACTTGTAACTATGCGACCATGGCAACTGATAAAAACATTATCTGCTGTGGTTAGAATACGAAGGTCCCCCCCACCCCCCCCACCATCACCTCCCAAATAGTCGTCAGCCTGTGCGACCTGTGGCTCGTCTGCCTCCTGCATGGACTGCCATTATAACCTGCCTGTAGATTAGTGACTATGGCGGTTTTTTGTGGATCCCATTTTCTGTTATATTTAATAAAAATGACACCATACAAAAAAAGTATAAAATTTCTCTATATAAAGTATTTTACACAATAATACACAAATTACGAAAATCAGTAACTGAGCAAACCGATTTGTGTATCACTAGATCACTCACTAACAGCAAAGAGAGATCCTGCAAATGCTGCCGCACTAGTCTAGTCTGCCATATACAGTGCCTATACTGCTCCTATACAGCACCTATACTGTCCCTATACAGCACCTATACTGCCCCCATATAGCACCAATACTGCCCTCACACAGCACCTATACAGACCTTATACAGCACCTATACTGCTCCTATACAGCACCTATACTACCCCCATATAGCACCAATACTGCCCTCACACAGCACATATACTGCCCCCATATAGCACCAATACTGCCCCTATACAGCAACTATACTGCCCCATACAACACCTATACTGACCTCACACAGCACCTATACTGACCTCATACAGCACCTATACTGCTCCCATACGGCTCCAATACTGCCCTCACACAGCACATATACTGCCCCCTATACAGCACCTATACTGTCCCTATACAGCACCTATACTGTCCCCATATAGCACCAATACTGCCCTCACACAGCACCTATACTGCCCTCACACAGCACCTATACTGCCCCATATAGCACCAATACTGCCCTCACACAGCACCTATACTGCCCTCACATAGCACCTATACTGCCCTCACACAGCACCTATACTGACCTCACACAGCACCTATACTGACCTCACACAGCACCTATACTGCCCTCACACAGCACCTATACTGCCCTCACACAGCACCTATACTGACCTCATACAGCACCTATACTGCCCCTATACAGCACCTATACTGCCCCCATACAGCACCTATACTGCCCCCATACAGCACCTATACTGACCTCACACAGCACCTATACTGACCTCATACAGCACTTATACTGCCCCCAAACAGCACCTATACTGTCCCTATACAGCACCTATACTGCCCCCATATAGCACCAATACTGCCCTAACAGAGCACCTATACTGACCTCACACAGCACCTATACTGCCCCCTATACAGCACCTATACTGCCCCCCCATACAGCACCTATACTGCCCTCATACAGCACCTATACTGCCCCCCATACAGCACCTATACAGCACCTATACTGCCTCCCCATACAGCACCTATACAGCCCTCATACAGCGCCGGCTCACTCATGGCACTGTGATGCACTCATTGATTCCATTAGCCTTATTAGTTGATACAGGATTGGGCGCTCAGTTATGTGGCGCGGCTCAGCTCTCTCACTGCGTTGGGATCATATTCAGAGTCTTCTCGTGGAGCTGCCGATATCTCATAGACATTTTATGTCACGTCTCTATTTCATTCCTCTCATTTCCTACACTGACAAAATTTGCTGAGGTCACCAAGACCCAACCTGACAGATCTAAAAAGCTGCGGGTGAACACTGGTGACTAATGGAGAACACCACCAGGACATGCTGAGATAACAAAAACATCATGTCTGAATGTAGGCAGATCCCTGGACATAAAAAGAATTATTACAGGAAATCAGTCCCTTACAGTGCCCATGTCGGTAATCACCCAACTTCTCAGACACCCTGAACGGCACACATCTTATTAACACTATTATATATACAGCCGATGCCGGGATGTCTGCAAGCCTCGGAAATGGGACAGACTGGAAACAATCACACATGTGAATATGCTATAAAGGGGTTGTATGAAATTAGAAAAAGATGTCCAGAAATAGCGCCACCCTTGTCTATAGGCTGCGTCTGGTATAACACCTCGACTTCAGTTAAGTGAATAGGGCTCACCTGCAATACCAGACACAGCCTATAGGAGAATCAGTACTAACCATCTAGATGTGGTTAGGAGTATAGCAGCATATACTGTAACTCCAAATCACATCTCTTAGGGTCTGTTCACACAAAGTTTTTTGTATAACTTATTTTTTTTCATTCACAGAGCCATACAAGGGCTTATTGTTTGCAGGACAAATTGTACTTTGTAATGGCACCATTTAATAAGCCGCATGATGTACTGAGAAGTTTGGAAAAAATTCAGAATGGGGTGGAATTGGAGAAAAACCGCGTTTGCGTGACTTTCTTTTTCTTTTTTTTTACGGCACTCACTGTGCAGACAAAGTGACATATCACCTGTATTCTATGAGGCGGTATGATTCCAACAATACCAAATTTATATAGGGTTTTTTTTAGGTTAATGCACCCCTTAAAAAAGAATCCAAAACTTTGCAGAAAAAAAATAAATTTTAGAGTCGCCATATTCTGATACTGGTAACTTTTTTATATTTCCGTGTACGGGGATGCATAATGCGTCTTTTTTATGCGGGGCCAGGTGAACGTTTTATTTATACCATTTTGAGGAATGTCTATCACTTTGATGACTTTTTATCCAAATTTTTATGGGAGGTGAAGCAGCAAAAAATGGGAGTTTTAGATTTTTTTTTCCGGCTACAGTGTTCACCATGTGGGAAAAATATTTTTAAGTTTGTAGACTGGGATACCTAATGGGTCTGTGTTTTACCTTTTTTATGTACTTTTATATGTGTTCTATGGAAAGGCGGTGATTTGAATTTTTTTATTTCTTTATTTTTTTATTTTATTTTTTAAAGTTTTTTTTATAAGTATTGGAGAGACAAGCCCATAGTAATGGATCGTCAGCTCCACAGTAAAATGAGGGTGCTCATGTACCAACGGCAGATGTTAGGAAAGGGTTAAATGAAAGACTCATTCCTTGTATTATTCCCACCCTCGGGCATGTTTGGGATTTCTGTCCATAAAAGTCACTGGAGCCCGAAGAGTGGAGAAACCCACTGGATACCAGCAGCACACCCTTCCTTTGCCCTAGACCACCAGGGATATAAAAATTAACCTCTTCACTGCCATGGACCATCAGGCATGTATATATTTACCCCTATTACTGCCCTTGACCACCAAGAACACCACCGAATACCTGATCTGCAACATAAACCCTTCCCCTGCTCTAGATCACCAGGAATGCTGATATTAACCTCTTCTCTGCCTTAGACCACCAGGGATACATACATTAACCTCTTCACTGCCATAGACCATCAGGCATGCAGATATTAATCCCATTACTACCCTAGACCACAAAGGATATAGACATTAATCCCTTCACTGCCATGAACCATCAAAGATACAGATATTTACCTTATTATTGCCTTAGATCAGGATATCACTAGATACCAGGTCTGCAAGTATTTCCTCCATTGCTGCCCCAGACCACCAGAGATACTACTGGACACCAGGTATGCAACATTAACCTATTCTCTGCCCCAGACCACCAGGGATACTTACATTGAACCTTTCTCTGCTATTGACATTAACCCTTTTTATGCTCTAGACCAGCAAAGATTTAGACATTAACTTTTAGATTGCCCATGACCACCAAGGAGTCAGGTATTTATCACATTAATGACCTAGACCACCAGGATCTAGGAATACTACTGCATATCAGGTAGGCAACATTAACCTATTCTCTGCCCTAGACCACCAGGGATGCAATTATTAATCCTTTCACTGTCCTAGACCACCAGGGATGCAAACATTAACCATTTCATTGTCCTAGACCACCAGGGATGCAAACATTAACCATTTCACTGTCCTAGACTACCAAAGATGCAAAGATTAACTTTGTCACTGCCCTGGACCACCTAGCATGTAGATATTTGCCCTATTGCACACAGTGGTGTAGTTCTAGGTGGTGCAACAGTAGCACTCACAACCGGGCCCTGGATTATGAGGGGCCCCAAAGGGCAGTCTGCTACATAAAATATTGCATTAGTCTAAATGACATAAGGTAGCTAGGGGCTCCTATGCAGATTTCGCAGTGGGGCCCATGGGCAATTCTGCCTCTGGTTGTACACATCAGTTCCTGCTCAGCCTCCACCCCACTGATGTTACCATAAACCCATTAACTACCCTCGCTCATTACAACAAATTATTTGGTGCTATACTGTACATCAGGATTTAACTGGTTAGAAGGCCAAATGTATCCAAAATGATCTCCAACTAATCCTCATTGAGGCTCTTGTGGGCTCAGTTTAGCTGCTGGGCCTTATACATCTTTATGGGTGTCCAATAATCCAGAATATCTGATAATCCATTACTCATTACGTGGTTTCAATTAAATTTTCAGCACGTCTAAATCCTGATCCATGCACACCTACAATATAGTGGGCGGTAGAATATAGTGGACGGTATTACAGCCCATTGATGTCCTAAAATAATCTGCTTCCAATTACTATGTGCACATACGAAGCGAGCCAGTGATTTATGTGTATTGAATGTATGGATTATGGCCGACGCTCTCCCAGACATTCATTGGAGTATTAAATGGTACTCATGAGTCACCGTGCAGTGGTGCAGGCGATGATACGGTTGCGTGACCAGAAATGTATTGTAATGTCGAGGACGTGTGAGGAATTAGGAGACGTCACTCTGTACCCAGCACAGGACGCCGCGCCCCATAACTCATGTCTGAAGGGTCTTTATCTATGTCTATTAAAATAAGAGCCTGCAAAGTACATTGACTCGCCGAAGGACAATGCACCGTACAAGGCAAGGAGCGCGACTATTATATCACGTCTTTATACAGTGCAGCGTAGAAATACTGCCCACAAGTACAGTGCATCCTATAATATTTACTTGCAATCTGCAAGAAGGGAACAAAACCGACAGTACCATACCCATGAGTCTTAAAGGGGTTTACGAGGACTTACATATTGATAACCTGAGAATAGGTCATAAATATATGATTGGTAGGGGGGCAACACCAACCACTGTGGTCTATTCCTGCTGCCATTGATTATATCATGTTCATCGGTCACAGGGTGCAGCAAGTCAGTCCCATTCAAATAAATGGGGTTGAGCTGCAGTACCAAGACTGGCCACTATGATATGTATGGCGCTGTTTTTGGTATTCCACCGACCGTTGTGGCCTCTTCAATCACCTATTGATGACCTGTCCTATGGAATTTCCAAACTTCAAAACTTACAAATAATTGAAAGCTCTATAAAATTAGTATCTAGTGAAATCTATCCATACTATACTCAGAGGCACCCCCTAGTGGTAACTGCAAAAATCCTGAATTTTGTCAAGTAAAGTAATTGGTAGAAAATAGGCAAGCTTAGTTTTTTACTACAAAAAAAAAAAAAAAAAATTAAGCACCAGCTCTTACAAAGATGTATTGTGAAATTCATCAGCTCAGAATATGGGACATATAAGGATAAAAAACAAAAAATAATAACTATAATGATACAATCGAGACACTATAAAATAATCCGAATAACAACATCCCCAGTACAGAACTATAAAACAGGAAGAATCCCTGCACCATTTATAGAATCCCAATAGAAATGTCAAACTGGGACAAGAATTAATGACTGTCAAGGTGTCATCGGTGTCAGCTCCAGTATAACATAAACCTGTCACATCCCAATAAGAAAGAATCCCCATATGTTCTAAAAGGCAACATTTCCAAAATGAACAGGGATATAAATACCAAAAGCCTGAAAATACACATACAGTTTTGAGTCAAAATAATAGAGAAATAAGAAAACGTTTCCAAAACCTTTCAAAGCAAACCCTTGTTTAGATTCAAAAACTGCATAAAAAAAGTTGCATCAAAAACTATAAACAAAAATTGAATGTGTGATACAAACCAAAGACCGCAACCTACACAAAAGTGTAATTACAATAAAGCAACTGTATCATACGTGCAAGAATATAACTACTATAATACTGCTCCTATGTACAAGAATATAACTACTATAATACTGCCCCCTATGTACAAGAATATAACTACTATAATACCGCTCCTATATACAAGAATATAAATACCATAATACAACTTCCTATGTACACAAATATAACTACTATAATACTGCTCCTATGAACAAAAATATAACTACTATAATGCTGCCCCCTATGTACAAGAATATAACTACTATAATACAGCCTCCTATGTACAAGAATATAACTACTACTGTATGTACAAGAATATAACTACTATAATACCGCTCCTATATACAAGAATATAAATACTATAATACAACTTCATATGTACACGAATATAACTACTATAATACTGCTCCTATGTACAAGAATATAACTACTACTGTATGTACACGAATATAACTACTATAATACTGCTCCTATGTACAAAAATATAACTACTATAATACTGCCCCTAAGTACAAGAATATAACTACTATAATACTACCTCCTATGTACAAGAATATAACTACTATAATACTGCTCCTATGTACAACAGTATAACTACTATAATACTACCTTCTATGTACAAGAATATAACTACTATAATACTGCCCCTATGTACAAGAATATAACTACTATAATACTGCTCTTATGTACAAGAATATAACTACTATAATACTGCTCCTATGTACAAGAATACAACTTCTATAATACTGCTCCTATGTACAAGAATATAACTACTATAATACTGCTCCTATGTACAAGAATATAACTACTATAATACTGCTACTATGTACAAGAATATAACTACTATAATACTGCTCCTATGTACAAGAATATAACTACTATAATACTACTCCTATGTACAAGAATATAACTACTATAATACTGCCCCTATGTACAAGAATACAACTACTATAATACTGCTCCTATGTACAAGAATATAACTACTACAATACTGCTCCTATGTACAAGAATATAACTACTATAATACTACTCCTATGTACAAGAATATAACTACTATAATACTGCCTCCTATGTACAAGAATATAACTACTATAATACTGTTCTTATATACAAGAATACAACTACTATAATACTGCTCCTATGTACAAGAATATAACTACTATAATACTACCCCTATGTACAAGAATACAACTAATATAGTACTGCTCATATGTACAAGAATATAACTACTATAATACTGCTCCTATGTACAAGAATATAACTACTATAATACTACCCCTATGTACAAGAATACAACTAATATAGTACTGCTCCTATGTACAAGAATATAACTACTATAATACTGCCCCTATGTACAAGAATATAACTACTATAATACTGCCCCTATGTACAAGAATATAACTACTATAATACTACCTCCTATGTACAAGAATATAACTACTATAATACTACCTCCTATGTACAAGAATATAACTACTATAATACTGCTCCTATGTACAAGAATATAACTACTATAATACTGCTCCTATGTACAAGAATATAACTACTATAATACTGATCCTATGTACAAGAATATAACTACTATAATACTGATCCTATGTACAAGAATATAACTACTATAATACTGCTCCTATGTACAAGAATATAACTACTATAATACTACTCCTATGTACAAGAATATAACTACTATAATACTACCCCTATGTACAGGTATATAACTACACTACTAAGATGTGACGTACTCGAGGAAGTCATCTAGAAAACTATTATAACAAGTTATTGTTCTAAAGATGGTTCTATGAGCTATTGATTCATGGGGGGTCACTTAGTTTTTCTCACATGGCTTTTCCATTTTTGGCCTAGTTTTTGTTAAATAATGACCTGGTGGAATCTGTTGTGTGTTGTTCTTCAGCTGAGTTTGGATTTACCTAATTTTAAGACCTTCTAAGGACCAGATGTTCTTATTATGCCCAAATACGTGAAACCAGAGAATTCGCAGAGGGTGGGCCCTGTTTGTCTCATGTCCATATACAATATGTGTAATTACATTCCCATATGACAGATATAATAACCGCACGTCTATAATAAGCGCCTCTACAGCATAATCCTTCAGCTTTGGCCGCAGCAGCTCTTCACTCCAGATGGCCGCCCTTCACATGAGCCAATGCCGCAGCAATGTTCTTTGTCTTGTTCAACTGACTGCAGATCATATCTGGACATGGCCAGAACAGGAGGAGCTGCACTCGCTTGTCTGACCGTCGCTGACTGGATAAGGTCTACGGTCTGATCTGTCAGTTTCCCAAACTCCAAATCTGAGACAGATGTCACCGATGTGTCCAGGATGCCTGTGTGCATGGAGCCAAGGATAGAAGTTCTAAACAGCTTTACATAATCCCGGCTGCTGGACTCCACGTTATAACCCTGTGTCATGTCAGGCATGATTATCATGGAATTTCTCACATTACTAATGTGGTCAAATGTGAATTAGGGGCGAATCCACCTAAAATATACATAAAAAGGGACAAAATCTAGATAGATGTACTATATATGACTCTAATAGGCAACTTTTGTTCTTAGTGGAATTCAGCAGAAATCGCGGGTATAAATTGGGTAGAGCAGAGGTAGCCTATAAGCGCTAGAGGTGGAGGAGGCCTATGGGCGCCTCTGCCATGAAAGAAGGCATCAGTATGATAAATAGCATATGGTAGATGTTACACATTGTGTACCGGGACCCATCAGCTTCAAATAATGCCTCCGACCAACCAAATCCTAAAGAGGGGGAACTGAGACCATAGGAGGGTTTACGACAACTGTTCTGCTTCTCCCGCCCTCTACCCCTACACATACTTTCCAGAGGTTTCTCATAGATTACATACTGTAGATTTAAGGGTTTTTTCTATATATTTATATAATTATTAATTCCTAGCCCATCCGGGAAGTTACCACCAACCACTTCACAGACCAAGACCACCCGAGACATTACCAACATCTAGATCTATGCTCCTTACCACCAGTGATATTACCATCCACATCTCTACTCCAGACCACTTGAGATATTATCATCAACGACTTCCCTGCCCTAGCCCTCAAGGAATGTTATCATCAACAACTTTACAGCCCTAGGCAACCAGAAATGTCAGCATCAATGACTTCACTGCCCTAGTCCACCAGGTATTAACCATATCTCTGCACTAGCCCACCAGTGATATTACCATTAAAAACTTTTCTGCCCTAGCCCACTATGAATATTACCATAAACAATTTCAGAGCCCTAGAAATCCAGAAATGTCAGCATCAATAACGTCACAGGCCCACCAGAAATGTTACCATTCACACCTTCACTGCCATAAGCCACAAGGAATGACTCCATCAAGAACTTCACTACTGTAGCTTACTAGGGATGTTACTATCAACTCCTTCACTGCCCTAAACAACCAAGAAAGTTACGAGCAAATATTTAACTTTACTAGCCACAAGAAAACCCCTTTACTAACCAATCCGACAAAATAATGCTACTTTCAACTTCATAAAGCCCAAGTAGTAGTTATATTCTTAAACATAGGGAAAAGTGTCACAGCAGGTATATTCTTGTACCTAGGAGCAGTATTATAGTAGTTATATTCTTGTACATAGAAGCAGTATTATAGTAGTTATATTCTTGTACCTAGGAGGTAGTATTATAGTAGTTATATCCTTGTACATAGGAGCAGTATTATAGTAGTTATATTCTTGTACATAGGAGGTAGTATTATAGTAGTTATATTCTTGTACATAGGGGCAGTATTATAGTAGTTATATTCTTGTACATAGGAGCAGTATTATAGTAGTTATATTCTTGTACATAGGAGCAGTATTATAGTAGTTATATTCTTGTACATAGGGGCAGTATTATAGTAGTTATATTCGTGTACATAGGGGGCAGTATTATAGTAGTTATATTCTTGTACATAGGAGCAGTATTATAGTAGTTATATTCTTGTACATAGGAGGTAGTATTATAGTAGTTATATTCTTGTACATAGGAGATAGTATTATAGTAGTTATATTCTTGTACATAGGGGCAGTATTATAGTAGTTATATTCTTGTACATAGGGGGCAGTATTATAGTAGTTATATTCTTGTACATAGGAGAAGTATTATAGTAGTTATATTCTTGTACATAGGAGGTAGTATTATAGTAGTTATATTCTTGTACATAGGAGCAGTATTATAGTAGTTATATTCTTGTACATAGGAGCAGTATTATAGTAGTTATATTCTTGTACATAGGGGCAGTATTATAGTAGTTATATTCTTGTACATAGGGGCAGTATTATAGTAGTTATATTCTTGTACATAGGAGCAGTATTATAGTAGTTATATTCTTGTACATAGGGGCAGTATTATAGTAGTTATATTCTTGTACATAGGGGGCAGTATTATAGTAGTTATATTCTTGTACATAGGAGCAGTATTATAGTAGTTATATTCTTGTACATAGGGGCAGCATTATAGTAGTTATATTCTTGTACATAGGAGGCAGTATTATAGTAGTTATATTCTTGTACATAGGAGCAGTATTATAGTAGTTATATTCTTGTACATAGGAGCAGTATTATAGTAGTTATATTCTTGTACATAGGAGCAGTATTATAGTAGTTATATTCTTGTACATAGGAGTAGTATTATAGTAGTTATATTCTTGTACATAGGAGCAGTATTATAGTAGTTATATTCTTGCACATAGGAGCAGTATTATAGTAGTTATATTCTTGTACATAGGAGCAGTATTATAGTAGTTATATTCTTGTACATAGGAGCAGTATTATAGTAGTTATATTCTTGTACATAGGAGCAGTATTATAGTAGTTATATTCTTGTACATAGGAGTAGTATTAAAGTAGTTATATTCTTGTACATAGGAGCAGTATTATAGTAGTTATATTCTTGTACATAGGAGCAGTATTATAGTAGTTATATTCTTGTACATAGGAGCAGTATTATAGTAGTTATATTCATGTACATAGGAGCAGTATTATAGTAGTTACATTCTTGTACATAGGAGCAGTATTATAGTAGTTATATTCTTGTATATAGGAGGTAGTATTATAGTAGTTATATTCTTGTACATAGGAGCAGTATTATAGTAGTTATATTCTTGTACATAGGGGCAGTATTATAGTAGTTATATTCTTGTACATAGGAGCAGTATTATCGTAGTTATATTCTTGTACATAGAAATAGTATTACAGTAGTTATATTCTTGTACATAGGGAGCAGTAGTATAGTAGTTATATTCTTGTACATAGGAGCAGTATTATAGTATTTATATTCTTGTACATAGGAGAAGTATTATAGTAGTTATATTCTTGTACATAGGGGCAGTATTATAGTAGTTATATTCTTGCATGTAAAGGCAGTGTTATAGTGGATAGATAAGTAATGTAAAATCCATGACGCTAAGGTAAATTATTATTGTGTGCTCCTCTGCAGAGACCAGAATCCCTCTTTATTCCCTAAGCCTCTATTACTGCATTAATTACATATAAATATCTTCAGGCTTCATTCTCAATAACAAGAACCAAATTACATCTCTGAAATATAGGCGTCCAACAGAATTACAAGAGCACAGAGGAAAATTACTTTTACAAAAATAACATTACCTTTCATGTTGATAACCATAATAACTATAAAGAATATTATATACTTCAACATCTTTGCTGCCATACTGCAGATCTACAACATGTATTATATAAATTGTCTGGATGAAGATTGACTGCTGGATAGTGGATATCATGATGGTAAGACCATGGAAGATACCATGTATTAAGCTATTATAACTATGTATAACTACTATAATACTACTCCTATGTACAAGACTATAACTACTATAATACTGCTCCTATGTACAAGAATATAACTACTATAATACTGCTCCTATGTACAAGAATATAACTACTATAATACTGCCTCCTATGTACAAGAATATAGCTACTATAATACTGCTCCTATGTACAAGAATATAACTACTATAATACTGCTCCCTATGTACAAGAATATAACTACTATAATACTACTCCTATGTACAAGAATATAACTACTATAATACTGCCCCCTATGTACAAGAATATAACTACTATAATACTACCTCCTATGTACAAGAAAATAACTACTATAATACTGCTCTTATGTACAAGAATATAACTACTATAATACTATCTTCTATGTACAAGAATATAACTACTATAATACTGCTCCTATGTACAAGAATATAACTACTATAATACTGCTCCTATGTACAAGAATATAACTACTATAATACTGCTCCTATGTACAAGAATATAACTACTATAATACTGCTCCTATGTACAAGAATATAACTACTATAATACTGCTCCTATGTACAAGAATATAACTACTATAATACTGCTCCTATGTACAATAATATAACTACTATAATACTGCTCCTATGTACAAGAATATAACTACTATAATGCTACTCCTATGTACAAGAATATAACTACTATAATACTGCTCCTATGTACAAGAATATAACTACTATAATACTACTCCTATGTACAAGAATATAACTACTATAATACTACTTCTATGTACAAGAATATAACTACTATAATACTGCCTCCTATGTACAAGAATATAACTACTATAATACTACTCATATGTACAAGAATATAACTACTATAATACTGCTCCTATGTACAAGAATATAACTACTATAATACTACTCCTATGTACAAGAATATAACTACTATAATACTACTTCTATGTACAAGAATATAACTACTATAATACTGCCTCCTATGTACAAGAATATAACTACTATAATACTACTCCTATGTACAAGAATATAACTACTATAATACTGCTCCTATGTACAAGAATATAACTACTATAATACTGCTCCTATGTACAAGAATATAACTACTATAATACTACCTCCTATGTACAAGAATATAACTACTATAATACTACTCCTATGTACAAGAATATAACTACTATAATACTGCTCCTATATACAAGAATATAACTACTATAATACTACCTCCTATGTACAAGAATATAACTACTATAATACTGCTCCTATATACAAGAATATAACTACTATAATACTGCTCCTATGTACAAGAATATAACTACTATAATACTGCCCCTATGTACAAGAATATAACTACTATAATACTACTCCTATGTACAAGAATATAACTACTATAATACTGCTCCTATGTACAAGAATATAACTACTATAATACTGCTCCTATGTACAAGAATATAACTACTATAATACTGCTGCTATGTACAAGAATATAACTACTATAATACTGCCCCCTATGTACAAGAATATAACTACTATAATACTGCCCCTATGTACAAGAATATAACTACTATAATACTACTCCTATGTACAAGAATATAACTACTATAATACTGCTCCTATGTACAAGAATATAACTACTATAATACTGCTCCTATGTACAAGAATATAACTACTATAATACTGCTGCTATGTACAAGAATATAACTACTATAATACTGCCCCCTATGTACAAGAATATAACTACTATAATACTACCTCCTATGTACAAGAATATAACTACTATAATACTACCTCCTATGTACAAGAATATAACTACTATAATACTGCTCAGATCTACAAGAATATAACTAATATAATGCTGCTCAGATCTACAAGAATATATCTACTATCAGTGTCGGACTGGGATGACTAGGCCCACCAATGGAATTGATTCTATCCAGGACTCCTGCAAATCAGCTATAGTGAGACAGCATGACTACAGGTAATAACTTGTTAGGAGCAATTCTGCTCACCCGCCATACAATGTGCACCACTGTATTACCTAAACCCACCACTACACACTGTATGGAAAGTAAGTAGCGATACTCAGCTTGTAGGCCACAGGCTTAATGTGGCCTGTGGCCTACAAGTCAGAGAGTGGTGGAGCAGGAAGCCTGTGGCTTCCTGCTCTACCAGTAGCAGAAGCAGGTTGCGGAGCCACTTAAGCCTGGTTCTGTGATCTAGTTGTATTTTTAATAATCGGATTGCAGATCCGGAGAGAACTGGTGCTTTTACTTACCGCTCCCTGCTCCTGCTCACGGCTTTCTCTTCTCTGTTCAGCCTTCAATGGGCCCTGTGCACTGCACGTCATGTCATGATGACCTAATGTGAAGCGCACGGGGGGACCCCTGGAGGCTGAAGAGAAAAACTGCAGTGAGCAGGAGCAGGGATAGGTAAGTTAATAGGGGCTGTTACCGTACCTCCACTGCCTAAAAAAATTGTTGGGATCCAATAGTAGAATCAAATTGCTACTGTGTAATACTAGGCACTATGTGTAATAATATAAGTACAATGAAAAAACATATTGACTTTTTTTTGGAAATTGTATAAATCCAGCAGAGGTCAGAAATGTTGCTCCTTTGCTTTTTCTAGTATATGCTGTATACAGATGGTATTAGGTCCCTGTCTGATATCTTTGACCTTGATAAGAGAATCCCGGAATCTTAGTCCCAGGCACGATGTCTCGCTTGGCCTGAATTAGTTCCCTTTTATTCCATTTTAGTGCCATGAAATCCAGTCACTCCTTCAGCCTTAAGTTACTCATCGCTCTGGATGCAGCTCTCAGAGCCCCGGGGAAAATCAAGTCAAGATTTGTACATTGCATTTTAATAATTAATCATCAGACTCTTTTTTTTTTTTGCCTAAAGTGTTTGTCTTAAGACAAGTCCACTGAGTTTAATGACTTAAAGGAGATCACAATTCAACAGAATTTAAAACTTACAGAAATAAAAATTGTTCAATAAATGTAATAAGTTTTACGTATTATCCAAATAATATTTTTGGAAATATTTTTGAGAATGAATTAAAGAAGTCTCAAACTCTGCAACTAGAACTTTTGTGGAAATAAATAATTTTGTAAAATTTAAAAAAAATTCTTACAATAGAAGTCAAGGTGGTTTGATTATTCGTTTAAAAAAAGGATCTAAATTCAACACTTTTTGTGATTTTTTTAAAAAAATGTTTCACTTTTTTGTTAAGAGACATGCATTGTGCATTTTTATATATAATTTTATTTTGCCATTTAAAAATTACATTTTATGTAAAACCTATGAGATTGTTCTTATTTGTATTGTGTTTGTGTCCGTACATGTAGTTAAAGAGTCAGGGTAGTTTGGGCTTTAACCCCTTCTTGCTATTATTGGCCGTAATAGTGCAACGGATGTCGTGTATTTAAATATAGCGGCCGCTCAGGAGCTGAGCGTCCGCCATACCCGCTAGTGCCCGCGGTCAGTGCCCATTGCCTCAGTCAAAGCTGACCTGGCCCCACAAGAAAAGACACCCTATGCATCCCCATACACGGAAATTTAAAAAACTACAGGTGTCAGAATATTGCGACTTTTAGAAGAGTTTTTTTTGCAAAGTTTTAGATTTAAGGGGTTAAGGGGGTAAAATGTAAATTATATAAATTTGGTATCCCTGGAATCGTACCAAAACATAGAATACAGGTCAACACCGTAAAAATGAAGACTGCAAGAAAGTTGCACAAATGTACTTTTTCTCCAATTCTCCAATTCTGAATTTTTTAGAAGGAGGACAACAGCCAGGTGCCCCTAGTGGTTACATACTACAAGGAAGAGAACAGCAGGGTGCCCCTAGTGTCTACATACAACATGGAGGATAACAGCAGGGTGCCCCTAGTGGTTACATACTACATGCAGGATAAC